>JALPQD010000145.1:4317398-4634318 GCA_023101885.1 Typhlomys cinereus
GAGACAGAGATCTCTTATATGCTGCCATAAACAATTAAAGGTATAGCAATTTGGGAAATCATTGGATATTCCTTTAAAAACTAAAAATAAAACTACCTAGCATCCTATGATTCAACATTCTCTCCTGTCTGTATACCCTCTAGGGAAATAAAATCAGCATATCAAAGAGGTACCTCTTCCCTCATGATTGCAGCACAGTCGACAATAACTAGAATAAAATACACGTAAAGGTTCATCTCTGGATAAGACAGCAGAAAGCAAGTGGAATGTTCACTACACATCCCTAGAAAGCACAGATCTCCTTAGAACAGCAGCATGGATGAGTTGGGAGGACATTATGTTAAGTAAGATAAGTCAAGTACAGAAAGACAGATGATGCATGATCTCATTTGTGTGGAATATAAAAATATCGATCTCATGAAAATTTAGAGTAGAATAATATCTACTAGAGACTGGTAAGAATAGGAAGGAAGGAACAGGAGATCTGGGGCAAAGGCTGCAATCTCACTGGAGAAATATGATCTTGTGTTCTGTGGATATTGGGGCATTTAACAATGAAATGTTAAATTCTGAAGAGTTAGAAGAATGGATTTTTATTCTGTTCATCATAATGAAATATCCACAGTGTTGGTATATGAACTATGAATTTCCAGTGCATTCATGAGTCAAAACCTCACTCCATTTCACACACACACACACACACACACACACACACACACGTCTATTATGTCTATCATAAATAAAATTAGGATTGAGGAGATGACTTAAAGTTAGGGTGCTCTCTGTGGTAGCAAATGTCTGTAACCCCAGATTTGCTGGCTGCCAGCCTAACTCCAGATTCACTGAGAGATCCTGTCTCAAAGGAACAAGACAGAGAAAGAAAGAGCAGGGCACTCAGTGTCATTCTCTAAACCTCTCTGCACCCGTGCACATATATACACCATATACACATCCATACACATTTGCGTACACAAAGTAAAAGAAGTCACTAGGTCAAATTCTAAGTAAGTAGATTATGTTTCTATATATATTAGTAGGGAACATTTGAAAATTAAATTCTAATTCAATATTATTTACAGTAGCTTCAAACACTTGGGATAATCATAAATAAAATTCACAAGCCATATCCAATATATTTTGGAAAGTATAAGGTGTTGTTTATTGAAACTAAAGAGGACTCAAAAGTGAAAAAAAGCATGTGGTGTTCTTGGATAGCAAACATTAATACATCAGTTATTCTTGATGTGATTTATCAATTAAATGTAATTCTAGTCACTTACATATTTAATACAAATTGCCAGTCTTATTCTTGAAACTATAGAATTGTATATGCTTAATTTTCCCTTTTTTATAAAGTAATTACTGAATCATGAGCATCTCTGGCAGTTCACACATGTGTATATTAAACTCAAACAAGGACCAGAGAGATGGCTTGGAGGTTAAGCCTCTGCCACACAGGAAGAAGGTCCTGAGGTCAGAAACCAGGTCCCATATAAAAATGTGAGGTTAAAAACGGTGATGGCCTATATTTCCAGTCCTAGTGAGCAGAGCTTGGGAAATCCAAAAGCAAAGCAAAGAGAAGGTAGAAGCAATCTAGGATGATTCCCAAAGTCACCTTTGGTCCTCCACAAAGACACACAGTGTTCTTTCTCTCTCTTTCTCTCTTCCTCTCTCTTTCTTTCTCTTTCTCTCTCTCAGATACATACACAATAAATAAATAAAAATCAAATAAGATATGAGCAAAAATAAGATTAAAAATTATATGCTAAATTTTTTGTATTCACTTCCTTTCAATAATCTTCCCAAGTGTATAGAGTGAACATCTTCATATTTGCAACAATATGCTAGTTCTCATTAAAAGAGATATTGGAAAAGATAGATATTTTGATATTCAGCTGAGATCGGCCCTGAGTCCAGGACAGAATTGTTTATGATACAGGGGCCATCTCTGAGCTTAACCAAGGGACATTTGAAAACCAAGACAGGGAATACTGGAAGACCGATGTTATGAGAAAGTATAGACATTATTTCCACATTAGATGTTATTTTTAGCAACCAAATTAAGCCTTCTGATAATAGTAACTTTTGGATCCCCTCACCGTGCAGAGCCATAGTGCATTTGACACCTTGCTGACAGCTGTCAAAGCACCTCACTCTTCATTGGCAATCTATGAAAACAATTACCATGTCATTAGCATTTATTGAGAAAAGGTAGGAAGTAAAAATATTTCTGAAGTATCTCAGATGGACAGAAGACCATAGACTATAAAAGAGTAGGCTGGTATCTTTCTGTTCTGATATACGTCAAAACCTTTGAAGACTTGCAAATGTGTGTGTCGACATAGGCAGTGTTTTATGATCAGAATAATGAGGTAGAAATGGGAGAATGATAGTTCAGGATATGAAGTAGATTTTGGCCATGGAAATGTATGTCTGGAAATCCATGTGACCTTCTTCCAGGCTGAGTAGGTCCACGTTTCCCCTTTCTTCAGAGCATAGTTTCTGGTTCTAAGAGCATCTGAAATTCCTCTGCTATCTCATTTGACCACTGAGATCAAAGGGTAGTTATGTATAAAGTGGATACTACACTCTATACACTGTGAACTTACTGCTTTACGCAAACTAAGGAAAACATTTCCTATCTTCCCAACCATTCATCCATCCTTCAATCCATCCCAATCTCCTTTTGCAATTTAACAATAGAAAAGGTTGAATTGTAATAAAATAGTAAAGCACCCATCTATATTTTTTCAAGTTTTATGAGTTGGTATAATATTAAATTGTTTTATATTGAGACATCACTAATAACTAGATAATGACTATGCATTATTTAGTAGCTTTAGATGTTTAGAGTAATATGTTATCATTTATGGCACTTTCTTTGCCTATTTGTGTGTGTGTGTGTGTGTGTGTGTGTGTGTGTGTGTATGCATGTTGCCATGTGGATGGGTACATGTATTTTCAGGTGCATGTATATATGGGTATATATGCATATGGGGGACCAAGGATAGTCTCAGTGGTTATCCTTGATTACTCTTGCACCTTTTTTTTTTTTGAGAACCAGTTTCTAATTGAACCCAAAAGCATGCCATAAGGGTTTGTCTATCTAGTCAGCATGCTTTGGAGAGTTCAGGTTCTACCTTCCAGGACCAAAATTATAGGCTAGCCTTCTTGCTTTTAAACGTGCTCTGAACTCTGGGACATTTGCTTGCACAGCAAAAAGTTTAACCACAGAGTCATCTCCCATCCCCTCCATGTAATTTTCTAACGCTTGTTTTCAGTGTATTTCATAGTTGCACATTGGTTTCTACTGTGGGAAGCCTGGATAGCAACTTGTCTCTGACATTCAACCCTGCATTTAATTCCCAGGTCCTGCCCTGAAGCTTCCCCCTAGAATTTTTATGATAAACTCATCAAAATGAAATTGCTGATACTTTAAAATATTGAAGGGCAGCTATTTTGTTATAAATGCTTTGACACAGATTAGCATATAATGGAGTATATACTGTTAGCCAATTTTTTTCTGCAAAAAATTTACATCTCCCAACTTATACAGGAAATCCTATTTTCATGCTTTAACGCATATACAACAAATTTCCTTCCCAATGACACAGAATCCATGTGTGTCTCTTTTTATTTGACATACTTTAAGAATTTTTCCTGTGGTAAGTTGCTTAAATTTTAAATTGTAGAATAGCACATTAAATTAAGAATATATGTTGCTGCAGTTGTATTGGGGGCTCTTTTCAACTACTTAGTAGGGAAATAATAAACATTTCTTTAAGATAATAAAAAGTTTAATGTATAAACTTAGTATTTCTTCAACCTGTTTCTGATAGTTTATAGTTAGATACAGGTGTCAACTTGGCTGCTAAGGATTTGAGCTCTGGGTACCTTTGTTGAGAATTAGTAGTTGAGTTAAGCCCAGAGCAAACCTGAAGGAGATTGTCTAGCTGATGGAGAAGGTCCAACCCATGGTGGGTGTGACTGGTCTCTGGGCAGGTGAATAAGATAGAGGAAGCCTATTGAGAAGGTTGGCATCCTTCTGTACACTTGGCCAGACATGCTGGCCTGGCAAATAAGGATTGTCCTCGCTCAGCCAGTGGCCAGTTCCCTTTGCCTTGGTGTTGGTGTGGACTCTTCTCCCAAGCTAGATTAAAAACTGTAACCCGACTACAATAAGAGAGAATAAACCCCTTGTTTCCTTAAACTGCTTTGTTGTGATTTTATTAGCAATAATACAGAGTAACTGTGACATTCATTCAATGAGCAATCAATGAATCTGTATTTGCCTTTGTACTTAATATGTTTTCATTTTAGTCAAAGATATCATGCAATATTTTCGAGTGTTTAGAGAAACCAAGATACACCATTTCAAAAATGCTTTTGTGATTTATAGCTTAGGTACATCCTCACAAAGAAATCAAGGTTAATTTGGCACATCTAGTTGGCAGCCAATTCTGTGTTTATTTCTGGTTGCTTTCATTTCCATAAATGTTTACAGACCATCTGTATAACAAACTGCCATCAGACTTCAACCTTCACAGCTTTTTAGATGGCTGATAGACTTCTGCTCTCCTTCTGGCCTTTTCTGCTCCACAGCAGACCCATCACCAACTAGTAATTTAAGCCTGATGCATGTGAGTACAACACATGTGGCAGAAATGGAACTCAGTCTGTGCATATCTGCCTCTTACCCAATTACTTTTGGTATCATCTCTTCTACCTAATGACTGTCTCCCTCCCAGTCACCCCCCCCCCCAGCTTTTGCTCTATTCTTTGTCCTCTACTACTCATCTCTCTAGCTTTATCTTTCCTGTTTCCTGGTTCCCAGTCATTATCTCACTGCCTCCTGGCCTGGATGATTAAAATCAACTCTCACTGCTCTTACTACCTATCGTCTTCTTTCCTTCTACTCCATCCATCCTGTACATGCCTACCAGATTAATTTCCCTGTGGCAAAGCTCATGTTATTCACCACTTAGGAGCATTCACATTGTGTTTCATTACAGAACAGATAAAGTCCAGATTTTCTAGGCTGGCACTCTGGCACTGTGCTATATGTTTCGCCTGGACAACCCCAGTTGCCTACAGCACCCCTTCCTGAACCTGACTTGTTTTGCATATGCTTGAATTTGTTCATCTTTCTCCCCTCCTGTTTCTGAACATTGAGGAAGGTACATTGAAAATGTTTATGAAGCATTTGCTACCTCAACTTTTGAAAAACAGTCTTTCTTTTTTCTGAGTGATCCTGGCACTCACTCACATCTCTGGCATGGCACAACACTATCTTGAGAAAGTCAAAATTCTATTAAGTATTAGCTTCTGGGAAACAAAAGCTTCGCCTTAGTATTGTTTGCAGTTCCCACAGTGTGCAACATCTCGGGACTATTTCCTTTTATAGTTCCACATTGTGCATCTGCAATTGGAAACTGTGGCTCTTAATGGTGTGTCTGATTGAGTTGTGTGTTTGCTTTGGTACTTGCCTTCTCCATCTCTCTCCACTGTTGACTTAATAACATGCCCAATGCCCTGTTGCCCTGAGGTTTGAGCTGTTCTTACGTGCACAGTCCTATCAGAAGCCATAGCCTCCTTTACCTCTTTACCCTTCCCTGTCTCTCCTCTATCTTTTAAAAAATTTCTTGAGGGCTGGAGAGATGGCTCAGGGTTAAGACTGCCTCAGAAGCAGAAGGTCCTGAGGTGGCATCCCATATCCCATATAAAAATTCTAGGCAGAAATGGCAGCAGCCTGCACTTCAGGCCTTAGTGGGCAGAGCCTGGAAAATCCCAGAGTGAAGCAAAAGGGAGGTAGGAGCAATCCAGGATGATTCAGGAAGTCACCTTGGTCCTCCGCAGAGACACAGAGTGCCCCCTCACACACACACACACACACACACACACACACACACACACACATACACGCATGCACGCATGCACACACTAAATATGCACTAAATAAATAGTTTTTAAAAATTTTTAAAATATTTCTCGAAACATTATTTTAGTTTCTGAGAGTACCTTTTCTCTTTCTACTATTGAGGTATAGGATTTATGTAAAAAATTCTTTAAAAAATAAGCACTCTAAGTGAATTATTTGCAGTACACACTGTGCATCAACCACTTCTACTCAGTCCCAAAAATGTTTTCATCACTTCAAAAGGAGTGATCCACTTGATAGGCTGTTGCTACCCAGTTTTCTGTACTCACCACCCCTGAAAAATAACCCACCTGCTTTCTTTCTGTATGGATTTATCTATTCTGGATACATGAATGAAATGGTATAATAGATGACTTGTGTCTGACTTCTCTCACATAGTATGATGTATTTGAGGTTTATCTATGTTCATGTGTCAGTACTTCATTCCTCTTTGCAGATAAATATTTCATTGCATACATGTCATATTTTAGTATATATTCATCCATCGATGAACACTGTGTTGCTTACATTGTACCTGTTGTGAATGGTTCTGCCATGCACATCCTTTGAGTCATTTAAATTTATATATATATAAACCTACCAACTTACCAATCCATTACTATATATATATAGTAATGTATGTATATATATATATAGTAGTGTATGTGTGTGTGTGTGTGTGTGTATATATATATATATATATATATATATAATGGATTGGTAGGTTATGACCATTAATTTGTTGAAAACTATCAAACTATCTCCCTTCTTTCTTCCTTGCCTATTTTCCCATTTTCCACTGTCAGTCCTCAGTAACTTCTCACAAAGCCTTAGTAATCGCCAAGAGATGACATTTACTTACCTGTGTCAGAACTTATTCTCTCACAGATAATTAAGGACTTAAATTCCAGATTTACTGCTCTTCCTTTAACTCTCACTGAGAACATCTGAACTCTTTTCTACTGTGGTTCTTTTCTGGCATCCCGTCTGTTGTTATCTTTTGTTTCAGATCTTATCTGGCTTCACAACTTCATTTAGCAGAAAAGGCTGCCAAGCACATTCTCTTCATTTCCTTAAGATTGTGATCTATCTCTGCCAGGAGCTGATCATTCCAAGCCTGCTAGTCACTTGCTTATGATCTTTCCCATCTTCAAAGGCACAATCTTTATTTGCAAAGAGAAATACTTTGTCTTTATATAACCTAGAGTTTAGCAAGCCTGCATGGAAATAGTTTTATTTTCTGTGGGTATTCTGGTTAGTATTATCAGCTTGACACCTAAGAGATGGGTCTCCTGACTTCCATAGGAAGGATTATCTGGATTAAATTTGGCCTCTCAGAATGTCTCTGAGGTATTATCTTCATTACCTTAAGGTATGTGGAGAGAACCATCCTTATTATGGGTGGAATCATTTCCTGGAGTGTATAAAATGGAGAAAGCAAACTGAGCAGAAGAGCGAATTTCATCTCTCCATAATTTTTACTGTGAACATGATAATGACTAGCTGGTTCAAGCTTTTGCTGCCTTGACTTTGCTTTCATGATGCATTGTTCCCTCATACCACAAACCAGAATAAGCCCTTCTGACTTTGTTGCTTTTGGGAGAAAAAATTTTTATCACCAAAGCAAGAAAAGAAAATAATACAGAAATTGGTATTGAGAAGTGGGACTGTGTGGTTTTGAGTCTTTGGAAATGGCTTATGGAAACAACATGGAAGATTTGGGGTTAGAAAAACAGTTGAATGCCAGATAGAGCTTGATAGATCATTCTGATGTGTGCTTGGAAGACAGCAATGCTGAGAGACATTCATAGAATAATGTCAGCCAATGAGGTTTCAGAGGGGCATAAGTATTCAATCAGGAACTGGTCTAGAGTCCATATGTGAATTTTGGGCAAGAATTCAACTTCATCCTGTCCATGTCCTGTGAAATTTGAAAGTATAAATGTATAGACTGTTTTAGTAGAAGAAAAGTGTGTGACAGGACCTAAAAGTTTGGACAAGGAACATGTAGTAGCAGAGCTGTTACTTTTGGAGGTTAACACTATTAAAAGGAACTCTGAGACTTTGCTTTCAGACAATTGACCTGAGAACAAAAACCGTCTTCAATCATCATCTTATAAAGACTTGAATTCAGTTAAATGAAGAAAACAAAGCCTAAGCTGAAGGGGCTTCCTGCTCCTTGAAAGCAATTACCTAGGAAAAGTATTTCTTCAGGGTTGACAGCATGTGGAAGCTCATGTAGCTATGGTTTATTGTGTCTGACTCCATTTCAAGCTAGTACCAAATTTTGGCAGCACTGTCCATATGATACTGCTCTTGAAGACACAAAGGATGCCAAATTGAGGAGTCATTGAAAGTAGATAAGGCCAGGCAATTTGTGGCCTGGTCAGAGTCCCTGTAAAAAAACCCTGAGAGACCATTGTGTGAAGTTGTTAAAGTAAACTCTAAGTTTCATTAAAGACCACAGAACATTGGAGAATCTACAACATGGATCAAAGAAAGCTACAGACATGGAATGTTATCATCCTAAGAGAGAATCTTTGTGTTTGAAAGGCAGCTGAGCTTGAGAGGAGGATCTTCATAACCCTTTGGGAGTAAACAATTGTATCACAAGTCTCAGTGAATGGGCATTAACTTGGACATAAGTCTTCAGGGATTAATGTTTGCCCTGATCAATTGTGTTTTTTTGCTTCATTTGATTATTCCTTGCTGTTATACTTATTCCTTTCGAAGTAAGAATGTTTACACTGTGAAATGTTCTAAGAATGTAACTTGAATTTACTAGTTTGTAGTAGTTCACAGTTCAGAAATTTTCAACTGTTAATGTCCCTATAAGGGACTTTTGATGTTGGTCTTAAGTCTGTGGGGATAAGCAGTAGGAACTTGCGGCTTATGGTTGATGTGTTTGGGTGTCAAGTTGACAAGGGATGAAGTCCTGATAGCTAAGGTTACTTATGAACCTGACACCTCAAAAGGGAGCTCTGGGAACACTTTTGAGGAATTATCTAGATTAAGGTTGGCTTCTGAGAATATCTGTTAGAAGCTGTCTTGATTGCTTCATCAATGTGGGAAGTGCCATTGATATGTGGGAGGGATCATTTGGTTCACCCTGTAAAATGAAAAAAGTAAGATGATATCTTTCTCTGCTCTCTGACTGTGAATGCAATATGATCAGCTGCTTCAAACTCCTTCTGCCTTGATCTGATGAACTGTAATCCAGATAAACCTTTTTACTCTTAATGTTGCTTTTGTCAGAGGATTTTATCACAACAACAGGAAAAGAAACTGGATATAGACAGTAATGTTAAAACTTTTCCAGGATGAGTTATCAGTAATGGTACTGTATGCAATTTCTAGTTCTTGGGATACTTTATTGGAGATCAGAAACAGCACCAGACTGAGATCTCCCAGAAGCGACATAGACATAACCACCTCATGACCTGCCTTCTGTTAGGATCGCTAGCCTCTCTGGCTCTTGTTCCTTAATCAAAAAGACTGATATGACATTCTGTTACATGAAATTGATTTTGCTACTAATGTTCTATTTTCCCCCTTTTACAGGGATATTTTTTCTTTTCTACATCAAACTGATGTTTCAGTTGATAACCTTGTTTATCCTATACCTAAAAGGCATCGTCTTTTCTGATCACCCTGTTTTTCTTTCCTGTTTTTCCCAAAAAATCATTCTGTTCTTTAATAAATGAGAATGAAGTGAGGTGTTTCTTATATGCTTTCAGTTACTTAGTATTTGAGGAGCCTCTTCGTGTGCCAGACAGTCTTTCAGACCCCTGGGACGGAGCAGTTAACACAGTCCTTGACCTCATGGTTTTATAACCTAGTAAGTGGATGTAAATCAGGAGTAAATGAATAGATATATGCAGTTTAAGCTCCTTGATCTGAAAATCTGAAATTCAAATCTAAACTTTGAGCTCTGATATGATGCCATAAATGGAAAAATCCACACCATGAAACTTCTCTTCAAGTATAAAACTATTTAAAGCATCATTATCAAATGACCTTAAAGCTATGTGAATTAAGTATATATGATGCAGAAATTAATTTTCATGTTTTTTGACTAAGGTCTTCCTCCTAGAAATCTCTCAAGATTCTCATATTCTCTCTCTCTCTCTCTCTCTCTCTCTCACTCTCATGTAAAGTTTATATGTAAAGATTATAAAGTTTTGGTCCCAAATATCAGCTACAGATAAGTGACAGAAGGAAAAGTAGCACAGAAACAACCAGATGGAGCAAGAAACACATAAAGTCTGAAAGTGGTTCTAAGGTGACTTTGAGACCAGCTGTTAGGATAAAAACGACCTGATAAAAGACTCAGAGAATAGTAGGTGGAATAAGTATGATTTTGCTACATTATATGCTCTTATAACTGGAAGGTCATTTTTGCATCAGCAAAAAGTCTAGCCCTTCTTAAGAAGCAAACTCTACTCAGTAGGAATCCTTACATTCCTTTTTGGTGTTTATGGTTTCACACTGCCTTGTCTCTGATAGAGTTTCAATTGTTTTCAATGTGATATAGCTTTTCTTTGACAATGGTTCCTCCTACATACTTAACCACTCAGTCAGTCTCACACTTGACTATGTAAACATATCACCATGACAGATCGCTTATGACAGAGCTTTTAATACGTACGCTGGGAGGTAGGTGTGCAGATGTCTGTGACTGCATGCTGAAAACAGTGCTCCAAGTACTGCACTTAAGCTGCACAGGTTCTGCTCCAGCATATTGTTAATCAGATAAAGATTATAAAGCAACTAATAACGTGTTCACTAAAGTTGTTCCAGTGACCAATCAAACTGGTACTGACGAAACCTTGAGACTCTCCTGCTTTTATAGAGCTTTAATGATTCTTTGATTTTTGACTTCTGGCTATTTCCACACTGGCTCAAAGTGCTTTTAAGTTGTATCTTAAAACAGTTACTCTTAACTATTGCTGTGAGAGAGCACCCAAAGTCAATCAACTTAAGGGAAAAAGGGAAATTTATTCAGCTTACAGTTCCAGAGGGGAAATACAGTCTTTCATGGTGGAAAAGGCATGTCTGGCTGGCCAAAGCTGAGAGTCTGAGAGCTGTGAGACTGCTTACTACAAAGGCAGACTTCTAGAGGTAAGGTGCGACTAATCTATCTCAAGGCCCTCTCCTTGTGACCGCCTTCCTCCACCTTCTCAAACACATGAGACTGTGGGGGACACATTTCAGACCATACCATATCTCCACTAGGAATATATATTTACAACAGCAGCAATACCAAATAAATAAATAAAATATCAAATTTCAAAATTCAGTAAGGTTTGAGATTTTTTAAAAATGAAAACCCATTTTCAGCTACTAAAATCAAATACAGTTGTTTAATTTAACAACACATAGATTGGAAATTAATATCTAAATTTAGCAGAATTCATTTTTAATAGCAGAGGTTTTTCTTCTTATTTGCAAAAGCAATGCAATAGCAGCATTAACGAAAATGCAGAGATCCCATTAATCACTGAATTAATGTGAATTTTTTGTTCTATAACTATTTGTAAAAGTACTGAATAAAATATAAAAATGAACCTGAGAAAATATATACATTGTGAGAAGAAAAGACATTAAGCCAGAAAATGAGCTCAGAATATGCAGCTGTCAGTAGTCCAATCAAGCTAATTCAGGTCTGCTGACCTATAGCAAGTGCTGTAGCCTTGTGTTAACTGGAGTGAAGGATGAATTTTTGGAGCTGGGACAAAAGGCTAGCCTAGAATTGCCTGGTCCTCAGAGAAAAGTCAAGTTTTCCCCATGGTACAAGACCATTGCTAAGTAACTACTTCTTTGCTCTATACTGGCCCTCAGAATGACATAAAGTTGAAATCTTCCTGTGAAAATAGGAAAGAGATGAATGAGTTTCTAACCCGTGAATGGTATATGAAATTCTAAATGAAAAAGCAAAAATCCAAGCTGCTGTACTCTAGAGAAACTTCTGAGGTATCTGACAAAAATAAGTAGATATCTACCTGCTCAAAAAACTACAAACATCTCTCTCTAGAACTACACACAGATAAAACAATTCTCTGAAGATCATATTGAAATGTATTCTGAAAACATGCAACATAAAAAGATCAGCAGGTAAAATAATTTAGTGAACAGCATAGACAAGGTTGAGGCGCAAGAATGAAGAATTAAAGGAATGCTCACAATGACGAAGGCAGTAAAAGTAAAGCTACAACTGTGAGTGGAAAGAAATAATTATGGAAACTACAGACAGATTTGAGTAAGAACATTCTACAATCCTCAGGAAAAATTCATCCCTGTGCAGGGCTGCACAGTTGAGAATTTAGAACAGGTTAAGCAGCAGTTAATATAGAGCTAAAAGAAGCATTAGTGAACTAAGAACTGAATTCAGAAGGTATTTAAAAGATATCAAAGATATGAAATGGTATAGATAGGAAAGAAAGTGATAAAAATTAGAGAGGAAAAGCTCATGTACATACTACCTTAAGAATCATAAGATGAATTGGAGTCATATCCCATAAGCTTAAACACATTTAAAATATTATTGGAGAGAGAAAGAGGGAGAAAATATGTATTTCAGTACTGCTAAAGGAGATTGCACAGTTTTGTAACTCCTTCAGCATTTATCAGATACATTTTTATTGCCAGTATAGCTATGCTATAATTTTTAAAGGCTGCAATGCACCTTCAATATCAGTATATGTCATAATTGAAATTAACTGATAACAAACATCACCAGAATTCATTCTGGCAAACTTAATTTTTGTTAGGATTTAGGAAGGGGGAGGAGAAAGGTCTGAATAGAGAGAAGCTCTAGGCGAAATTGGGCTTTGAGTAAAGATTTAATAATGTCACAGAATGTAGTATGATAGGGAGCTTGAAGGACAGTTTCAGTGCACCCCCCTCAAGCAAGGTGTCTACTTTCAAAGGCTACTAAGAGAAGGGAAGTGCTTATGCCACAATAAGTAGGCTTAGTTACATGTGACCCATGCCACATTATAGCAGTCAAACTATCTTTGACTTTGAGGTGAAGAATGACTGGTATGTCCCCCCATAATTCTGTAATTCACTTATAACCTATGGGGTTTTGTTTGTTTTATAGTTATCAATTTATTTCTTACTTTTTAATACACTTCTTACAATAGAGATTTATCTTAGAATGTATTAAGGATATTTTCTATTTTTTCTATTTTTCATTTTTCTATTGATTGATTTTATTTCCTTAGAACAGAATTTTTTAATACATTTTTTATTATTTCCGCTCATACAAACTTAATAGGTAGATCAGTTCCCTCCCTCCCTCCTCCTCCCCCGAACCCCCTGCTTCCCCTCTTTCCCTCCCCATCCCCCAGTACCTCCCCCCCAATTCCCAGAGAGTCCTTTATTGTGTATGCCTAACTCTCCTCTGGGTCCTCATCTCCGATGACGTACAAGGACCCAGTGGCATTTCCCTGAACCCTTTCTCGTGTTCCCCTTAAGCATAGGAACACTACTGTGGCTGTCAATCCCTTGCCTCCAAGGATCTCGGTGCCTTTAGCTGATGCTAGACTTTGTGAGGTCAATAGTGTGTTGGACATTGCGCAGGGCATGCAAAGTCCTATTATGATTGCTTTGGCCCTGACTAGTGTGGAGAATCTTGCAAATCATTACTCCTCCCATCCTTTTGCTCTTACAATCATACCACCTCCTCTTCCACAAATGTCCCTGAGCTTCAGGATGGGGAGAGATTAGGCTGACCTAGCTGTATGTGGTTGATATAGAGTCTCTGAAGTTCTGGATAGTGGTTTGTTGATTTTCTTTTACAGTTTTGTTGCTCCTGCAATGCCCTTCACTCCATCCTGATGGGCACTGTATGTCACCCCCTTTGACTGTCTCACTGTGGGCTGGGTGAGTTTGGTACTAGGAGCCACCTATTAGGGAGTACATACGGTGCTTAATTTTCTGGGTTTGGGATATGTCGCTTAATATAATTGTTTCTAATGACATCCATTTCCCAGCAAATTCCAGTAATTCATCATTTTTGATGGCTGAGTAAGTACTCCATTGTATAGATGTACCACCTTTTCCTTATCCACTTGTCAACTGTTGGACATTTGGGTTGATTCCATGACTTGGCTACTGTAAACAGTGCTGCTATGAACATGGTCATGCTCTGCTGCATGGGGGGTTATTCCCAAAAGTGGGATAGCAGGGTCATATGGCATTTCAATCTTTAATTTTTTAAGAATCTCCAGACGGCTCGCCAGAGTGGCTGTATGAGCCTGCATTCCCATCAGCAATGTAGGAGAGTTCCCCTCTCTCCACATCTTCTCCAGCATTTGGTGTTGTTTGTATTGTGGATTTTTGCCATCCTGACCGGGGTGAGATGATATCTCAGGGAAGTTTTGATTTGCATTTCCCTGATGGCTAAAGAAGTGGAGCATTTTTTAAGATATTTGTTAGACATTTTAATTTCATCCCTAGTAAAATTTCTTTTAAGTTCCAGGGCCCATTTTTTAATTAGGCCATTGGTTTCCTTGATGTTTAGCTTTCTAAGTTCTTTGTGCACTTTGGACAGTAGAGCTCTATCACATATGTGGTTAGAGAAGATTTTCTCCCATTCTGTGGGTTGCCTTTGAGCTCATGTTACAATCTCTTTATCTGAACAGAAGCTCTTTAATTTCACAAGATCCCAATTGTTGAGAGTTGGTAGCAGTGACTGTGCCATTGGATGTCTGTTTAGGAGATTTTGGCCTAGCCCAATCAGCTCGAGGGAGTTCCCTATCCTTTCAGCTATGGTTTTTATAGTCTCTGGCCTTAAATCAAGGTCCTTGATCCATTTGGAATTAAGTCTTTGTACATGGTGACAAGTACAGGTCCAGCTTTAATCTTCTGCATGTGGAGATCCAGTTTTGCAGCACCATTTGTTGAAGATGCTGTTCTTTTTCCATTGGATTCTTTGGGCCCCTTCATCAAAGACCAAATGGCTGTATTTTTGTGGGCTTATATCTGGGTCTTCAACCCTTATCCATTGATCTGTGTGTCTATTTTGGACCCAGTACCAGGCTGTCTTTACAACTATGGATTTGTAGTATAAACTAAGGTAGTATAAACTATACTATAACTATGGTAATACCTCCAGCAGTGTTTTTGTTACTCAGGATTGTCTTTGCTGTCCTGGGTCTTTTGTGCCTCCATATGAATTTTGAGATTAATTGGTCAACTTCTTTAAAGAATTGCTTTGGGATTTTAATTGGTATAGCATTGAATTTGTATATTGCCTTTGGTAGGATGGTCATTTTTACAATGTTGATTCTGCCAATTCAGGAACATGGGAGGTCTTTCCACCTTCTGGTGTCTTCTGCTATTTCTTTCTTTAGGGTTTTAAAGTTTTCATTGTAAAGGTCTTTTACCTCCTTGGTTAGGTTTATACCAAGGTATTTCATTTTTTTAGAGGCTACAGTAAATGGGATTGTTTCTCTCAAGGCTTTTTCACTTCTTTCATTCTGGGCATATAGGAAGGCCTCTGATTTTTGCACATTTATTTTGTATCCTGCCACCCTGCTGAACTTCTCAATTAGTTCCAGGAGCTTCCTGGTGGAGTTTTTGGGATCACTCAGGTATAAGATCATGTCATCTGCAAATAGGGATAGCTTGACTTCTTCCTTGCCGATTTGAATCCCTCTTATGTACCTTTCTTGTCTTATGGCTTCAGCTAAGACTTCAAGTACAATATTGAATAGAAGTGGTGAGAGAGGACAGTCTTATCTAGTTCCTGATCGAAGTAGGAATGCTTCCAATTGTTCCCCATTGAGCATAATCCTTGCTGTGGGCTTGTTGTATACATCTTTTATTATATTGATAAAAGTTCCTTCCATTCCTACTGTCTCTAGCGTTTTGATCATAAAAGGCTGTTGGATCTTGTCAAAGGCTTTTTCTGCATCTATCGAGAGTGTTATGTGGTCTTGGACTTTTGACTGGTTTACATGATGCATTACATTTATTGATTTGCGTATGTTGAACTAACCTTGTGTGTCAGGGATGAAACCTACTTGGTCCCTGTGAATGATCTTTTTGATATGTTTTTGAATCTGATTTGCTAAGACTTTGTTGAGAATCTTTGCATCTGTGTTCATCAGAGAGATCGGCCTATAGTTTTCTTTTTTAAGTGAATCTTTATTAGGGTTTGGGATTAAGATGATATTAGCTTCATAGAAGGAATTTGGTAGTGTTCCTTCCTTTGCTTTTTGATGGAACAGTTTAAGGAGTATTGGTGTTATTAACTCCTTAAATGTCTGATAGAATTCTGTGCTGAATCCATCTGGTCCAGGACATTTTTTGGTGGGAAGATTCGAGATTACTTCTTCAATTTCCTTATATGTTATAGGACTATTTAAATAATTCACAACTTCCTGATTCAATTTAGGTAAGTTGTGTTTACTTAGAAATTCATCCATCTCTTTTGTGTTGTCAAACTTCACCGAGTACAAGTTTTTGAAATATGACATAAAATTCTCTGGATTTCTTAGGTATCAGTAGTGATAACTCCATATTCATTTTTAATTTTGTTAATTTGGGTTTTCTCTCTCTTGATTTTGGTTAATTTAGCTAGGGGTGTATCAATCTTGTTGATTTTTTCAAAGAACCAGCTTTTTGGCTGGTTGATTTTTTCTATCGTTTTCTTAGTCTCGATTTCAGATATTTCTCCCCTTATTTTGCTAATCTCCTCTCTTCTACTACTTTTGGGATCAGATGTTCCAGTTTCTCTAAAGCCTTAAATTGCATCGTTAATTTATTTATTTCTGATGTTTCCATTGTTTTGATGTAGGCATTAAGAGCTATTAACTTACCTCTTAGGACAGCTTTCATTGTGTTCCAGAGATTTTGGTAAGTTGTATTTTCATTATCGTTCACTTTCAGGAAATCTTGAATTTCCTTTTTAATTTCTTCCTGAACTCAGTTCTCATTCAGCATCATAATGTTAAGTTTCCAGGAGTTAGTGTATTTTCTCTTGTTTGTTGTGTTGTGGATGTCCAGCTTTAGGCCGTGGTGGTCTGATAGGGCACAGGTTAGAATTTCAACTTTTTTGTATATGTGTAGATTCGTTTTTTGGCCCAATATGTGATCTATTTTGGAGAAAGTTCTGTGTGCTGCTGAAAAAAATGTGTATTCTTTGGTGAGTGGGTGAAAAGTTCGATAGAGATCTGTAAGGTCCATTTCTTTAAGGGTTTGATTAAGTTCCAAAGTGTGTCTGTTAAGCTTTTGACCTGTTGATCTATCCCATGTTGAGAGGGCGGTGTTGAAATCCCCAAGAATTTTCGTCTGGGGGTTGATTTCTCACTTTAGACGCTGTAGGATTTTCTTAGTGAATGTGGAGGGGCCCGTATTGGGTGCATATATGTTCAGTATTGTGAAGTCTTCCTGGTGAATTGTGCCTGTGTCTAAAATGTAGTATCCATCTGTGTCTCTTTTATGATTTTCTTTGGTTTGAAGTCCACTTTGTCTGAAAGCATAATTGCTACCCCTGCCTGTTTCTTGGTTCCATTAGCTTGCAAGATTGTGGACCAGCCTTTCAGTCTTAGGATGTGCCTATCTTTTATGGTGAGATGAGTTTCCTGAAGGTAGCAGATTGTTGGATTGTGGTTTTTAATCCAAGTTTGTAATCTGTGTCTCTTAATCCGTGAGTTAATACCATTGACATTTAATGTTATAATGGAGAAATTATTTTTAATTCTGGGCATTTTTTATGTTTAGTAGATTTTGTAAGCATGTTGTTTGATATTTATGTTTTGGTGGTAATATACTTCCCTTTTGTCCTCCTGGATACACTTGTTCTTTTCTTCAAGCTTGAGTATCATTTCTAGGATTTTTTGAAGGCCTGGTTTGCTAGACATGTATCCCTTCAAGTTGTCTTTGTGCTGGAAAACTTTTCTTTCTCCCTCAATCATGACAGATAGTTTTGCCGGGTATATCAGTCTGGGTTGGCATTTTTGCTCATTTAATACTTGAAGTATGTCTCTCCAAGCTCTTCTTGCTTTTACTGTTTCCATTGACTAGTCATTTGTTATTCTAATAGGTTTACCTTTAAAAGTGACTTGCTTTTTTTCTCTTGAACCTCTCAGCACCTTTTCTTTGTCTTGAGTGTGGAGTGTTTTGACTAGTATTTGCCGTGGCAATTTTCTATTTTGGTCATATCTGTTTGGAGTGTGAAATGCCTCTTGTATTTGGATAGGCCTCTCATTCTTTAGTTGTGGGAAGTTTTCATTTATGATGAATTGAAATATTTCCTCAGGTGTGGTATTTTGGGATTCTTGTTCTGGTATTCCATGAATGCTCATGCTAGGCTTCTTCAGGGTGTCCCATATTTCTTGAATGTTCCTCTCCAGTATCTTTTTGGCTTTAATAATCTCTTCCATTGTGCTGGTTAATTCTCCCACTTTGTCTTCAAGATCTGAAATTCTATTTTCTGCTTTGTTAGTTCTGCTGATAAGACTCTCTGTTGAGTTTTGGGTTGAAGATAACTTGTCTTTTAGTTCAATTTTAAACTCTGCCTCAGACTGTTTTAACTGCTCTATGCCTATTTTTGTTTCTTGAACTGTTTTTCTCAACTCCTCCAAGTGCCTGTTGTGTTCCTCTTCAAAGTCGTTGATATGGTTGTTTAACTCTTCTCGGATTTCCTCTTTCATAGTATTAATCATGTAATGATCATACTCTGAAAGTCGTTATGTTGGGTCTGGCTTTCATGGCTATTTTCTGTGGATTTGTTCTGGTCAGAATCCATCAATATGGGATTGATTCTTTTGGTGGGAGATTGGTCTTCTTGGGTTTTGTTTCTCATGGATCTGCACTTTGACTTGGGCATTGTTGTTTTGTTTTTTAGAACCTTTCAGTTTCTGTGTGTTTTTCACTGAACAGATGTAGTTGGTATTGTTACACTAGTGCTTGCCTTGGATTGGGTATGTTTGTGTATTGTTATTGTTATATCCTAGATGAGGCTACTAGGCTGTTAGTATGTCAGATAAGTCAGGTTATATTACCAGGGGGTGAATATTAGTGTGGTAGTGCACTTTTACGATTTAGTGTCTTGGTGAAATGTGAGGGTGAGTGGTGTACTCCCTGGAGTTGTATGTTTTTGGGGTGGCTGTATGAGGAATTTGATCTACAGCAGTGATACTAGAAAGGATCAGTAAGGTGTAAAGAAAAAAGAAAAAAAAAAGAGGAAGTTTACTTATCTTTGGGCTGGATGTGAAGAATCTTGCCCATGTGATATAATGATTGTAGTGAAGTCCAGATGTGTGGCCTGTGTTCCCTTTGTTCCTTAGAGTTTTGCTTGAGTTTCCTTTGGACTCTATTGAATTCTGAGTAGTAGTGTGTCTTCCATGTGCGTAGGTCCCCTGTGGGCCAGAGAGGCAGAGGGTCTGATGTTGATGGCAGAATTCTTCACCTGAGACCTGGGGGGGGGGGGTGGAGGCACGTGGGGGCGGGAGGGCCCAAGGGGCTGTGGTTCAGGGCGGGGCCCTGGGGGCTAAGCCTGGGGCAGTGCGGGAATGCTGCTGGCCGGGCGGCTGGGCTGGGCTGGGAGGGGCTCTCTTGCTTGCTCACTCACCTGGGAGGTTGGGAGGGTTCGGAGTGGAGGGGGCGGGGTCGGGGTCCTGGGGACAAAGCCGGCAGCCGTGTGGGTGCTGCTGGCTGGGTGGCTCCCTTAGAACAGAATTAAAAAGGAATTAGTGCTTTACTATTGGTCCTCTTCCAAGCATTTAGATTATAAAGAGCAGCTTGTTTTTTTAAGGTTGGCTGCCTGTTTTGTGATCATAGCATCTTCCTTTCTTTTCATTTCCCATGTGGATACAGTGCTTCATCTCCACAGCAGTGATAAGCAGTGTTGCTATCATCTGTTCCTGCAAAGGTTTCAGTGGGAGGTTTTTGTTTGGGTCCTTATGACCGCAACTGGCTTGACTCTGGTTGGATGCTCCACTTCCCACAGTGCTTCTTTACTCTGTGACGTTCTGCTTTTCCCCTTCTTTAGCCATGTGGCATGTTATTATCCAGGGCTTCTCCTTGTGGTTTAGACCTCTCAGAGTACCTAATCTCACAGATTCACACTTCCTAGTGGCAAAAATTCACAAGTTGCTGCACCAGACAAATGTCAGTTCCAGGGGCATCAGTCAAAACAGCCACAGATATCATTGCTCTACAAGATTCAAAGAGATGAGAGAGAAAAAAAAATGTGGGAAAGAAGTTGATTAAAACCACAGAAAAGGATGTGGATTGGGATTGCCTGCTGCAGCTATCATTGAAAAAAATCTGCTGTAGATCACTTGCTTACATAAAGAACTGGAATCCTTTTTTAATATATATGCTTTGACTATTTTATTAGAAAGTGTAATTTCAAATAATCTTAAAAATATATTTCTATGAACATATGATCATTAGGGCTAAATTCTAGTTTATGTTTTGAAATATATCTTCTTAAAAGTAATACCTAAGTCCATGTTGTCAACCAAGCACAATTTTGTGTTTGTTTCTTCTTTGATCTATCTTGTGTAAGAGAATGTCATATCATTTTTGCCTTATGAAAACAATTTGATTGCCTACAAACAGGGTAAATATTACACTTATTTGTGCAGTGCAGAGTGCGGATGTGAATTAGACATGGAGTTTGCTCTGGTGAACCATCTGGTTTCTAGAGAAGAGGAGGTAAGTATGTTTACATACAGGAGGATATAAGGAGAAAGACAGCCTGGGGTAAAAAAGTGTCATTTGGACTCAGCTTTGTAGATGATGTGTGTTGAGGGAGCAGAGGAATGAGGATGAGTAAGGGCGAAACATTCTTAGAGGAAGCATAGTAAGAGAGGTATAAAGCCAGAGCAGCTAAGAGGTTATGGTGACCATTTTTACTTGATTGTGGCTTAGCGGAGTAATTCTCCAGGTCTCATGAACTCTGAAGTTGGATGCAACACCATGTGGAGCATGGATTAGGTACAGAGTAGAGGAATAGCAAGAAAGGAATAAAGAGGGGTGCTTATGTGGGCCTGGCATTTTGATAGCTCCAAATGCCAAATGCTTCTGTTAGTAGGAAACAAGAACTAACAAAGTGTATTGCACAAGAGTGTCCTAACTCAAGGCAAATGTCAGAAAATTAACCTGGCACTTGCATGCTACATTTGAAGGAAAAGAAGATAACACTGCCTGGGGCATTTGGCACAAAGGTTCCCATAAGTTTTGAGGGGAGAGAAAATTAAATCTTATTCCTCCTTGAGGGCACTAAGGATAGGAAGGAGCAGAGGGATTCAAGCTCTGAAGAATCTGGCAGCTAATGTAATCTGAGGGTGTCAAGAAAGGGCATATGTCTACTTATGACTCATAGGTTCCAGTTAGAGCTGGACCATCATGAGATCCCACATCAAAAGTACCAAACTCATTCAGGGAACTGAAGATGAGCTGGTGTGTGGTGTGCATCATGTTTCTGTGACTAAAGTCCATGAGGAGATGGGACTCAGGTTCAGAGGTCAGGTTCAGAGGTCAAAAGACTGGTCTGGAGTAGAAATAAGGGACTGTCAACATGGTTGGAAACAAAGCTCTGGCCAGGGATGAGTTCACCTATGTGAAGAAAGCAGAGAAACAGAGCCACAGAAAATAACCACATTCAAGACTCAGAAGCTCCCTGGCAAGGGTATGTCTGAATGCTAGGAAGAGAAGGCTGAGAGGACCTTCTGGAAGGAAGTGATCTGGACGGTTGAGTGTTGCAGAGGGAAATGGAGACTGCAAGCAGGCTGGAGGAAACTGATTGTTTTTAGAGAATGTGATCCTGTTGAATAGTGCAAATAGAATCCAGCAAAGACTAAGGAATGAGTGGGTATTCAGGAACTGATTCCATTTGTAATCCAGAGCTATTTTGCTAAGAAAATTCATACAGCCAATGGATCTTTCAGCTGGTATTGACAGGCTGGAGAAAAATCAAGAAAATATTGCACATTTAACCGAAAGTCATTTTTTTCTACTCTGTCACATGTGTAACGTAAAACAATAATGGAACTCTCCATTCTTTTGTTCATTACTGCAAATAGCTATACCCAAGGCAGAGGTCTTTTAGCAATGTTGCCTTAATCCAAAGGATTTCCTTTTTGTTGAGCTCATCTCAATACATAGAAAAGCTTCTTTAAAGTTCAGCTCTCTATCAACAAAGGAAACATAGCAGCATCTCTGTATCATTGTTATTGTGGCTCTGTTTTCTAAGATGGACATGTACTGAAACAAGACTCCTTGCAGATTTTTGTATTTAATATAAACCAGTATTACAAAGTAATAAAATAGAACTTTTATCACCAGCATAACTCTTCACTCAACATCATTAACAGTCACCAGTGGGATATGATACAATTCAACTTTTTTTAGTACCTTGTTTTCCTTTGCTGTTTTTATTGCACAGTACCTCAGGCATTATTGGGTCTGACCTTCCATGGGGTTGTTACACAGTAGTTCCCGTGTAGAAGACCACTGTGCCACAGTCCTGCAAATTCTACTGATTCATTCTTATGGAAACCTTGCAGAATTGAGATTCCATTCCCATATGACAATGAGAAAAGAGCAAAGAAGTAAAGTCACCAAAGATATTGAGATAAGTTTTCAGAATTTTGATATTAGCATGATTAACTTAATTTTGTAAGTTTAAATTCGTGTGGTCTACCCTTGGAAATGGATGCTCACAACACTCCTCTTTCTCTGACTCTTCATAAGTCACTGAATCTAGGAACATCACTGCTAGATCAGCATGATCTCCGATGAAAGAAAAGACATTGTCTCCTTGACTTATGAATGTGACATACCCCAAAACTAAGTTAAAATTTCTTTAAAGTCATGAAGGAAAGGAAAACTTTCTGGTTCTATATTTTCAAATACCATTTAATACTGGATGCAGCAAGCTAAATATGGCCAGAAATACATCATCCTAAGACAGAGGGGAACATCTTCTTGATGTTCTGTAAGCATCTTATCCTTGTTCACTTTGGTAAAGAACTGATTAATGCCAGAGGATGGCACAGAGCATGAGTGGGAAGGTGGTGCCAAATATGGTCAGACATCCATCAGTCCAGGGCTCTCTCCTGCCATGCAGGGAAGGTGCCCACCAGCAGAACCACACTGGCCCAGCATTCCTCACTTTCCAAGGTGAAAGCCTGAAGACTAAAACTGTTCATCTCAGCCTTTTGCTTTACCAAGATCAGCTAAGTATATCATGCAATAGTTGTTTTACAAAACATTGAGAGGAGAATCTACAACTCAGAGCCAACACAAAATATTGAGCAGCCAGAAGAATATGGTCATATATAATCTCCTCTATTGATGATTTTCCTGTAGGCGATTTGTAACTTTACTTGGAAAAATTAATTTATCCCTTATCATGCTTTCCTTAGGCTACTGTTAAAATGATTGACCTTTTCCCAGCATGTATATGACCAATACAGAGAAAAAGAGATAGGATTTAAAATTATTCAAGTGACTGTCAGCTAGGAATGTAATGACTCTTTGGCCATGAGGAATTTCTTCTGGCTCATAGTAGTTTTGCAGTGTTTATCTTATTAGTACTTCGTTCTCTTTGACATGGATTACCATCACTGTATAAATTTCACATTTATTCTATTATTATTAATTTTCAGACAGCAATTGTTCACATGCAGAATCAGGAAGATGATATTTACATTAGCAATTTTGGTGTACTGAAATTTGTATATCTCATACAGAACATCCCAGTTCCTGGCTTGGTGCCAACCTGTTTATTGACTGAATTCTGAATACCTCTCAGTAGATTTCTCTGAATTAGCTTCTGTAATCAAAGTATAAAAGCTAGGTAGTTACTATTTGTAAGGGCTCAAAATCTAAAAAAAGGAAAAATAAGTCATGGAAGCAAAAGAAGCAGGTGAACAGAAATGGATCCACTAACCTCATTCCACTGACCTCAGCTGTGGAGCACAGGTATTCAGGACAAATATTCTTTTAACTTGATCTCAGCAGCTTTTCAGAATTTCTCTGTTGATGGTTCAAACTGAGCTTTACAAAGAAGATGGTTTCTCAATGGACATCTGGATTCTTTACGAATAATAAAAGTTGAAAAAATATATATGCTAGTTCCAATTCCCTTTTTGACTTTACCTCAGCAAAATATATAGTAGCATATTTGCTTCATGTGGGAAAATATCCTTCTAACCCCAGCAATGTACGGAATGTATAGAATTCAGTTGAAAATCAGGAAAATTCAGCTAAAAATTGCAGGAAACATCTTATTTATCTTTTTTTAAAAAATTATTTTATGGGAGGAAATGTTTCAGTTATTGTTGTGGCTGGCCTTCTATTATTTATTTAATCTGGTTATATGCATTTGTGAATGTAACTGAGGACTTGAGAGGCTCTGTTGGGGTCTTTAGTCTCTGGACCCACTTGAAAAGTGGTTGTAAATGCAACCACCTTCCCATGTGTTTTCTTTCATGCCGCATCTCAAGGCCTTCATTTAAACAAGCTGAAGAGTGCAGTTCTTGTGTGTGTGAATCTCCTGTGCTCCAGGCTAAGGTTCATGTGATGCTGTTCATGCAAGTGTGTTGAGTCCTGTCTGTGTATAGTTGCTTAAACCTAACCTGACAGCTCTACCTCTGAGATGCTGGACTTCCAAAGTGTGTCTTTCTCCTTCCCGAAGTGATCATTTCCAGGAAGTGATTGCAGCTCCGCAATTCCTCACCATGAATGCTATTTCACTGGACTAGATATACAACTTCAAGCAGGACATCTTCCCAGGATGGGAAGGACTCTTTGGTTAAACAATCCACAACTGTTCTCATTGCTTCCCAGATCCACTCCTTTTCTTAGGATCTGTTTGTTGTTTACATCAGTCCCATTTTTATTTCAGGCAGGTGAAAAATAAAGTTCATCTCCAAAATGTTTATAATCTGCATCCACGCACTGTCTAGCTTCACTTTTTTAATCAGTTGAAAGCATTTAAACTGCTTTGTAGTTTCATACCATGTGTTTGGAGGATGAGGAACATCCACTTCAAGAAGCTTGTGTTTGTTCAGAGGGAAGAAATTAATTCAACCCTCAATGTACTGTGCAATAATTACTAGTTACAAGTATCTGCAACTGCTGAAATGTTCAAGAGTCATGGAAACCTACCTGGAGAAGGAGTCACAAACTATCTGGAAGGATGAAGAGGATTACATAGAAGAGAGCAGTAAAAGGCCTTTTAGCATAGTGCATAGTGTGGAGGTGTTAGTAAGCAATGTCTTTTCAAGGAAGTTCAGATGAAACAATGGGGAATGCACAGAGCAAACATGCGTTGTGAAGGGCTATGTGCAACATGCTAGTATATTTGAATTGCATGCAGACAGTTCCTTATTTCATTTCCTCTTTTGCACAGTCATATCTCTTGCCTGTATGAAGTTTCTGAATTGTTCCCTGCTTGCCACTCTGCTGTATTTGTCAACCCCTCCCTCTTAGGTTGTGATCACAGGTGACTTATTTAGTTTCGTGCTTGTCTTTCTTCCTCTTCTTTTGTTAACAGATCATCCTCATTTCCTGCAGCCCCCACTTCTCCATTTTCTCCCTGCACAAGTGCATGGCTACTCTTTACCCCCTCAATGAAAAATGTCTTCACTTAAAACTCGGTACATCCTACATCGGTGGGGACTTCACAATCCTTTGCACATCTGCTGTTGAAGGAAAGGAACATACTTTAAAATCGCACCACATCTCTTTGTTTCCCAGGGTTTATTATGCACATGGACATAATCTGCTGCTGTAATAGTCACTGGCTTTCCTGTCACTGCCAGCAAATGTTCCTCACAGCCCAGTGGCTTGTAACACGCTCTGCTGCTACAGATCCGTAGCAGTTCCCAAACAGTGTGGCATGGCTGTGTACAAACCTAAATGTGCAATGTTTGTGTTTTCTGTGGAAAATGAAAAGCCTGGCACTTTCCCAGGGTGAAAGCCGGCTTCGACAGCACCAACGCAGGGCCCCTTGCCAAACACTTCAATTTCCAGGGCTCTGTACCTCATTTCACTGGCAAGTATAGCGAACCGGGCTATAAACCAAGAGCCAGTAGAATTCTACTGACCTGGGGGATTGTGAGTAGCATTCCTGAGCTTAGGTTTTCTCACCTGTGGCTTTGGGAGTAAGGCTGACTTCTGAGACCCCCTAAAAAAGTGACTGTTTTATCAGAATCTCTACAGCAGCATAACAGTTGAGTAATGTGGTGGCGTGCAGCATGACCCCATTCTGATTTTTCTTTTCCTCATGACTGAGCAGTGACATCATGAGCAGCAGGGTTCAGAACTCATATAATGGGAGGGATGTAAAGTAGACTTAACAAAGACAAATTTTAGCCTCATAGGATACCTCTATTCCATTCCCTGGGAACAGCATGGTCAGTGACTGGCAGCTCTGCCCGTGAATCTTCACAATGGTCATGTCTCTTCTGGTAATTCTATGAGTCTGTATCACTCCTTCCATACTCTTGGCCATATACACGGTGTCAGTTGTTTGAGCCTGGGATGGGAGATCTGCCTGGCTGCTGAGGTCCAGAGGAGGATATGCACCATAGGGAGTATTCAAGGAGGAGACTCTCAAGGAAGTGCAGTCAGTATTTAAGCTGGAGGTGGGTGTCATGTCTCCCTGCCTCAACCTGCCATTATCTCAATGATATGCACACGTGCACCTTCAAAACTCTAAACACCTGGTAGAGCTTTCTTTCGGAGATGCCAGTGTTGTGGGGTTAAAACTATTCTTTAAATTACCTTTAATTTTATTTTTTTCTCTAGTAATTCAATTCTCTGGACTTTAATTTTTTATTATTATTTATTCAAGTGTGTGTGTGTGTGTGTGTGTGTGTGTGTGTGTGTGTGTGTGCATACAGGCACGGAGAATCACAGGCAAACTCGGGAACCACCATGGACTACCTCCACCTCCTCCTTATTTACTCTGCCCCGGGATTCACAGGCTCCACCCTACCAGGACCAGAAACATCTATATGTGGGGTCTAGGATCCGAACTCAGGACCTTCTGCCTGCAAGGCAGAGGCTTAACCCCTAAGCCACCTCTCCAGCCCCTCAATTCTCTCGACTTTAAAAGACTTCTAATGGAAGCTAAGAGCTAGAGCCCTAGGGGTCATCAAGATAGCTGACTTCAAAAGTTGTCCTGTGATGAGCCTACACATTTTCTCTTTTTCTTGCTTTCTCTTTCATAAGTAAATTACATATATATTAAATATATAGTCTATGTATTAAAAGAGCTATAGTTATAGTGCTAAACACCAGAACTGTATTTCAAGTATGCAGAAAGGCAAAATGGAGTTGCTTCAGATTCAAATCACTGATCACCTACAGATAAGTAGCTGTAGTTTGAGATCAGAAATTACCTCCAACCAAAAGCAAAGAACAAATCTTGTGATTCTATACAAATTGTCCACAACCTGAAATCTTCTCTGTCTTTTGAGAGAAATGTTTTGGAAGAGTGATCCACTTCTGTGATCCAAAAAGGACTAGAACCCTATGTCACAAACACCCCTTAGGAAACTTAAAGAGGAAAACTTACTTTCTTTTAATCATTAATAGTTTTACCAAGATTAAAGAGAGAGTGAGAGAAAATGGAATGTCCTACCCTCCTCAGAGAACTGTGCATGTAAGTTGAAGCAATTTCCTCCTCACTTGCTCTCTGTCTAGCGTTCTGCAGGATGTTGTTCACAGGAACTATCTGGACCTGTAGCTGGCACTTGTATTTATCTTCTCTTGTTTGGGGTTGTTTATTTTGTAAGCCTTCTAAGTTTCATTTTGAAAGGAAAGATAAAAGAAAGAGGGTGAGTGGGGAGAAATGTTTAGAGGCTGAGGGGGGCCTGGCCACCCTAGATAAACAGGAGGGCTGGGTCCACCATAGCAACAGGACTAGCCGTGGATACCAGACTCCTTTCCCCCCCCCCTCCACCCCTCCATTCAGGAAAGGGTCCTGCTTTCTCTCAGGAGCTGCCTGCCCAGTGGTTCTAAATATGGTTTAAGACAATGTCAACAACAATAAAGACCTTTATACCTCTCTCCTCATGTGTTTATGTGAAGTTTTATTTCCTACATAAAAATAGCATGTGGGGCCTCAGCTACTAGAGAACACACAAGTAAGCAATAAGACATCAGTCAATTCTGTCATCCCTCCACCGTGGGTTATTGTGAGTGCTGTGAGTTGCTAACTATCCCAATTACATTCAAGTATTTCATCACCTGCTTAATCAAGCTGCAAAATAAGGAGTTAGACCACTTCAAATCCAGTGATTTGATTATGTAGTAAGGAGACTGGTACATAAACATTAATCCTGAGAAATTAATTCATGAAAATTAGCTGAAGATACCCCAAGAGGCCTGTTTTGTATCTATTTTTGCATAAAATGTTGAACTTACTATTTCCTGAAGGTGTCTAGGGGGGACCAGGATGATTATGCATGATTCTGTAACTATCTAGAGAGAAGTGTGAAGAGGCCATGAAGTGACCTGGAAATGCATTCTGATTAAAGCTAAGTCTTGAACAGGAAAATTGCTTCAAAATGATTAAAGTTAAAATTGGTGGTAATGAAGGAAGACACTTGTCATGGAAGGAGGCTTTTGAAGAGAAACCCATTTTGCATCTTTTGTAAAGCATATGGATTCATTTTCAATGGCAAAATGCCATATTGTATCAGACTATCATATTAGTAAATGGGAGAATGTTCTAGATAACAAATTTGACAGAGAAAGTCATGGATGAAGAATCAACCCTCAGGACAGTTTAGTCCCAGTGGCCATGAAGCCTCTTGAGACTGGTCTTCAGTTTCTGTTCCGACTTGCACGCTGGGTATGTGTTTCAATGTCTTTTACAAGCTTCTGGCTTTCCTACCAGATCACAAAGTCCTAAGGTATAGGGACAATGTTTGTCATTTTCTCTGTCTGTACCACCTAGGATTCACCATCTAACTGATTGCATACATTTTCTTTAGTAAAATATGCCCCCATTATATCTTTTTAAATATGAATACTTCAGTTAATGCCCTGGGAGGCTTATATTTCAGTACCTAGAGTTTTCAGTTCCTGGAAAAGTGTAATCAAACTGTTTTTACCAATTGCTTTACTGTATGTATCAAGTATTCTGAGTATTGTCTGGGGCTGCTGTAATAAGCACATCAGTGTTTATACCAGCAAAATTATGAATGGGCACAAGCGTGGGATGAAGGAACACTGATTGTCATTGCATATTACAATAGCACAAGTCCATTCAGTCTTTGCAAAAGTTTACCAAAGATAAAAGAAAATGAAATAAAATGAAAGGAGCTAAAAAGTCTTTAGATTCTGGAGTTGCCAGATAAGTACTTCAGACCTGTGCTATGCCTTTAGGAAGGATGTGGTTCTTTAACAAAAATTATGCTTGGACAATCATAATTGGACTTTGCATGCCCTGCGCAATGTCCAACACACTATTGACCCCACAAAGTCTAGCATTCGCTAAAGGCACTAGGATCCTTGGAGGCAAGGGATTGACAGCCACAGTAGTGTTCCTATGCTTAAGAGGAACACAGGAAAGGGTTCTGGGAAATGCACGAAGACCCAGAGGAGAGTTTGGCATGCACATTAAAGGATGCTCTGGGGATGGGAGGGGGAAGCACTGGAGGATGGGGAAGGAGGAGGGGAGGGGGACACAGGGTGGTGGAAGGTTGGAGGGAAGGAGGGGACCGGTGTACCTGTTAAGTTTGTATGAGTGGAAATAAGCAAAAAAAATAGTAAATGGGAATGAGCCAAAAAAAAAAAATTATGCCTGGAGATTCAGGGGGAAGAGAATGATGTGGCATTCTATTTGGTGCTGAGTGGTTCCCAGGTTGTGATGGATACTCATAAGGACAAGGATGCTGTAGGACTGTGATAAGGAAGTGGGTGGGATTTTTCATTCCCCAGAAGTCTCTGCCTAGTGTCTCCCTTGCCTCTCTTACCTCTTATCTGCCCTTCCTTCCTTTATCTTCCCATCCATTTCTCCATTCTCTGCTCTCCTCTATTCCTATCCATTAATTAATCTTTGCTTTTCTTATCAAAACATGTTAAGAGTTTTGATGCTTCTCTTGTTTATCTTCTGAACAATTCGCCTCTATCACATGAAGGAATTTTGCTTTGATCAGTGTGTTGTTGTGTGGATGGAGCTTGGGACTTACTGAAGGAGGAAACATCCCACAAGCATCTGTTCACAGGAATTGGGTTCAGGGTTGGGGAGATACATATTTTGGACCCATGGAAGTGGATGGTTCCAAAGACAAGAGTTCAAATCCATGCTTGGAAGTAAAGTAGGTGGTATTATTTGTATTCTTCAGTTTTTTTAATCCAAATATCCTTAGAATAATAATTTTGGAGAGTGAAATTGCTGTGGGTTTTTTTTTGGTAACATTTGTTTTTGTTGCTTTTATTTCTATTTCAATTTAATTTCTATTTAATTTACATATGTTCCACATCTTTTTTTTGTTGTTGTTAGAATATCTACAAGAAAGTTCACTTAACACTAGAATGAATTATTTTCCTCCTTTCTCTTTTTCTTAGTCTCTCAGTTTGTTTTTAAGGCCATTCCTATTAGTGTTGTAGCTAACATGAAGTGACAGGCCAAGGAAGCAGTGACCACTTGCTGCTCCTGCTGAATGCCTGGGACAAAGCAGAGGCCCTAGATCACACATCTGGTTTCTTTTCACTGCAAACTACTCCCAGCCATGGTCAGTGGTGGTTGAAAGAATAGTATTGCTCTCTGGGGCACCTGAATTCAAAAAAAACTGTGTGCTTTGTACAGAAAACGTTCTCTAGACAACACTGGGAGCCAGTTGACTTTGGTGTTAGCTTCTGGAAAGGTTTAGTGTGGAAGAAAGAGGAGAGAGAGTCAGAGTCGTGCTCAGTGGCCACCTGGCCTCAGCCCAGGCAGTACATGGAAGAAGCTGCTTTTCTCTCCGTTATTGCTCTTTTGTCTTGGAGACAAGTGGTAGTCATAAGAGGCAATCTATGCCAATTTTCTTTGCCTTTATAATATATTTAGATGGAGTTTTGGCCGGACAGAGTAAATAAATATAAAAGGAGTAAAATGTATGTGTAACATTGTCATGTTATGTAGTTCCTCTCCTATATTTTCATAGTGCCTGTATGATGGCTTCACAGTTGTTGAGTGGGAGTCCGGTACTATTACCCTGCTGTAGCACATCGTCCTGGTTACAGAAACCCTCCAGTCTCTTCATACTGCAGTTTCTCTTCGTGTTAAATAAACATCCCAAACAACTTAAGGCAATACCTGCTTTATTCTTGCTTTCAATTCTATCCACACCTCACTGACTAGTTTTCCAGGAAAATTCATACCAATATCAGGAGTTATGGGAACTGACCACCACATCTACAAGAAATGCAGAGAGAGGGACAGAACTTCTCACTTGCCAATCTGTCAAAGTATGCCAACTACAGAACTAGTTCTTCTCATCTTGTCTGCCTGCCTGGGGAATCATCCTGTCTTCTATGGACTGAGCCTTCTCTCATCAACTAGACAAACTCGCATAGACTTGTTTAAGACCTGCCTCAACTTCACACATGTGCCCAGAGTTCAGCATCTGTATCTAGCTGTCACACCCAGTATGGATTCCTAAAAAAAAATTCTGGAAGGAGATTACACAGTCAGTATATTCAGAAAGATATGTCCATTAGTCTGGGATGCCAGACTAAATAGCAAAGATTTCTTTAAGCCTTGAGAAATCATGTTTTAAGCCAGTGCCCTTCAAAGTTTGTACATTTCTTCAGTTTCATTTGACTTCCAAATACTACTGTGGACAATTTAATAATGTAGAATAAATATCCTCTGACTTTGTTGATGTGAAAATTTCTCTGTCTTTTGATGCTACTAAGTAGATACATCAAAGGCAGGTTTTATTTGCTAAGAATGTGGGCATAGTATGTTCGTTTTTTTCCCTTTTAAAAACATTTCATTCAAATGAACTTGGAAGTTCCTTTACCTCATTTCATTTCTCACATCAGTTCAATCCTCTTTGTACTCTGATTCTGTGCTGAACATCTTCAAAAAAGATTCCTTGCTCCCACTCCCAGCCTTCTTTCTTACCTGGGCTGTCTGTGCATTCTCCATATTCTCTCTCTAGCTTACCCTTACTTTGTCCTTAAGGGCCTTCCTTTGAGACACAGTTTCCAAAGCCAAGAAATAAAGGCATGCTCTCTCCACTGTAGGTGCATGGACAGGAGGTAAGGACCAGCACAGCACACACCTGTGGCCCTGGCAACTGAAGGAGGTTGGGCTGGCGATGCCTGTGTCTGCCAGCTCCTCAGTACAGCCAGCTCAATCAAAGACAAGCAATTCAGTAGGAATTTAATCCTTGTGACTTCTTGGCTTTTTCTACACAAAACAAACTGGGTGACTGAAAACATGGACCACTTGTACTTAGTACTTCTGTTTCCTAGGGTCCCTCTCTCTAAAGTAGCATTCACGTGGCTGTGTTCAGTGAAACACTAGATACCTTCTATTTCTATCTTAAAAATAACAATTGGAGCTTTGATAATGTTTGGTCTCATGGGTTTTTGACTATATATGATTTTAAGGTATTTTAAATAATGAGGATGAATTCTAAAAAAAATTGCTAATGGAGCACACAGTGAGAACAATGGGATTCTAGATCATGGATTTCTAATCTGTGCTCTCAGTGCTCTCTAGGGACAACAGAGTTGCTCCTAAATGTATGTGGTTGATCCAGTTTCCTCATTTAGCAGATGCTAAAAATATACTAAGGTAAAGCAATGGTTTGTTAATATGTTTTGTTCTTTTAATTTACTGTAAATTGAAATTCCCAACAGTTGAACAATATTGTGAACTCATTAAAAGAGACACAGTTTTACAAGGGCACAAAGAGTTAGGCAAGGCAGAGATCAACTCCCAAAGAGATAATGGGGTGGTTTGTTCCATAGACAGCTTCCTGTTGCTGTAATAAATATGTAGTCTAATCACCTTTGGATGAGAGTAGGTTTGTCTTTAATTCCAGTTTTGGAGTTTCAGTCCTTGATTGGTTAGCCTGTTGCTTTTGGGTTATGGAATGGCATATCTTGGCAACAGTGTAAACCATTCTCCTTTTAGCTGGGATGCTAATGAGAGGAGGGGATCTCACAGTCTTCTGGAGGGGCATATCCGCAATGATTGGAGGTGCCTTCCATTAAGATCTTCCTCTTTAAGGATCCTCGTTCTCCTGAGAGAACCACAGCATGCTATGACAGTTACTCAAAGTATTTAACCTACTGGAAAAGCTTTATGTGCTAAGCATCTCTCTTCCCTATCTTTCATAATCAAAAAATTATCAATATTGTTTGTTTCATGTTTGAGTATTTGGGTGCATCATAGACCTGACTTCTATGTTCCTTTTTATTCATATATGAATTTGCCAGGGCAGTCATAAAAAAATACCAAGACTTTGGATTAAATAACAGCAATTTGTTTTCTCAAAGTTCTAGAGATAAAAGTCCAAGATCAAAGGATGGGCTTTGATTGTTCTGTGGCCCCTCTCTGGCTTGCAGACATGATCTTTTCCTTTTTCTCATTTGATCTTTTCCTTCTTCTGTCTTCTCACATGATCTTTTCTCTGTGTCCTGGGGTTTCTCAGTTCTAATCTTTTCTTCTAAGACTACAAGTCAGATTGGATTAGGGTCTTGATTTTAACTCTGTTACTTTCTTTAAGGCTGTATCTCTGACCATAGTTAGATTCTAAGACATACTGGAGGTAAATAGTTCAGCCTATTTGGTGTTGTGAATCTGTGTTCTCAGGGACTGCTGTGGTCCAGGAGCACTGTGAGTCCTGCTTTGTCCAGAAAACACCCATTTTACTCTGACTATCCTGACTTAATTGAAAGAGTGTTTCACTTTTTCACTATCCTAACTTAAATAACCTTTCACTCTGACAGTCAGAGACTGTCAGAAATGTCTTTTTGGATAACAAATTATGATGTAGAAGTTCTGGATTCAGAGTTCTCGTATTTCAGTGTCAGCTCAGAAAAGATTTTTCTGTCATGGGTTTCCTTACTTATGAAGTAGAGACTGTAAGATGGTCTACTTCATGAGTCATTGTGAGAATTGAATCTGTATATGTCATTCAAAATATGGCCTGCCTGTAGCAAACACTGAAAATAAAATGGAGAAAAGTACAGAGGAGCAGAAAGAAATGGATTATATTTGCAAGGAGTTGATTTTATGTACTGATTTGATTAAGCCACAGTGCCCAGATCTTTGGTGCAACAATTTCCTGGATAATTTCATGTGTAGAGATGAGGGGAACACACTGTCCTATATAGTGGGGGTGGGTCTTCTCGAATCAGCTGATGGTCTAGTAGAGCAATAGACTTTTGAGTTCTCAAGTGCAAGAGAGAATGAGAAGAGAGTGTTTTATACCTCCTCCTCTGAGTCAGCTGCTCCTGGCATTCCACATAACTTTCTTTGGGTAGAGCTGTAATCTGCCTCTCATTCTCTGTTCAGCTGGCCTTTCCATCAGATTTTGGACTTACCAAGTTTCCTAATCATGTGTGTGAATTTCTTAAAATAATTCTCTTTACATATATGAATCCTATTCTGTTTCTCTGAAGAACCCTAAACAATACAGTAACTGTGGAGGCCAAACCCTAACGTGAAATACATCTTTTAATTTAAAAAAGCTCATATATCTAGATTTTTCTGTATTTGTACATTGCTATCTCTGTATGCCTATAGGCAGCATATCAATAAAAATTAAGAACCCATGACAATTTAATTCAGAAGAACATTAACATCTTCTCATATATTAACCTGAGTATTTTTAAAACCTTGAATTTATATTCCTGTAGCATGTTTTTAAGTCATAGTGATATTGTCCCTTAGGATTATCAGCATTATTATTCTATATTGTTAAGAATGGCCTCCGGGGCTGGAGAAGTGGCTCAGGGGTTAAGCCTCTGCCTTTCAGGCGGAAGATCCTGAGTTCGGATCCCAGATCCCACTTATAGACGCCAGGCGGAAGCGGGGGCGGCCTACGTTTCTGATCCTGGTAAGGCGGAGCCTGTGAATCCCAGGGCAGAGTAAACAAGAAGGAGGTGGAAGCGTCCATGGTGGTTCCCGAATTCGTCCGTGGTTCTACACACACAGACACACACATACATACATACACGCACGCACACTCACAATTGAATAAATAATAAAATAAAAAAAAAGAATGGCCTTTTTAGGAAGTAAGAATATAATTTTCAGAATAAAAGAATCATTAGATTAACTTCCGTGAAATGAGTGTTTGCGTGCTTCTTATTTAAAAAAAAAAAAAAAGAATTGAATCACTCTGTGTAAAACTGAGCTCCAAACTAAGGAATGCAAACAAATATATTTATTGGCTTGAGTTCAACCAAGAGAAATCATTGGCAGATCATTCTCATGATACAAGTTAAACAGCTCTGAAATGCAATTTGGAGTTTCAGTAACAGCTCTCAAATCTAAACAGATTATGGTGCAGGAAATGGTGATCTCCAACTCAGCTGAACTTAGATATAAGCAGAGCATTGTGATGGTAGAGCGCATAAGTATTCACATAAGTGTTTATTAGTTATTGGTGTGCATGTATGTGTGTGTGTGCATGTGCACGAGCATGTGCTCATGCATGTGCACTTGAATGTGTGCATGAGCATCTGTGAGTGTTCATGTGTGTACATGTATGAGTATGTACATATGCACACATCTGTACTCACATATTTTCTTCCTTACTCTCCATATTATTTTTTTGGACAAGTTATTACTGAACCCATAGCTTACAAATTTGGGTAGACTGTCTGTGCAGAATGCCCCAGGGATTTTCCTGTCTATACCTCCCCAGAGCTGGGATTGCAGGCACACTGAAGCTTCCAGCTATTGATTGATCGATAGATTGGTTGGTTGGTTGGTTGGTTGGTCCATGTTAGCATGGGTATTAGAGATTAATAGAGGGTTCTTAAACTTGAATAGCAAGCACTTTACCAAATGAATCATTTCCTGAGTCTCTTGTTGGCATGTTTTTGGAGGGCATATTTTTTTTCTGGTTTATCAATAAGTCTTTTTTTTTAACACTATTTATTAATTTTTTCCCACTCATACAAACTTAAAAAGTACCCTGGTCCCCTCCCTCCTTCCACCCCTCCCTGGACTCCTTTGCTCCCTACCCCCTTTTCCCCTTCTTTTCATCCCCTCCCTCCTTTTCTCGCAGGGATGGCATATATTTCCACGTACTTTTTTCACATTTAAGTATCTTAGTGATACCATTTGGGGCCATTAGATGCTATGTGATACTGCCATGATCCAGAGGTCAGCTGATTATCAACCTTAATTCCCTCAGCTCTGTATAACATATTCTAAAGATCTTGCTGGAGACAATCATCTGGACATCAGTGAGAGGAAGGAGTAGTTTTTCTGCTTTCTACTTTTTTAAAAAGCATTTTTGACTGTTACAAACTCAATGTAAAAGTGAGCCAACATTATTAAAGTTGAATATATGTAGAAAAAAATCAACTTGTTTATAATTGATAAGTACATTTAGGAGAAAAAAATTCAAATCAATTTTGAATATGGGACTTGCTAGACATCATTAAAGTAAGGTACACTTAAAGGGCTGCTGTGGACCAAAAGTGGTCTGTCACCTAGAACTTCTGCTGGAGCTTGCCATTGTGAACTATTAGGGCAGAAACCTAAAGGACTACTGTTGGACATGGGGCCTCTTACACCCCAGTGAAATTTAATGAACCAGTTCAGGTACCACACTAATTGTTAAGGAACCTTGATATTTAATCAGCAAATATTCTGTCATCCTGGAATGATTTTGTGTATATTTTAGATGTAAGTGAGCAAACATCTTAATATTTAGGGAAGTCAGTGCAGTCATGATGGATGAAGAAAGATAAAATATAGGTGAAAGAGTTTATTGCTAGTTAAATTTTTTTTGTTTATTCCCAGAAATGGTATCAAGTATTGATACCACAAAGCATTGACACACATAGTACAAGATGTTCATTTTAAATGAAGTTGTTCTCTAAGCAAAAACAGAGTTCTTGAAAGAATGTGTGCACAGTAGTAGGTCTGATGTGAATCTGCCACAGCAAGTCGGTGCAGAAACATGAGTAAGTGCTTAGGACTGACAAGGAACTTGAATTTGAGGGATCCAACCACTCTATGAACATGAAAAAGATAGTGATAGATTGACTATACAATATGAAGATCATGCATGTGAAAATGATAGTGTGATCATGTAATCATGCTTTTGTCCTTGGATGCATGTGAAAGTGATTAGGTGTTTCATAGTTAGATACAGGTGTCAACTTGATTGTCAAGAGTTCAAACTTTGGGCACATTTGTAGAGAATTAGTGGTTGAGTTAAAGCCAGAGCAAACCTGCAAGAGATTGTCAAATTGATGAGGAAGTCCAAGCCCATGGTGCGTGGGACTAGTCCCTGGGCAGGTGAATAAAATGGAGTGAATTGGATGAGAAAGATGCCATCCTTCTCTATAGTTGGCCAGGTATGCTGGTTTGGCAAGTAAGGATTATCTCTCTCTCAGCAGTTATGTGGATATGGTGTGGTCAGTTTCCTCAGTTCCTAGTGTTGATATGGGCTCTCCTGTACAAAGAACTGTAACCAGAATATTCAAAAAGAAAATAAAAGTCTTTGTTTCCTTAAGTTGTTTGGTTGTGCATTTATCAGCAATATACAGGTTAACTGCAACAAGGTATAAATTTATGAAGTTACCAATAGCTTCAAATATCTCAGGTAAAAGTTGCATGCACCTTCACACATGAGAAAAAAGAACTAATGTGGAAACATCGGTAGCTGGAAACTATGAGTTTTTATGCATTAAGACTTGTTTAATGTGTATTCTAAATTAATAATAATTTTATGCATTAATACTTGTTTAATGTATATTCTGAATTCTAAAATTTTCAAATTTTATTTAAAACTAATTAGCAAGAGAAAAAAGTCTTCTATTAATCCCATGGTCCTCTTGCTTTCTCTTGGACTTGTCGTTTAAGTCACACTGTATTTCTGCTTTCCCTTTTCCACTCTGATTGCCACTTGTCTATACTAATGCTTTACGTCTTACTATTTCATCAGCTGTGATCTTGGTGCCTTCCTTGTTTCCTTGGACCCCTTGTCTGTTCTATTCTCCTGAGTGCCCAGTCACATTGCTCAGCAACTGTCTCTGGAAACAGTGTACCCAGACTTACACTAAAACTCATCTGTTCATCCAGCAAGTGGTGCAGTACACTTCACAAAACTTCTCTGTTTATGACAATGTTTTTGTAAAAGAAAATCAACTCTGCGATACAGTGACTTGATGGATTTCAGACACTAGGGTTTATGCAAACAGAAGGTTGAGTATAGGAGTTGTAGTCTATACAACATTAAAGCCAAGTTCCCATGCTTGGTCGCAACCTGGACTGGGCACATTTCTTTTTTTTTTTTTCAATAAGCACTACACCCAGTTTCAAAGGCTTTATTGGGAAATGTTCTTTAGAAAAGAATAATCTATCCTATTGCTTCTGGTCAGTGGATGAACAGTCCAGAGGACCCTGTTCTGTCAGCCTCTTTCATAGACCCAATCATGGGCACAAGACTAGTAAGTAATCAGTTCTTCAGGCTTAAAACACAGGTTGATCTCTTTTTTCTACACTTTTCACTGAATCCCTGCCATGAATAATGTCCCTGCTAACTTGAATGCAGACATTCCCTCGGATGGTCCTGGCTTAGAATCAGCAGGATTGGTCTCCCCCAGCATGACATGGCTGGTCTTCACCACATTCAGCCCCTCCCAGACCGTGGCCACCACGGGCCCAGAATTCATGTATTTCACCAGTCCCAGGAAGAAGGATGGTCTTTCTGGTCAATAAAGTGCTGCTTCAGGTGCTTTCTCAGAGGCCGGCAGGAAGTTCATGGCCACCAGGTGGAATCCCTTCTGCTTGAAGTGTGTGATGATCTCGCCCACCAGTCTGTGCGATAAAGGTGCCATGGTCCAAAAATCCGGAGGCTCAAAGAGCAACTGCGAAGTGTGGCTTGAGCAAAGAGACCAGAAGGACCACCATGGACACATTTCTTAACCTCTCTAAATTTAGTTTCAAATCAATAAAACAAAATAATAGCCCCCATCTTCAATGGTTGTTAATATGATTAAAGCAGATTACATATGTAAAACCACTCGGGAAAATGCTATGTAAGTGTCTTTTGTTTTGAATCCCTGTCTGTTTCTGGCATGTTGAACCTGGATGAAGATGTTGGTTTTTAAGGTGTCGATGCTGCTGCTTCTAAAAAGACTTTTTGTTTCTTTCTTTGTGTTTCTTACGGACTCAGGTTTCTCTGGGACTTCTGCATGCCCATGCGACACATATCCTGTGGCCTCCACAGCGGTGGCAGAAGCTGGAATCTGTTCTTCCCCCAGAGCGTTTGCCAGTCCAGAGCAAAGAGCAGTAATCACTGTATGAGGCCCACACCAGGAGCAGCCCCGGACAACAGAAACCTCTGAAGGATGCTGAGCAAGAAACCTCTGTATTGTATATGGTGGTCTGTGTTCTTAAAGAATTCTTTTCAGCATTAAACGATATTAAATTGCATCTGATTATGTGTTATATTTGAGTCATAATTATTCATGGCCAAAAAGTCTTGTTATCTATATATCCTAAAAGAGGTAAACTGGAGAATATTTGTTCTATATACTTATTTGTTAGATTTCAATTTTGATGCCTGCTGCTATACGGTTTTAGAAATTAATATATAGTAAAAATGATTTCTCATTTATTGTTAAGTTAGAAAGTGGAAATACACACACACACACACACACACACACACACACACATATGTTGTATTGTATTTTTTGATAGCATGTGCAAAACAATGACTGCCAGTTAGCAATAGCTGTTATACTGATGTTAAAATAAAGCAGCGATTTGTTCAGGTCTTGTTTTGGATGCTTAATTATCATTTAACCAGACATCCATTAATGAGAAGTGCTTCCTCTTATCCAAGTTAAGAAGTAAAGTAATGGAGAAAAAAATTCTATCAATACTGTAATACATTCTAGTCTTTTTTTTTATTTTGCCCCTTTTAATCCAGAGCTTCTGTGTGATATCATGCCTATTCACAATGATGGATAAGGCCATTTGTCATCATTCCGTCAGATTTGGTGAAAAGTTCTAAGAGAAATGAAAAAAGCATCAAATCCATAACACCTATGTTTGATTTTCCCCCAAGTGATTTCTCAATGTCCAAATCTCAAATAGCAATGCTACCAGTTGCAAAAGGTAATAATGGTAGAATCACCAATTATGTAACATGTACAAAGAAGGGGAAATATTCCCTACGCACAAGTCTGTGGCCTTTATAAAGCCTGGTCTCCTTCTACTGATGAAAGCCTTGTGCTGATGGAGACAATGTCTCTGGATTAGTTCCTTTTGTCAGTTCACTTTCTGTTCTGTTTTATTGGTAAACAAAAGCATCCCTAAATGACTGACCATTATCATTTGGAATGTGTGGATGTTAGCTTATCATTGCAAAAGGAATAAAAATTCAAGAACAGAACAGAAAGAACAGAAATGTACTCAGCAAAAGCATGTGAGTTGATTCAATAAATACCACTGAATACTGTGTACTTGTGGGGGGGGGTTGGGATATTTCTGGAAGCAGATCCACTTGAAATCTGCTTATTACCTCATTATGCCTCTCAGTTCTTCAGTTTCATTTCTCCTCTTCTACAACTTGAATTGTATAGCCTGGCATTAATTTGAGTTTACCAAATGTTACCATTTCAAGTTTGGTAAAATTTTCCCTCTTGACAAAATGTACCTCCTGGAATTCTAGGTAAAATATTTAGTGCAGAGGGTGTGGCCCTTCCACTTGCCAGCACTTAGAAAATTTGAAGATCATAGAAGAGGCACTTGAGGACTCCTGGGTAGGGCATAGACTGCACAGTCTTAACCAGATGGCACAGAGATTAAAAGTATTCTGGAGGAATGCTGTACTCTCCTCCCACTCTATCAGACTATCAGAACAATGGACCCTGAAAAAGTGGAGGGTGATTTTACAAAGTACTGGATTTGCCAGATCACGTTTGGTGCTAGCCAGAGGAGGAATTTGTCACCCAAAAAGAGAATTCACACCATTCTAAAAAACCAGTCAGATCATCTTGTAGCAGAGGCTGGAACAGACAGTGGTGGGTAGACCCATATCTTGAGCAGAACTGCTTAGCTATGCATAGTTCCTGCCTTCTACTTAAACCTAGATCATACAAAAAAACCTTTCAAATGAACTTTAGGGCTTATTATTTATGGAAGAATTCGATATTTTAACGTCTTAGCTTATTAGTTATCAGCCTTGCTGCCTGTATTGACTACCCGTATTGTCCTTCCTCAGATTATTAACTCAAGCTTCAGAGAGGAGATAAATGCTCTTTCCAGTCAATTGTGTATTCTCTGCCTATGTTGCATATCCCTGGCCAAGGTGACTTCTGTTTGTTGAACAAGTTGTTCAAGTGTTGGTTTATCTAAAAGATAAGAGTTAGGCACTACACCCCCTAATGTATATATCCACAAGTGCGCCAGTCACTCAATGTACTAATGAGTCATATATGTGTTATCTCTCCTGCTGTGCTGTGAAATAGTCTAGTCTAAATTGGGAATATGATTTCACAGATTGGACAGTAAACTTCTGTCTAATCAATGCATGGATCCCATATCTTATGAATCTAAGGCACGATGCGCAGGATGGAATTCAAGATGAATAAAACAAAGGTTCTCTTTCTCTACTGGTGAGAGGAGGAGGAGTTACAGAGATGCAAACAAGTACCATACAACTCCGCAATAGGTTTGGAGCCTGGAAACTGGTCCCATCCACCATTGACTGGGCTTTTCCCATCAGCTAGACAAATCTCCTGCAGGTTTGCTCTGAGCTTAACTCAATAACGAATTCTCTATAAATGTCCTCAGAGCTCAAACCCTCAATTGTCAAGGTGACACCTGTATCTAACTATAACAGGTGCTAAAGGGCAGAAAGGGTTCGGTATGTATTTATGTTTATAGGAAGGGGACACAGGAATGTGGACAACTTTTCCCATGAGCTGAGATTTCCAGGCTAAATTGTTGTCTTCCTATGGGCTACAAATGTAATCCAGAAAAAAAGCATTTCAGTTGCTTAAAATTGTTTCCAGCATTATTGCCAGTTAACTGTCTAGGGGGTGTGCAATGAATTTTACACATTTAATTTGCAGGATATGAAATTGTGATTGTGCCTCAGGAAGATTTAAATCTGTTATTTTTTTTCTCTCTTTTTGCAAGTCATAACAGAATTTTCCCAAATAGTCTGAAGAAATGTCTTGTATCTAGGGAAACTTTTAAACTTAGATGAATATCAAATTACTAAATCAGGAGGTTCACCTGTATTTCAAATACAGTCTGTAAAATCAAATGCTCATCAAAAATAGTAATAATTTAAACAATATTTAATGGAACTAAAGATATAGAACTTTGGCATGAGAAAAGATTGACTTTGGGAAGCAAGTAGAATTGGATTCTTACTTTAATATTGTTAATTATGTAACACACTTTAATCTCTAAAACTTTCCTTATCTCATATTCTATAATCACCAACAGAGATCCAAAATATTCATCTGTAACCATACTAATCCAATGTATAAAAATATTTGTTTTCTGTCTACCTCTACCTATTTATTGTTCTAGTCCACTCAGGTACATATAGTAAACATAAACACACACACACACACAGCATTCCAATCTCTTTCTACAAAGCCACCACCCCTTTCTCAGTTTCTGTCTGTCTCTGCTGCATCACTTCTTTGAGAGCTCTCTTGCTATCTCCTATATCATTCCCTCATAATGTGCCGTCAGATTTTAAATGTCTGTAGCTTGTGTTCAGACCTGTGTGGCCCTGACTGGAACACTGTTCCCTTCACCTCCCCCACACTCCAATGATATTGTCTGTGTCTTATGTCTTTGATTCAGTCTCTCAGTGTTTATTTGAGAATGATTCATCATGTATTTTTGTTTATATACAAGTTACACATGGCTGGGAATATATTTTAGCTTAGCAATAATTTCTCTGAAGCTAATATTCTTGTCTTCTGAGGGTTTTTTTTTCAAGAATCAGGCTTCTAATTCATTCATTGATGATAACAAATTTTTTCCTGTGTTTCAAAAAGAAATTCTATTTGATAAAGAATGTGTGCCCATGAAATACAATTGTTTCAACTTGACAATTGAAAGCTGAGTCTTTAGATATACTTGTGAGGAATTATGTAAAGTTTATCCCTGAAAAAAATCTGTGGAGAAAATTATCTAATTGAAATAGAAGGATAACAGCCCATGGTGGGCAGGTGAATGGGATGAAGACACCTGGTGGTGTCCTATCTTGGCTGCCATTCTGTCAAGAGAAAGTATGTCCCTCAGCTCTTGTGTGGATGTGGTATGTCTGATGCTTCTGATGCTCCTGAGGTTGGTGTCAACTCTCCTGCCATACAGATGATATAACTGAGACTCGGGAGCTTAAAGAAGCCACTTGTGCCTCTAAATTAGTCTGGATCCTGCCTTCACTCAGCAACAGGAAAATGAGCCAAAGAGAGAGAGAGAGAGACAAAGATGGAGACATAGACACAGAGACAGAGACAGTGAGAGAGAGACAGAGACATAAAAAGACAGAGAGAGATCATGCCATGCATAGCCTGGCCTGTCCACAAATTTCAGAAAGCAAAGTTTAGAAGTTCCTTCTCTCCTTCAACTATGTAGGCTCCTGGGATTAAACTCAGGTCACCAAGTTTAGACACATACCTTTACCTGAGGAGCCATCTCACTGACCCTCTGAGTGACTGTGTCTCTTCTCTGGCCTTTGGTCTAAGGATGGATGATTATTATCTAGATTTTGTTTCCTTCTACCCTTTAGTGTTTACTGAGTTTCCTGGTTCTCTAACATGCTAGTTCTTTTTTTATTTTAAAAAAATTTTTTTTAATTTTTTCCACTCATACAAAATAGGTACCCGGGTCCCCTCCCTCCCTCCACTCCTCCCTGGATCCCCTTGCTCCCTCCTCCCTTTTCCCCTACCTTTCCCCAACCCTCCCTCCTTTTCTCCCAGTGTTCTCTTCCACTTTCCCCCAATCCCTGGAGCATCCTTTATTGTGCATGTCAAACTTCTCTATGGGTCCTCCTCTCTGATGAGGTGTAAGGACTCAATAGCATTGCCTAGAGCCCTTTCTTGTGTTCCCCTTTAGTATAGGAATACTATTGTGGCTGTTAATCCCTTGCCGCTGAGGATCCTAGTGCCTGTGATCCATGCTAGACTTTGGGGGGTCAATGATACCTAACATGCTGTTCTATACCAGATCTGTAAAATTTTCAGAAAGTGTCATGTCTCTGATTCTCCCCCTCATAGCTATTTTCTTCACTGATTCTCATAGTTTGCTGTTTTCATAGAAGAAAGCATTACATTGTTTTCTGTCAGGCAAGTAAATTGTAAACAAAACAAAGCCAAACAACTCTTTTCTGGAGGCACAGATTGACACATCCCTGGGAAGCTCTGCCTTGGATTTGCCCTGGGTACTGGGATGCAGTCTTTGTCTTGAGGTGCAGTCCTTCCTGAGATTCAAGAGTCGAGAGTCCATGCAAAGCCCAGGGTGTCTGAATCTTTTGGACTTGCTAAGTTCCTTTTCCAAAGCCTCCCCCCATCCCAGGTACACAGCCTCATACATCTTTGCTTCTGTCTCCTCAGCTCTTCCAGCTATTATTTTCTACTGGAACCCTCTGGGTTTGTTTTGCCCAGTTAGTTCCATTCAGGGATTAGTCTAGAATTTTAGAGTAAACTACATAGAAATCTGAGGAGTTCTCTGGGAATTCTCAATCTTAGTCACTTTTGCTGTCCAACTCTTATCTTCTGACACTTCAAGCAAATAAGACCATGCATTTCCATTTGATCCTAGCCCCCCAACGGGTAAGTGAACTAGAAAGGAGAGAGCCCTCAAGGTAAAAGCCTGCCAGTGCCCGACTCTCTTAGTCGGATTTCCTTCTTTTAAGAGCAGCCCACTACAGATATTGCTCATTAGTGATTCTTAGGGAATATGTTGCCTGCGGTTTATTATTTCCAGACGAATTGATCCAATATAAGTTTTCTTCTTATGAAAGTAAACTGAATTTGAGGTGTGATTTCCATTTACTTACTCTTCTTGGAGTTTCAACTGATTCTTGAATTTGTAAGTGTCATAGTTAGGCACAGGTGTCAATTTAAGTTGAGGGGTTGAGCTCTGGGCACATTTGTAGAGAATTAGTGGTTGAATTAAGCCCAAAGCAAAGCTGCAGGAGATTATCTAGATCATGAAGAATACTCAGCTCATGGTGGCTGGGACTAGGCCCTGCAATAAAATACAGAGAGCTGGTTGAGAAAGTTGGTATCATTGTGTACACTTGGTCAGACAGGCTGTTATGGCAAGTAAGGATTTTCCTTCTTTCAGCTGTTATGTAGAAATGGTGTGGCCAGTTCCCTCAGCTCTGGTGTTGAGGTGAACTCTCCTGTCAAGCTGGACTGAGAACTGTAACCAGACAATCATAAGAGAAAATAAACCCCTTGTTCCCCTAAGCCATTTGATGGTGATTTATCAGCAACCATGAAGGCTAACTGCTACAGTAAGTAATATATATTTTATTACCTTTGAAAAATTTTGAATATTATCTCTTCAAAGTTTGATTCCATGTTGCTTTGCTTTTCTTACTTGTTTTATGTCAACGGAAGATCATGTGATTCAAATATCTTTCACTCTCTCTACATACCAGCTGAAGTAAATTACCCTTTTATTGTGTATTTCAGTCTTAAAAACTCTCTGAATTCCATCAAACTGTTTGTATGATCATGTCAGTATATGAAGTTCTCACATCTGTTTTGAAATGTTTTTTTTTAATTCTGAATTTGCGCATTTTTGGAGGTTTTATTTTTTATTATTTTTCTACTTTTACAAGCATAATGAGTACTCATCCCTGCTTCCCTCCATTCCTCCTCCCTTTCTTTCATTAATCCCTCCCACTCCCTTCTACCCTTCTTCCTGTATGCTTCTGTGGACCCCAGGGTTCCCTCTGGGATTTGGCCATTTTCAAACAAATTTTTGTGCCCATATTTTAAGTCAATTTGAAAATAATCAATTTTGAACAATTTCAGACACCATTTACAGCAATTTCAGATAAAGAAAAAATTTGATACACGATTCTACAAAAGTGATTTTCCACTTTTGGTCAGTCTCCCTGAGCATAGCTTTTTTGAGTCTCAAGTATAATATTAAAAAGGACCCTTTTTTGGAGCCTGACAACTGTCCTCTCTTCCTTCTCTCTCACCTGCTGCCTTCATGTCAGCAAATCTTTTTTTAGCAAGGAGTTAGCCAAATGCTATTTATGCACAATTTCTTGACTTCTCCAATGACTGGTAATTTGATTTTATATGTGTTTACTTTAGGAAATTCCCACATTCCTAATAAGAGCTGATAGAAAAGTTGGTTCAAAGAAAGCACTTTGATATTGTGAAATCTAAAATCTTCATGTGGACAATAAAGATAAAAGTATCAGCATGGAATTTTACCACCCCTTCCAAAAATTTTTAATGCAGAATTACATTTTGTAGCATACATTATTTACAAGGTTATAGGAACAATATACCAATATGCATTTAGGTATAATCGATTAGATGTCAACACAATAGACACACACAAATATACATATCTCACTATATAATAAAAAATCAAATATGGTGTATTTAATCTAAATTTGTACTTGATTTTATTCTACATCTCTTGTTTTATGTGAAATCAGATCAAATAGTCATTCACACAAATATGTGAATGTTTATTAGGCACCCAAAATTTTACTGGTCAATAGTTACAATATTAAGTTAGGTAATAGGAGGTGAAATGGAAATGATATATTTTTAGTGTGTATAGTAGTTAATAATTTTTGTATGATATTTCTCCTCACCACAGTTCCTACTAAATGTAGAGTGACCTTAAGGAACACAGGTGCAGAAAATGGAATCATAATTTACTTACTGACCACATTGCTGTTACTCATTGACCATATTCCTATTCCTAATTAATTAGTTCTTTTCTGAGTGCAATGAGGGATATGGAATATAAATAGCGAAGGTTGAATTCATACATTGGGAATTTAACCTTAAATTCTATGTCAATAGCAATTGGAGGTAATTAATCAACTCATGGACAAATAGATTAAATAACTGATTGGTATGTTAATGAATTACTAAAGGAGTGGCTTTGTTGTGAAAATGAGCACTCTCTCAGACAGGCTGGCATTGTCTCACCAGGATATATATTCTTACAGTCTTTGCAGGTTACAATTCAAAAACATTCTGGCCATGCACCAGGACTTTCCAACTCCCAGAATGTTGAACAAAATAGATCTTTTTATGCATTATGCAGTTATAGCAGTAGCAAAGGTAGTAAAACAGATGCCATTTGCTAAAATAAAAATTTGAACATAAAATTTCCTAGTTTGTTCTTTTGCTTTCTTTCAAGGGAAGCAGGCAAATTAGATTCAAAGGAAAAATATTATTATTAATTTTATGACAAATATCATTATACACATTCAGCATTAAACTTCTTAGAGTTTAGATAAGTAGATCTACATAAATTGAGAGAGATCACAGGGACTCCGTCAATGGGGAGTAATGTATACTGGAATCTATTGATTGTAAGAACAATAAAGTAGCTATAACAGCAGTGAGACTGCATTCCTGACACCTTCACTTCAGCATCTTCCCAGAATCCCTGCAAATGCCATTCATCTTCATGTATAGACGTTCACAGGATCCTCTAAAGAGCATCTCCCTTCTCTTCCTGTTTGTGTTACTCCAGAATCATTATGTTTGCCTCATCTTGCCTTGTCTGTTCCCTTTTCCTATTCCTCATTTCTATTCCTTATCATCATCCATCTAGTCAGGTTCTATTTCTTTTCAGAGGTTGTCATGTTAGCAGCAGCACTCTCATCCTGTCGAGCTGGTTTCATGGCGATTGACAGTCTTTTCCTTTTCTTCTGTTTTTCATTCTTAAACAACTATAAATTTTTGCAAGTCAAAATGTAAAGGGGGAATGGTCCCTTTTTTGTAAAGCTGTTAATAGCAATAACATATTTAACATTCACTTAAGTCTACTTTAACACTTTTGCATTGTACTTTCAAATATGTCTTGTCATATGTGATCTTTATATTCTGAGAAGAATATTTCATCTAAATAATGTTTTAGCAGAGGTGTCCATCAGGAAATGATAGAAACTTTTTAGGGACTTAGGGTATCCTGTTTAATAAGTTTATCTTTCTTTAAGATTCATGGGAAAAAATGAAATTGTTTGGAGTATGAACTAATAGAGGATATAAACTTACAGGCAGTATATTCGGTTTTTAAAATAAAATGATTAATTTTACATTTTTACATACATGCTCCTTGCCTCCCTCATTTCCCCCTCCCTTTTGCCCTCTCTTCCCTCCTGTTCTCATCTCTTCCCACCCTATTTCCCCTCCTTATGTGAGTCCAGTCTATTCCCTCCAATTCTCCTATTCTTAGGTTCTATGGGTCCTTGGGTTCCGTCTATATCATCTGTCCTCATGGGAGTTCAGGACTCTGTGGCAGATCAAGAGGCCCTTCCTTGGGTGGTCCCCTAATATGGGCACTCCTCTACCTCTGTGTGACCCCTCGTCCCTAACAATCCCACTTCCTGAAATCTGTGCCAGTACATGGGGGCTGCTGACATGTTCACCACTGTTCATGGCTGATGAGATCAAATCCCACTGCCGTGAGTTCCTGGCAGGGGCTGCCCTATCTTGAGTGGCGAGACCTGTCTCAGGTGAACTTTTGTAGGGTTCCCTGCATTCTGTATTCAGATTGTTTGTTGTCTGTTTTGCTATTCTTGCACTGCATAAGGCTGCATCCCATCTGGGTGTTGAGATCCTCTCCTATCCAATAATACAGAAAGTGTTAAAGAGAGGACTTTATATAAACAAAAGAGAAAGAGAGGGAGGATCAGGAATAGAGCATAGTAGTGGGTGGAGCCAAACTCCAGGACATCATCCAGCTGTCTACTAATCACTAACACACACACACCCGCGACAGGCAACACATGTCCACTGCTTCAAACCACTTCAAGCACCAGAAATCAGGAAGGAGACTGACCATGAATTGGATCAGATATGTCGCTATTTATGGGTCTTTCTTGACGGTGGCCTTATTTCCCTATTGATTATTCCTTTGTCTTCATTCTCTTCTTTGCCCTACCTTCCTATTTCAAATCCTTCATGGTTGTAAAGGGTAATTAAAAGATTTTCCCTTGAATACACCATTATGAGGACTTGGGATTAGGTTCCATTTATAAGGGAGAACATGTGATGTTTGGTCTTCTGTGCTTGGGATACTTCACTCAATATGATTTCTTCCAGCTTCATCCATTTAGCAGAAAATTTCATTAATTCTTTTTGATGGCTAGGTACTATTCCATCATGCTACATTTTCATTTTCCAACTGTCGGACATCTAGGTTGAATCCATGACTGCTATTGTGAATGGTGCTGCAATAAGCATGGATGTGTACATGTGTTTCTGTAGTATGATGCAGCATTTTTGGGGACTGTTCCCAGCAGTGGTATAGCAGGATCATATGGATTTCAATGTTTAACTTTGTAGGAACTGCCATACTGATTGCCATAGTGGTTGTGCAAGTCTGCATTCTCACTAGCAATGTATGAGGGTTCCCTTCTCCCCACACCCTCTCCAGTATGTGTTGGTACAGATCTTTTGGATTTTTGCCATTCTGATCAGTGTGAGATGACATTTCAGTGTAGTTTTCATTTTCATTTCCCTCATGGCTAGGGGCATGGAACTCTTTTAAGATGTTTGTTGGACATTTGAATTTCTTCCTAGGAAAAAATTTAAGTTTCATGATCCATTTCTAATTGGGCAGTTTATCTCCTTGGTGTTTAATTTTTAGTTCTTTGTACACTCTAGATATTAATCTTCTATCAGATGTGTGGTTAATGAAGATTTTCCCCCTTCTATGGGTTTTCTTTTTGCTCATTTGACAATATCTTCAGCTGAGCAAAAACTCTTTAATTTCATGAAATCCCATTTGTTGAGAGTTGGTTCTATTTCCTGAGTTTTTGGGGTTCTGTTTAGAAAGTGTTGTCTTAGGCCAGTCAGTTCAAGGGAATTGCCTACTCTTTCTTTCAGGATTCTTGTAGTCTATAGCCTAATGTTGAGGTCTTTGATCCATTTAGAGTTGATTTTCATTCATGGTGACAGTTTTTACATGTGGATATAGTACATTTGTTTTGTACCTTAAAATAGTTAATTTAGGATGATTAGTACCACTTGCTCATTCATCTTCATACACTCTTGACAAAGCTACAAAATGTGATGCTTTAGAAATCTCCTTTAATTTTTTCCATTTTTAATGTGTTATGTACATGTGAATACACATGTGAGCATAAACATGCATACATGTATGCATATAGAAACATGATAATAAAAATAGAGATAGAAATCATCTTCATCATTCTTTCACATAGTCATTCTGTAGAGGCAGAGTCTCTATTCATTTCAAGAACTAATTTGCCAGTTTCCATTAGGGATTCCCATTATATGCCTTTTGAACCTAGAATAACAGGTGGACTGACACATGCACTTGACCTTTTATGTGGCACCTGAGAATCCATACTCCAGTCCTCTTGCTTGCATGACATGCAATTTCACAACTGAGTCCTCTCCTCAACCCAAAAATGTTCCCTTTAAAATATCAAGTTTACTCATAAGCACATTGTGTTGTGCTATGAAGTCACCATTACTATGTCAGCTTGCAGCTTCCTTTGCAAGCCTCTGGCTGCTTAGTTTCAAATCAAATGACAGTTAAACATTTCTAATCTAATTGAAATTTACATTCTAGGGGATTACTTTTGCATTATCATCTGGAAATTCAATATCCTTTATTAATAATAAATGAAACAAATGCCAGATGGATTTTTTTTTGCTCTTCAAAGAGTTCTTCATTGCTATTGTTTGATCAAGTATGGATATCATCTTCACACAAATTGTTACTGAATAATCCTCTGATTCTACACATTAATCCTGTATTTTTTACATTTAAAGATCTGAATCCTTCATGTGCTGCAATCATTTGATTAACATGCTTCTTTTTTTAGTGATTAACATACTTTTGATGAGGTTGTAATTAAAGGAATGGATTTCCTTAGCTCTCATTATGTCTCCAAATTTAAGTGCCTTCCTCTTCCCAAGATCAGAAAATATTTTATACCTTCCCATGGTAGTCACCTATGTTTTAAATCATAATTGGAGACCGTTACAGTAAAAACCTAATTTTTGTCATTATATTATGTGGCTATGAATATGTGTTAATTTTTATTGTATTTAATTTTCATATGACTTTTAAAGTAAGGTCACTAAATCTTGCAAATGAGCTCAAGTTGCTGAAATTACATTAGGGCCTTGCATATGTTTAATGAGATAATATAAATATGTTGGACCTTTTAATCTGAAGGATTTTTTCATTGTAATTTTCTCTTTGAGAGAAAAAGTATTGGAATTCTCTCCCCCTCCTATGGGATTCTCTATTCACCCAATCACTCCTGCCACAGTTATCTGTGCAGTAGAAATCAACAGAGAGAGCTAGGCTTATGGCAACTGTTGTTCTTTGATGACAAGATGTCTGTCTGGAAGGTGACTACCAAGGAGCCACTCTGCTCAGTGAAGTGATGATGATGGTAATGTTGACAAACATGATGAAAGACAATATTCATTGAATAATTTCCACATATATGACATGTACTGAGATACACTGTGTGTGTGTATATCTCATGTATGACAAAGCTGAAGCTCTGAAAAGATGAATGATTGGCCCGGAGTTTCATAACTAGTCCATGTTGGCCTCAAGGTAGGAATTCAGTGCCTGTCTAGTTCCAAAACCTTATGTCCTTTGTTTATTGCTTTAATATTCCCATTGGAATCACTGTCACACTCTCCTGGCTGTCATTATATAAAAATACAGATAATTTGAGTTGTTATTCCACTGGAAAGATGATTGACATAGGTTTAAGGAATTTTTATTCACAGGGGTTCACAGACTGGTTTTTTCATTCTTTAGAATAGGGTCTCTGAGGAGTGCATGAAGATTTTCTGCAAGGTATGGACACTTACACTTTTAGAGAATCATTTTCATTTTGTGTCACCTGAAATCATTCTGCGTGCCTTATTCCCCTTCTAGAAGAAAAGGATGCTTTACCAGACTCTAACATTGCTATGGTACATTCCCACACACCATAAAAATATATGGGCCAGATAATTCTTTAAATGGAAATTGTTATGTGTTGAGAAAGTGAATGACTCTAATAACTAGATTCAAATCTTTTTGCAAATGTAGGCATTTCTTATTCTTTGGTTTCAATAAAATTGAAAGACCTAATTGAGTTGTCAGTTGTTTTTAATGACAGATCATAATGTGATATTTTACCTATACCTTGGATATTTAAAAACTTGAACTTCCTCCTTTAAGAATTTTCTTCTTTTTTTTAATGTGAGAAAAGTTTCTTAATACACACACAAAAAGCAAAAAATACAAATAATTGATGGTGAAGTATGTTTCATTTTGCCAACATATATTTGTCCATAGATATATAAAAATAAAACACAGCTCATTAACACATGCCTTTCCAATTTAGTCTACTTTTGAAATTTATTTTTATGAAAATTAATTATGAACCATTATTTTGGTTCAATTTTTTTCTAATAAATATAAATATGCTAATTATTACATAAAAATTGTTACTATTAAGAGTCCATGGTTATGGGAAATCTATACTCACATGTGCATACACATGTATTCATATTATCTATTTAAATAATTTTTTCTGTATTTATGAAACTTAGTGGTAGAAAAATTCCATTGAATCTTTAGAGCCAGCTCTCATACTTAGAAGAAAAGTCAGTTCTAGAGCATTTCAAAAACTCAATGAAGAAAGGACTGTGTCCAATTTGCTAACCATTTTGGCACCATTGTGTTTTAACCAGTTCACCCCAGAGTTACCATGATCTTCATCTCTGACATGGTGTTGGTCACCATTACTTCCACAAGCAAATGATTGAGAAGTCTTTCAGCAATGATGATAACTTGGTTTCTATCTTTATGCTAGCTCCATAAGGTTTGAAGACTAGATTGTCCTTGTCACTGGCAGGCATGTAAATATAGACACATATTACAACTGAAAATTTCACACACTAAGTTCCAGTCCCAAAATATTACCATTCCTGTTATTATTACCCCCAGATTTTTGGCCATCACCAGAATACGTAGTCAAAACCAAAAATAAAGGAGTTGAGAACAAAGTTAGTTTTGCCAATATTAGCTCTCTGAAACAGTAATGGCTAGTACTTAGAAGTACTTTCCCTTAATTATCAAACATTATGTCTGACTCACAATATGTTTATAATATGCTCTTAGAAAGAATATGGACCAATAGAATAGAAAATATTTCATTTTAGTTCTCCAAATCTATTTTTAGAAATCTCACACATTATTTTTGTTGATAGTTGAAATCACTTTGGTATTTAGATTGTTGTGTTAGAGTAAAATTGTACCAGATGACACTAATCAGATAAAAATGATATTTAAAAAATTATTAGAGTATTAGTTAAGTGTGAAACTGAAAACCCTTAACTAAAATCAAAGGAGAGATTTTAAGCATTGAAGTGACCTTAATAGAAAATACAGAAATAGCTTGGTGTGGAAGTCGGTGAATGTGATTAAGCTGCCTACTTATGGTACTTATGGAAGCTAGGTTCCTACCATCCCTGAGACTGAGAACTGGAAGCTTTATCTTTTCTTGAAGATTACATTTCAAAAGAACAGTTCCAGTTCCTTAAAATTAAGTCAACATCTTACCAGGAAAAAGGAAAGATCTCAAAAGGTTCCACAACTCCCTGAAAGATTCATGAGAAGAAAAGCAAATTATTTTCATAGTGACTTATAGCTTTAAGGCTACCCTTAACCTAACTAGACAGATTCATAGGGAAGAAAAGCAAGATGCTATCCTCAGTGATATGCCTATTAATCTGACACTTGCTAGAGCATGAATAACGTTAGATATATGACGTCAAAGACAAACTAGATGACGTACAGTGGGCCATGTAAGTAAAAATACTTGAAAATAAGAGAGAGTGTGACAGGGGAAATATAGAAAAAAGAGGCAGGTGAGAATGGGGACTAAAGAGAGAGGAAAAAAGAAAAGTAAAATTATTTTAAAAATTATGGTTGAGTAGTTAAAGCATTTGCTGCACAAGCAGAAGGACCAGAGTTCAGATCCCCAGATCCCATGTAAAATGCTGGATCAGAGTTGTGGTCTGACTGTAATTCTAACCTCTGAAGGAAGAGCCTGGGAATCTCCAGATGTTGTCCAATATCAGCCCGAGTCTTCTACATACATATACACTCATGTGCATGCTCCCATGCACACACATCTGTGTGCAACCACATACAAACATGCATATATATACATGTACATATATAAGCCTCACACAAAATGCACATGAAAATGGAAAACAAAGATACTCTTTCCTTGGTGTATTCTATAGTAAATATTCCAAGGGAGTTTAAGATCCTTCCTTTTTAATCAAAATGAAACTTGTCTGAAGTCTAGTCAGGTTAAGGGTAACCTTAAGGGTACGAGTCACTATGAAAATAACTTTGCCTCTGTGTGTGTGTGTGTGTTGTATGGGGGTGTAAATCTAATTAAAAGAAAGACTGCTGGTTCTTCTTAGGGACTAGAATGAATATCAACATTACAATAAGGGTATGTAGCATGTGTTAATCAAGTATGTGTATCCTGATCACTATGTTCTCTATAACATAGGAGTGCTCTTCAGCCAAAGCTATAGAAGATACTTATAAATATTAGCTTTATCCATGCCTCAACCCTTGGCAGGAATGTGGTAATTCCAGAGATTTACTGTAAATCCTTTACTAACCTCTCTCAGGGCCCCTGAGAAAGGATTATTTTATGCCTGACATTCTTTTCAATTCCTACCTCTACTGCCCTGCTTCTCTGGCAACTCTTAGCAATGTTTGGAACTTATGAAAGTATTCTAGAGTATTTTTCTTCTGTGTATAGCTTAATGCCATTTTAGACTTTGCCTCAAATCTAACCTAAAGAATATACCATATAGCAACTTGAAACTTCTGCTTTGGAGGAAGTCTCAAGTAAACAGCTTAAGGGGAACACAGGAAAGGGTTCTGGGATATGCCCTTGCACCTCATCGGAGAGGAGAACCCAGAGGAGAGTTTGGCATGCACAGTAAAGGATGCTCCGAGGATTGGGGGGGAGGAACTGGGGGATGGGAGGGAGGGATGAGGAGAGGGGGAGAAGGGAGGTGGAGGGAGGAAGGGGACTGGTGTACTGTTAAGTTTGTATGAGTGGAAATAATAATAATAATAATAATAATAATAATAAACAGCTTTTTAGGCTCAGAAGTTCCTGAGATTAACAAATTTAGGGAGCAGCAGTCCATAGAGTAGGACTGTGGGGAGGGGCAAGGAAAGCAATAAACAACTGCTGGGGGAGACACTCTCTTGCTAGACAAACAGTGTGAAGGAAACCCTGGAGTAGTGAAGAAGTCTGAAGGAGACTGAGCAGCCCAGCAGTCTGGAAGAGACAGGCAACAGTGGAGGGGAATGGAGGAGACTCTCTTAGGAGCCAGCCATTCAGGCAGAGTTCCAGAGTTGCAGGCTGTGAGTCTCAGACATTCTGGGGTGGGTTTCTAGTGATGCAGCTACTTTGAATTGACTCTGCTCCCATAAATAACCCCACCTTACTCTTGTAAGTGACCTCAATAAACTTACTGGTTCAACAAGTTAGACCTGGCTTAATCTTTACTTTGGTTAGTCATTGAACTTATATCTGGGATGGAAAGATGGTAGTGCAGTCTGTCCCCAGAAAGTGTATACACACACACACACACACACACACACACACACACACGTTAGACCCCTCCTTTGTTGGGGACTATGTGGATTTTTCCACTGCCTGAGGCCTGGGTACAGGTTTTCTCCTGCCATGTTGACATGAGCTATTCTCTCCAACTTTAAGCTATCCCTCTTTTCTAACGTTCTCCCATGTTACAGCTAAACTATGATTCTCCTGACTGCCATGCCCACAGCTTTAATAAAAATTGTTTTCCTTATGTCTGTCACTGATGGTAGCTTTTCTTTATCAATGGAGGTCCACCATGGCTTTACACTTTCCATCCTCTTCCCTACCTTCCTGACCTGAAGAGCTTATAGTTTTGTTTGGAGGCAAGTCACACAGGAAATTTACACTTGGTTTAAGTAATATCTGGTTTAAGTAATATATGTTATGATTGGTCTGATCATGAAGCCGTAATAAATTTACGGCTGGCCCGCTGTAAGAGATCTCCATGAGAAGATGTGGAGCTTCCTGGTACAGTGCTGCTTCACATACTGTCATACAGATGGTGTTTCCATGCCCTGAATGAAATGCTTCCTAATGCCTCAGAGATGGGATGCAAGCTTGAGCCTGTCACCTCCTAGCCCACTGTGCACATCTTTCCCTTACTAACACACTGAAACTTCTGCACACAATACCCATTCTGTTTTCTCAAGCTGTTAGTTATGCTGATTCCTTCCAGTCACTAAACACTAGATTAACTACCCTGTAATTAACTTGCGTCATATATACTTTTGAAGTTTGATTCTCAGAAACACATTCATGTCTGTGAAATAGAAATTATTCATTTTGTTTACTAAAATTTACCTTTCAAAAACTGTTCAAGGCTGGGGAGATGGCTTAGTGTTAAAAGACTTTGTTTAAAGCAAACCAAAGATCTGAATTCACATTCTCAGATCTCCTGTTAAAAATGCAGAGCGCCCCGGCCCGGAAGACCCCAGCACCCTCCGTGCCGCCCCGCCCCGCCCCGCCACTACCAACTCCCCAAGGTGAGTGAGAGAGAGAGCCCAGCCCAGCCCAACCACCCCGGAGCCCCACGCGTCCCCACGGCGAGCACCCAGGCCGACTCCGGCTTGGCCTGCGCCCCGGCCCGGACCCTAGCCCCTCGCATCCTGCCGCCCCGTGCGCCTCACCACCCCCCTAGGTCCCAGGTGAAGAATTCTGCCATTGAGCCAGCGAGCCAGAGAGCCCAGCCCAGCCCCGCCCCCCACCCTGGAGACTCCGGGCCAGCAGCACCGCGCCGCGCAGCCGCTGGCTTTACCCCCGGGGCTCCACCCCAGACCCCAGCCCCTCGCAACCTCTTCTTCCCCCCCCCCCCCCGCAGGTCGCAGGTGAAGAATTCTGCCATCAACATCAGACCCTCTGCCTCTCTGGCCCACCGGGGACCTATTCACGTGGTCCACGGAAGACACATTGCTACTCAGAATTCAATAGACCCCAAAGGAAACTCAAGCAAAATTCTAAGGAACAAAGGGAACACAGGCCATACATCTGGACTCCACTACAATCAGTATATGACGTGGGCGAGTTTCTTTTCATCCAGCCCAAAGATAAGTAAACTTTTTCTTTTCACCTTACTGATCCTTAAAAGTATCAATGCTGTAGATCAACTTTCTCATACAGCCACCCCACAACATACAACTCCAGGGAGTACACCACTCACCCCCACATTTCACCAAGATACTAAATTGTAAAAGTGCACTACCAAACTAATATTCACTCCCTGGTAACAAAACCTGACTTAACTGACGTACTAACAGCCTAGTAGCCTCATCTAGGATATAACAATAACAATACACAAACATACCCAGTCAAAGGCAAGCACTAGTAATAACTGACAAGTGTAACAATACCAACTACATCGATTCAGTGAAAAACACACAGAAACTGAAAGGTCCTAAAAAACAAAACAACAATGTCCAAGTCAAAGTGCAGATACATGAGAAACAAAATCCAAGAAGACCAATCTCCTGCCAAAAGAATCAATCCCATAATGAGGGATTCCGACCAGAACAAATCCACAGAAAATAGCCATGAAAGCCAGACCCAACATAATGACTTTCAGAGTATGATCATTACCATGATTAATACTATGAAAGAGGAAATCCGAGAAGAGATAAACAACCCTATCAACCACTTTGAATAGGAACACAACAGGCACTTGGAGGAGTTGAGAAAAACAGTTCAAGAAACAAAAATAGGTATAGAGCAATTAAAACAGTCTCAGGCAGAGTTTAAAATTGAACTAAAAGACAAGTTATCTTCAACCCAAAACTCAACAGAGAGTCTTATCAGCAGAACAAATGAGGCAGAAAATAGAATTTCAGATCTTGAAGACAAAGTGGGAGAATTAACCAGCTCAATGGAAGAGATTGTTAAAGCCAAAAAGATACTGGAGAGGAACATTCAAGAGATATGAGACACCCTGAATACCAGAACAAGAATCCCAAAATACCACACCGGAGGAAATATTTCAATTCATCATAAATAAAAACTTCCCACAACTAAAGAATGAGAGGCCTATCCAAATACAAGAGGCATTTTGAACTCCAAACAGATATGACCAAAATAGAAAATCGCCACGGCAAATAATAGTTAAAACACTACACATTCAAGACAAAGAAAAGGTGCTGAGAGCTTCAAGAGAAAAAAAGCAACTCACTTTTAAAGGTAAACCTATTAGAATAACAAATGACTACTCAATGGAAACAGTAAAAGCAAGAAGAGCTTGGAGAGACATACTTCAAGTATTAAACGAGCAAAAATGCCAACCCAGACTGGTATACCTGGCAAAACTATCTGTCATGATTGAGGGAGAAAGAAAAGTTTTCCACCACAAAGACAACTTGAAGGGATACATGTCTACCAAACCAGGCCTTCAAAAAATCCTAGAAATGATACTCAAGCTTGAAGAAAAGAACAAGCATATCCAGGAGGACAGAAGGGAAGTATAATACCACCAAAACATAAATATCAAACAACATGCTTACAAAATCTACTAAACATAAAAAATGCCCAGAATTAAAAATAATTTCTCCATTATAACATTAAATGTCAATGGTATTAACTCGCCGATTAAGAGACATAGATTACAAACTTGGGTTAAAAACCACAATCCAACAATCTGCTGCCTTCAGGAAACTCATCTCACCACAAAAGATAGGCACATCCTAAGAATGAAAGGCTGGTCCAAAATCCTGCAAGCTAATGGAACCAGGAAACAGGCAGGGGTAGCAATTATGCTTTCAGACAAAGTGGACTTCAAACCAAAGAAAATCATAAGAGACACAGATGGATACTACATTTTAGTCACAGGTACAATTCACCAGGAAGACTTCACAATCCTGAACATTTATGCACCCAATACGGGCCCCTCCACATTCATTAAGAAAATCCTACAGCGCCTAAAGCAAGAAATCAACCCCCAAATGATAATTCTTGGAGACTTCAACACCGCCCTCTCAATATGGGATAGATCAACAGGTCAAAAGCTTAACGGAGACACTTTGGAACTTAATCAAACCCTTAAAGAAATGGACCTTACAGATCTCTATCGAACTTTTCACCCACGTACCAAAGAATACACATTTTTCTCAGCAGCACACGGAACTTTCTCCAAAATAGATCACATATTGGGCCACAAAATGAATCTACACATATACAAAAAAGTTGAAATTCTAACCTGTGCCCTATGAGACCACCAAGGCCTAAAGCTGGACATCCACAACACAACAAACAAGAGAAAATACACTAACTCCTGGAAACTTAACACTATGATGCTGAATGAGAACTGGATTCAGGAAGAAATTAAAAAGGAAATTCAAGATTTCCTGAAAGTGAATGATAATGAAAATACAACTTACCAATATCTCTGGGACACAATGAAAGCTGTTCTAAGAGGTAAGTTCATAGATCTTAATGCTTAATGCTACATCAAAAAAACGGAAACATCAGAAATAAATAACTTAACAATGCAGCTTAAGGCTTTAGAGAAACATGAGTAATCTGATCCCAAAAGTAGTAGAAGAGAGGAGATTAGCAAAATGAGGGGAGAAATATCTGAAATTGAGACTAAGAAAATGATAGAAAAAATCAACCAGTGAAAAAGCTAGTTCTTTGAAAAAATCAATAAGATTGATACACCCCTAGCTAAATTAACCAAAAGCAAGAGAGAGAAAACCCAAATTAACAAAATTAGAAATGAACATGGAGTTATCACTACGGATACACAAGAAATCCAGAGAATTATCATCATATATCATATTTCAAAAACTTATACTCAGTGAAGTTTGACAACACAAAAGAGATGGATGAATTTCTAAGTAAACACAACCTACCTAAATTGAATCAGGAAGTTGTGAATTACTTAAATAGCCCTATAACATACAAGGAAATTGAAGAAGTAATCTCGAATCTTCCCACCAAAAAATGTCCTGGACCAGATGGATTCAGCACAGAATTCTACCAGACATTTAAGGAGTTAATAACACCAATACTCCTTAAACTGTTCCATCAAATAGCAAAGGAAGGAACACTACCAAATTCCTTCTATGAAGCTAATATCGTCTTAATCCCAAAACCTAATAAAGATTCACTTAAAAAAGAAAACTATATAGGCCGATCTCTCTGATGAATGCAGACGCAAAGATTCTCAACAAAGTCTTAGCAAATCAGATTCAAAAACATATCAAAAAGATCATTCACAGGGACCAAGTAGGCTTCATCCCCGGCACACAAGGTTGGTTCAACATATGCAAATGAATAAATGTAATTCATCATGTAAACCAGTCCAAAGACCAAGTCCACATGATACTCTCAATAGATGCATAAAAAGCCTTTGACAAAATCCAACAGCCTTTATGATCCAGTAGGAATGGAAGGAACCTTTATCAATATAATAAAAGCTGTATACAACAAGCCCACAGCAAGGATTATGCTCAATGGGGAACAATTGGAAGCATTTCCACTTCGATCAGGAACTAGACAAGGCTGTCCACTCTCACCACTTCTATTCAATATTGTACTTGAAGTCTTAGCTGAAGCCATAAGACAAGAAAGGGACATAAAAGGGATTCAAATCAGCAAGGAAGAAGTCAAGCTATCCCTATTTGCAGATGACATGATCTTATACCTGAGTGATCCGAAAAACTCCACCAGGAAGCTCCTGGAAATAATTGAGAAGTTCAGCAGGGTGGCAGGATACAAAATAAATGTGCAAAAATCAGAGGCCTTCCTATATGCCCAGAATGAAAGAAGTGAAAAAGCCTCGAGAGAAACAATCCCATTTACTATAGCCCCTAAAAAAATGAAATACCTTGGTATAAACCTAACCAAGGAGGTAAAAGACCTTTACAATGAAAACTTTAAAACCCTAAAGAAAGAAATTGCAGAAGACATCAGAAGGTGGAAAGACCTCCCATGTTCCTGGATTGGCAGAATCAACATTGTAAAAATGACCATCCTACCAAAGGCAATATACAAATTCAATGCTATACCAATTAAAATCCCAAAGCAATTCTTTAAAGAAGTTGACCAAATAATCTCAAAATTCATATGGAGGCACAAAAGACCCAGGATAGCAAAGACAATCCTGAGTAACAAAAACACTGCTGGAGGTATTACCATACCAAACCTTAGTCTATACTACAAATCCATAGTTATAAAAACAGCCTGGTACTGGCTCCAAAATAGACACACAGATCAATGGATAAGGGTTGAAGATCTTTGACAAAGGGGCCCAAAGAATCCAATGGAAAAAGAACAGCATCTTCAACAAATGGTGCTGGCAAAACTGGATCTCCACATGCAGAAGATTAAAGCTGGACCTGTACTTGTCACCATGTACAAGACTTAATTCCAAATGGATCAAGGACCTTGATATCAGGCCAGAGACTATAAAAATCATAGTTGAACAGATAGGGAACTCCCTTGAGCTGATTGAGCTAGGCCAACATTTCCTAAACAGACATCCAATGGCACAGTCACTGCTACCAACTCTCAACAGTTGGGATCTTGTGAAATTAAAGAGCTTCTGTTCAGATAAAGAGATTGTAACATGAGCTCAAAGGCAACCCACAGAATGGGAGAAAATCTTCACTAACCATATATCTGACAGAGCTCTACTGTTCAGAGTGCACAAAGAACTTAGAAAATTAAACACCAAGGAAACCAATGGCCCAATCAAAAAATGGGCCCTGGAACTTAGAAGAAATTTTACCAGAGATGAAATTAAAATGTCTAACACATATCTTAAAAAAATGCTCCACTTCTTTAGCCATCAGGGAAATGCAAATCAAAACCTCCCTGAGATATCATCTACCCCGGTCAGGATGGCAAAAATCCACAATACAAACAACAACAAGTGCTGGAGAGGATGTGGAGAGAGGGGAACTCTGCTACATTGCTGGTGGGAATGCAGGCTCATACAGCCATTCTGGCGAGCCGTCTAGAGATTCTTAAAGAAATTAAACATTGAAATGCCATATGACCCTGCTATTCCACTTTTGGGAATAACCCCCCAGGCAGCAGAGGTTCGCCTCGATAGCACAAGTACGACCATGTTCATAGCAGCACTGTTTACAATAGCAAAGTCATGGAATCAACCTAAATGTCCAACAGTCGATGAGTGGATAAGGAAAAGGTGGTACATCTATACAATGGAGTACTACTCAGCCATCAAAAATGATGAATTACTGGAATTTGCTGGGAAATGGATGTCATTAGAAACAATTATATTAAGTGAAGTATCCCAAACCCAGAAAGTTAAGCGCCATACGTACTCCCTAATAGGTGGCTCCTAGTACCAAACTCACCCAGCCCACATTGAGACACTCAAGGGTAAACCTATGTAATACAGTAACTGCAAGGATTGTGAACAGGAGGGATAGGGTTGGAGAGCCACACCAGACACAAGGAGAGAGGGGACCATGTTACAGCAGAGAAAATCGGCCTCCAAGGAATGCAAGTAAGTAATGTGACACCTGGTTACGTTCACAGATCATGTACAACTGAGGGGGTATGATCTCACCAGAAGAGGAGGGCATATAGTCTGGCAGATGAAAGGTCATCATTTTGCAAATGGGTGACTGACCCCTCCCTCACCGAGGTTTCCTGCTTTTATTACATCTACCCTTGAATGTGCTATTATAACAAGACTCCAGTTTAACAGCTTTTTGTCTCTGACCAGGGGGTGACATATAGTGCCCAGCAGGATGGAGTGAAGGGCATTGCAGGAGCAGCAAAACTGCAAAAGAAAATCAACAAACCACAGTCCAGAACTTCAGAGACTCTATATCAACCACATAGAACTAAGCCAGCCTAATCTCCCCCCATCCTGAAGCTCAGGGACATTTTCGGAAGAGGGGTCGGTAAGATTGTAAGAGCAAAAGGATGGGAGGAGCAATGATTTGAAGATTCTCCACACTAGTTAGGGCCGAAGCAATCATAATAGGACTTTGCATGCCCTGCGCAATGTCTAACACACTATTGACCTCACAAAGTCTAACATCGGCTAAAGGCACCAAGATCCTTGGAGGCAAGGGATTGACAGCCACAGTAGTGTTCCTATGCTTAAGGGGAACACGAGAAAGGGTTCAGGGAAATGCCATTGGGTCCTTGTACGTCATCGGAGAGGAGGACCAAGAGGAGAGTTAGGCATACACAATAAAGGACTATCTGGGAATTGGGGGGGAGGCACTGGGGATGGGGAGGGAGGAAGGGGGAGCAGGGGGTTCGGGTGGAGGAGGAGTGGGAAGGAAACTGGTCTACCTATTAAGTTTGTATGAGCGGAATGAGCGGAAATAATAATAAAAAATGTTAAAAAATTAAAAAAAAAAAGAATTGGGATCTCTCCCTTAGCATCCCAGAAAAAAAAAAAAAATGCTGAGCAGATACAGTAGCCTGTAATTCTGGCTTCTGAGTGCAGAGCCTGGGAAACTATAGAGCAAAGCAATAAGGAAGTAGAGCAATCCGAGATGGTACTTGATGTCATCCTTAGGGCCTGCAGGGACATGCACACTCAAGTGTTCTTTTAGACACACACACACACACACACACACACACACACACACACACACACCCTTTGGTTATGTTAATAAAAGGTAAAACATTTTTCATTTCTGACCTCCCTGTCTTTGGCTGGCTTTCAAGCCCCATCTCCAAAGGATTGTGAATCAAGGTCTAAAAATTTTAGGACAAGGTTTGATAAACGAGAGAATTCTATCTTGAAAAATGGAGAGATTTTATAGGTAAACCTAGAATTTCTTCTTTCAGTTAAAAAAATGGAGATCTTTAATATTTAATGATATGTATCAGGTATTTATAAAATAGCCAAAGAAAAATATTTACTATATTTAGACTGAAAAATTATGTCATGTGATATTGAATATAGAAGTATAAGAAGTATTCCACTTCATGATTTCCAGGCAGTCAACAACCTACTCACTAAGCCAAGGAGAATGGTGCTGGATAATTATACCAATGAAGTAACACTAGTTATTCTCACAGATGAATCCCAAAATACTAGTCTCCAAACACAATAGAGCACTCTTTCTCTTTGAACTCTAGAATGGGATTTCGGAATGATGGCAACTTTTCCCTAGCAGTGATTTGGAAACTTGGATGCCTTTTATTCAGATGATTTGCATTATGAACTATGGTCCACAGATTGCCTGTTGAACGTGGTGAACAACTCCTTTCTAACAGATAGAAAGTGAAATAATACAAAATACACAGTGTGGGAGTCTCCATGCTTTGTAATTGGAAGTGATATGCAACATTGCTATCTACATCCCACTGGCCAAGAACCTGCCACCTAAGGACAAATGAGGGTGGCAGCTGTCATCTGGCTGTATGCACAGGAAGAGCTATTCTATTTCTGCCACAACAGTATTCAGTGGTTTCAGCTGACAATTTAACATGTGAAAGGTGAGGCTCTGGCCACTCCTATGAAGAATTCTTTACTTAATGCAGGATCTGGGTAAACCTACTATAGGAGTGTCTTATTTGCATAACAAATATGGGAAGATCTATCCCAGAGTGGGTGAGGCCATTATCTGGCAGGTGGGTAAGATGGAGAGTATTTTTGGCCAGCTAGAAAACTGGAAGCATTATTGGGTCTGATTCCCCCACCCCCCAGCCTCCGGTTCTTACTGGCGATGTGGTGTGGTCAGTTCCCTTGGGTCTTGATGATACTGTATGTAACTTTCCTGCCACTGAAGCTGGACCAATGAGTTCTTGTCTCCACTCCATAATTATTTAGGGCACAGTACCCAAAAGTGGAAGTTTCTAAAGAAACAGAATCTTTATTGGAGAAATGGGCAGTAAATGTTCCAAAGCACCTCTCATATGACAGAGATTGCAGAGGTGGAGAGGAGGAAGAACTACAACCTACCTATCAGTCACTTTGGTTTTATGGGATGTGAGCAGTGAGTTTCGTCTCCTGTGTATTGATCTGTTCTAAGTCTTTATTAGCTTCTCTAGATTCTTAGGGTCATGTTTCTTCCCCATCAGTGGAGATCTTGTTTAACTAGGTTTGCATTTGATTACTATCCTTCAGCTTCCTCCTTTTAAAGTATTTTTTTTTGCATCTGTCCATGACCCTAGCTGTAGTAATGTGATTTATGACTTTTTCCCCTGGCAATGGATGGACCCTGTAGCACCGTGTAATTGTTGAAAATAGATCCTATCCTATGACACAGTGAAGTTTATCACAAATAACCTAGCTTGTTTCATGTTTTCTTCCCACAAGTTCTGTCTTTCCTTCTATCCAATTCATTATGGTAAGAGAATTGTGAGAATAATACATCCCTTGTTCCTATAAATGGTTTGGGTCAAGCATTTATAATAGCTATTGAAAGTGAAACTAAGACAGGTTTGTTTAGGGAAGTCTAGACTCCTAACCTCTGAAAACTTATAATCACAATAGCTCAACTTTACATGAAATAATCCATAGTTGCTTTTCAGCACTGTAGATAATCTTCTTAGTCATCCTTCATCCTGTCTGTGGAAACTAGTTTTCAACTATTCTCTTTTCTGAGCAGTGATGCCTAGCTAGGAGTTTGAGATCTACAGTCAAGATAACTGGGTCCAAATACAAGTCACCTACTTGCAGAGTACTCCTATGACCAGGAGGCGTAGACATAAAATATTTTAAAGAAATGCTTGTGTCTGTTATGCTGGTTGACTACTGAAACAATAAACTCCAAGACACTAGAACTTTCCCAAGAATCTCATGCTTGGAGGAAAGGCTGAAGCCTGATGCTCATCACGAGAAACTTGTTTTCCAGGAAGAGTTTTCACAGAGTCCTGGCAATTTGTCAGATCACCCTGGAGTAGAGATTGGAACTAAAGACAATAGTGGGTGGAACAGCTACTGGCAATGCTTAGCTCTGCTTGGTTGTTGCCCTCCATTTACTGTCACACCCACCGAAAATGCAAAGACAGACTTTGAATATTGGTTATTTCTCTTTCCAACAAGGCCATATTAAATAAACCTCCCCTTTCAGCTTTTCCATGTTAATTTAATCTTTAAATTTATTTATCCAGGATAGGTAATTGACCATGCGGAGACACAGAAGTTAACGCAGTTTCAGTAATTGTTCTGGGCACATTGTAGCACTTCACGTAGGTTATCTTATCAATAAAGGAGTGTAACAGAAAAAATGGGTATTAGTAAATGATTATGCTGCATCAGATACAGTAATTTTCTAATGCCACCTACAAATCAATATGTTTATCTCACTGCCTCTGACAACTAAGACATAGTGGAGCTGTGATTTTGGCCAGGACCTCTGTAACTCTTGGTTCCTGAGCCCTGTGGTCTAACCACCCGTTCATTCCAGTTCCATTACACTTAGTTACACATACATCAGGGTTGCAAAAAAAAAAAAAAATCCAATTACAAAAAAGGAAACTATTGAGTTAAGGAATTCTGATGCCTTTCATGATGTGACCAAGTATGACTAATAGATGAAATTAACCAAGGCTTGCCATTTTACCAGATTCTTTAAAAACTAATATAGTGGAGAAGTACAGAAATATTCTTATGTAGTTACAACTTATTCAAGACTGTTGGTTAAAGCTATCAGTTTAAAACAATTTAATTGCATTCATTTCTTTCCTCCCTTCATCTCTCATTCTATTCCTTTTCCAAGGCACATGGTGACATTTTTTAATAACAATTAAAAAATCTCAATTAGGGGGCTGGAGAGGTGGCTCAGGGGTTAAGCCTTTGCCTTCAGACCACAGACTAAAGAGGGGTGGCCTGCGTTTCTGGCCCTCTTAGGGAAGAACCTGTGAATTCTGGGGCAGAGTAAACAAGGAGAAGGAGGAGGCAGTCCATAGTGGTTCCCTAATTTGCTTGTGGTTCCACACACACACACACACACACACACACACACACACACACACATACATACACACATGCTCACACATGCACAATTGAATAAAATTTTTTAAAAAAAATCTCAAATAGGCTAGCATTAACTGTATTTTCAAGAAATCACCCAGTAACTTTGCAATTGGTTATAAAAACACCATGCAGAGCAACGCCAAGCATGACAGACAATGCCAACTTAGCAATGGTGATTAGAAATGAAATCTACACAAATGTGACCCAGCAACCTTGACACAGTGCCACCAGAGTATATTATATATATGGCACTGATGTCCACATGAAGATTTGTAACTATCAAGCACATATTATAGGGTATAATCTCTTACTATAGAGAAATGAAAAATTGTGTGTATCTTAGCTGAAGTATGGTGCACATCACTTTGATGTGTGACAAAGGCACTGTTTACTCAATTTTACATGTTATGTCTGAATGTCAAATGATGCCCTTGAAAAGTCTGGCAGAATCTGTGAGCAAACCCCAAACAGAAGATATGTCACTCAGGACAAATATTTCCAGGTTTCCTTCCCAGGGAAAAGGTTGCTACAATTCCTTAGGGAATGAGTTAGACTGTTCAGTTGCAAGAAGCAAAGCTAAAAATAAAAATGCTCCTGCAGAATAAATCAGGAATAGGCAGCACTTAAGGTCTTTGGATATGGTTAAAGAGGAGGCACTGTTTCAGAAGATAATGGGATTTCTTTATCCTTGATAGTCTAAGGGCAAATGGAAAAGATAACCAAAAGTCTTCATAATCTGTGACTCTAGAACTCCTGTCTGCAGGGGATCATATCACTATGTTCTGATACCAAATGAATATGTGACACTCCTTCCTTAGCACCTCCCTCATGAAAGTAGCCTGAAGGGATGTAAACATCAGCCTCTCAAATGTCTCCTTTCCCTTTTCAGGAGAAGTAGAGACAGTAGCTAACCCTCCCATTAAAGAGAGGCTAGCTTCAATTTCCAACATTATTATGCAAAAGTAATCTTCCCTCTTAGCCTAGAAATTTCTCCTTCAACCCATTTCTTCATAGTCCTAGAGCAAAAGGCCAACTAGAATTCTTCTCATAAACCTGACTCCAACAGATCAAAGGCAGAACTACACTTTCTGTCCCTTCAGCTATCATTGCAAACTGTAAGAAAGGACAGGGAAAATGTTAATTTTAAACACAAAATAGGGAAAACGAAACTGATAAGAAATTACTTATTTGTCACTTTGTGACACAGATATATGATTAACACAGGCTTACTTGAAATCTCATTTGTGATGTCACTATAAGCCACTCTAGGCCTCTGTGTTCTGCAGAGAATTAGAATAGCATGAAAATCTATTATGTTAAATGCTTTGAAGGAGAATAGTATAGGTAAAAGGAGAATACAATGTTGGTCTTGCTGAAAGTGTGAGAACTTCTAGATGAGGTATGGGGGTATGCTCAGTAAACAGTAATGTCAGTGTGACCAGAGCCGAGTTAGAGTTGTGTGTGTGTGTGTGTGTGTGTGTGTGTGTGTGTGTGTGTGTGTAGAAGTAAGGATAAGAGATACATATTAAGATATATGCATTTATTGTCACACACACACACAAACTCAAAAAGGCTATGTATACATATGTCCTACTGAGGACAGAACAATCTTTTAACTCTGTCTGCTGGAAATTGGGCTTTTCGTTGATGAGATTCTCCCAGTCCATGTTTCCCAATTCATCCTCTGTCTTACAGAGGGTGTCTAGAAGTTAGTTGGTGGTGGGAGCTATCTTCCAACCTAAAGTAAGGGCCATATGTCACACTCACATTAACCCTTCTTTTTCTCCCACCCCACACGGTCGTCTTTTCCCTTGTAGACTCATTGATTGCTGGTCCAGAACTTCTTGCTTTTTCATAGTTGAATCTGTTTTTCCTTTAATCTATTTTTTGTGGAGCTAGCAACTTCCAAATACAGCGGCCAGAACCACAAAATCATTGGGTTAGCTTCTGTAATTTTGGTGAATCTGCAATTTGAAGATATTTGGTGACAGAGGATGGGTGGAGTAGAGGTGAAGGCCCTGGGGAATGCTAGGAGTTCCCCCTACCATCACAAGGTCTTTGCTCCTTCAGGGTAGTTTGCATGGTTACAGGCTTCAGCATACAGAACAGTAAGTCATCGACTTTTATGACTGTAAACCTTGCCTTCTTTGGTTGGTTGAAACTGGCAGAGTTTTGTCTGATTGACAACTCAAGCTTCAGGAGGAACATAATGAATCAGTTTAAGAAAAAACCCTGATTCTAAATATATCTGAGTACTATCAACATGTGATCATCTTCCTCATCTTCCACTATCCCCCAGATAATATCTGATCAGTCTGGACTAGCTGCTTAAGTTAGTCAGAATCTCCATTAATCCTGACTAGTAATTTTCTATCAGACATTCCTTCTGCCCTGATCCATCATTATAAATTCTTACTTGTCCCTATTGTAACCAGGTGATCCAAATCTCCCTTCCTCTTCACCCTGCAAATCACATTGCAAAAATCTGTATCTCTCTAGTCTTAAAGTCTGCCTCACTACTTTGTAACAAGTGCCTTTCTTTAACAAAACGATATAAAAACCAACATCACTTTAAGAAGCCTGGACACATTCGAAACCCTTAAAATGAACACTAGGTCAAATCACATAGTAAGAAGAGCATGTGAGATTAAACTATTCTTGAAGCTACTTTGAAGATGCAATTTGTTCCAATTAGTTACATAGATTTAAACACCCATATTGATGATCTTACCTCTAACATTATCTCTGTAGCTTATTCCATGTGTGTATTTATAACTCACTGCAATAAACTATGTCCTTACCTAGGACGACTTTACCACCAAGATAAAGAACTTTGAAATATACATTTTTACAATTGAAATCAAGCTGAATATACATTTTCTTAACCATCTTGCAGATGTTTTTTAAAAGTTCCCAGAAAACATCTTTGAAACAAATTTTGTGTCCTCCTTGAGTCCTTGGACCTGACTGAAGTCACAATAGTGGCCATCATTGGCAATGTGGTTTCCAGTTTTGGCATTTGTACTCTGAGAGTGACTTGATTGCAGAAAAAGATCATCAGAACACAAAAACCTATGCTAATAGAGCCTTCCTCTTTGTCTTGGTTTTCATATGGATGTTTCCAGAAATTCCACAAGTAAACGTTAATGACCTTGTTGTCTTCTGTTGATCAGAACTTTGGCTTGTTTCTTCTCCTCCTTGAAGAGCTCCACGGCCTCTTGGTGACATAAATTCCAAGGCTAGTATATTTGAGAATGAAAATAGCTGATTCTGAAAGAAAAAGAACACACACACACACACACACACACACACACACACACACACACACACAAGCTATGCTATAGATGGTTCACCAGAAAGTCAGCGGAGAAATCTTTTATGAAGAAGAAAGTCACTTAGGGTTTGTACTGCATTACTAAGTATTTGGATAATGAACCCTTATTTCATTTTTGTACTTCACCCTCAAACATTTATGTTTGAAAATTACTTTAACCTTTAAGATGGAAATAGCCTAAAGCCCTTCAAAAGAAATTACATTTCCACAAACATGCATTTACAAAGTCTGTTTTCTTCTCACTTTCTCTATCAGAATAAATAGGGTCTTTGGAAGAGCTTGACAAAAATGTCCACAGTGCTACCTGTTGTGACCGAAGGGTTGTGCAACCAAATGCTGCACAGGGTGGAGCCTTCAAGTGATGATACAGCCTCTTCTGCATGAGAACAGGAAAAAAGATGCTGTAACATTTCACTTTCTTAATCTGGAACATTCCCCACATTAGTCCATAAATGTACTTCACTTTCTAGCTGCATCACCTATAGAAGCATCATAAACACTTTTCACAGATGATATTTTTCCTTAAACCTTTGTATTTAATAGCAATTTTAGAATAGAAGTAAGTTGAAACTTCAAGTCATACCCTTATTAAAAGATTCTCTCTTTAATAAGAAAGTACTTGAGAAGGTTTTCTTTGTTCTTACAGTTTTTTTTTGAATAGACACTTACACTGATGGAACACATCTAAATAATTCTGAGTTTAAAGGATGCAGTATACAGAGTAGAAATGGTACTAAAATCACAGTAATGCTCTCATCCTGGTATAACCATTACTGACTGCAAGACACTGGCTGTATCCTATCAAACTAAAAGGTTTTTCAGCCTTTCTCCTGAGCTCATTATGAAATTATTAATGAATAAATGAATACTTTGGTATTTTGAGGCACGTTCAGAAGCCTGGCTGAGAAGGTAAAGCATTCTCTCTAATATTTTGCATGGAACTCAACTGTTCTATACTGTGCTGTTCATAAGCACACAACTGACCAGTACATATGTTCTTTAAGCAAACTACACTCACTTGACAAACAATGCTTTTCTTTCCATAATTCTTCATAGCATTCATCACATGACCTACCATGCAGTCCTTGTATAATGGACTGAATCCAAGCACATCAACAATTCATAGGAGCATAGTATTTGTTAATTAGACAAAGATGATGCATTGTTGTAGGTCTAGCAACTGCACTGTCCTAATCTTTTCTGTCCATAGCCAGTGTCAGCTCAAACTTTCCACAGGATAGAAAGGTTTTATAGTTGAGTTCTCTAACACAGTAATCATAGCTATATGTAGTCATGGAGTGCTTAACTTTTAGCTGATGTAACAGAGGGACCAAATGTATATCTTTATTTCATTTCCAACATTTAAAGCTGGAAATTTAAAGACAATGACAGTTGTCCTTGTATTGCATAGATCTATACCAAAGTGCAGGGTTTATTTTTTTCTCCTGCTGCTATGAGACAATACTCATACACACTTTGGGGGGGTGAGAGGGAGATTTATTTGGCTTATGGTTCAAGAGGAGATAAAGTCCCTTATGTTAGGAATCTCATAGCAGAAAACATGGTTGGGGGGAAGAACTAGAAGGCAGGTTAAGTTCACCACAGCCTTTATGAAGGCCGAGCATGCAAGAGCTAACTGCCGGAGGAAGAAGGGCACAGCTGACAAAAAGGTCAAAGTCTGCCACCTGTGGTCTGCCTTCTTCCAACAAGCCTCCACTTTATAAAGTTGCCAGGACCTTCCCAAACATTAACATCATCTATGGATGCAAACACATGAGTCTGTGGGGCACAACTCACCATTACTCAGATAGTATCTTCAGAAAAGAAAAAGTGTTTGGGACCACTTGAATTCCTAAAACAATTTAGATGGAGAGAGAGTCTAGGCTATATAAGATATGCTATTGGCTTCAGGTTAAACTCTGTACCTATAGCCATCAATTGCCTTTAAATAGTTTACACAGTGCAGGGTGCACACCTGCTTGTTGGTTCCATCTGCTTCCCATCAGGGGTTAGCAGAAGCAATGTCCCAGAAATAGTTCTTCTGTGATCCGAACCTCTGTTTTCAGGGGAGACATTTTGAGCATCTTAAATGATTCTCAGGCATGGTTTTAGAGAATACTTGGAGATGATTTCTTGAGAAGTTAAATGATTTTGATACCAGAGGTCAATGTTCTTACAGGTACCAAGGAAGAAATTTCACCTCGTAGTGAAACCGTGTTTTCAAGAAAATTCCATTTTTATCTTTCTTCAGAGAAAACCCTACATGGGAAGCATTCATATATAGATGTCTGTGCAGTAACTTTCTCAAAAGCAGTATCAAAAGCTGTGGACCTTTAGGTAAGGCTGTTTCAGAGTATAAAACAAAAGCCATGATTAAAAACAATAAGCAAACAAAGACAGATCAAATACCCTGAGGCCCAGCAAGAAATTGTAAAGATGCCAAAGATAAAAAAGAGTTTGGCTTGATAAGAGCAAACACAATAACTTCAGGATTAGCTATATATAAAGTGTGATGATTTGAAAGAATCCCAAGTCTGGACATTTTGATCACAAAAGGCACTCTTAGAAATTATGCTACAAATTGCAGTTGTTCTGAGTAAACAGAAGTGTGTGATGACCCTAACTTTTTGGAAGACACTGTTCCAGGTCAACAGAAATTGTTCATTAACAGCAGCTTGGACAAAGCTGCTAGACAGCACATATTCTGGCTCTGTTCAAAGACATTTTTGGGATTACCAAGAACCGTGCTATTACACATCAGTAGTAGTTTCCTTAGTCTGTCCGTGCAGCTTTCATCTGAGGAATATCCATCTTAGACCCCTAACTTGTATCTACATTAGTAGTGAGGTCTTCTATTGTTAGAAATTCAGCATCCTTTCAGCTGGGTCAGAGCTGTTAAGAGATTTACTTAAGTGGTTGGCAAAACGTTTTTATAGAGAGACAAATAGTATTTAAAATTTGGTCATGTGGTTTCTTTTTTGCAGATAGCGGCACAACTCTGGTTGTATTATAAGAAAACATGTTTTAATAAAAACAGGTGGTAGGGCAATTGATTTATAGACCCAAAGGTCAGGGATCTAAAGTCGGAGCAGCATAAAGGTTTCCTTTACTCTATGGCAAATAGAGCCTCCAGCTTCCTTTCTTCTTCAGTAACTCCTTTTTTTTCCCTTTTATGTGTCATTCTCTCCTTTCTCTCCTTCCCTCCCTTTCTTTCCCTCTCCATCTTTCCTTCCTTTCCTCTATCCTTTGTTAATTCTTCCCTCCATTCTTCTTCCCCATCCCTCCTTCCTTCCTTCTTGCCCATCATCACACCATGTCTTCTTTTCTTCTTTCCTATTTTCTTTCCTGCATATTAAGCAGATTTGTCTTAGTAAACAACTTTACACCAGCATCAGGACTGATGTTACAGCTACACTTTCTATTACTGTGAGGCAGGTTCCACCTCCTCAAGGTGTTACAACCTTTCCAAACATTAACATCTGCTAAAGATACAATCACATGTGCCTAGTAGGTGACAACTCAGATTCAAACCATGACAACTCATAAAGTAGGTCAACCCCCTTTTGTAATTTGCTTTCTATGTATGACAGCATTTGCCCAAGCTCCCAAAATATTTTATTTTTAATAATTCTGGCAGAATGAATAAATATGTTTTTCCATATTGCATTATATTTTCATCAAAAACCACTGGAAGTATGTAAAACAATATAATGGTAAAGTAATTAGCACTTCAATATTTTTACTAGACTCAATTAAATATTCTTCTGTGTGATAAGTATATACTAATTAGTGGGAACATTAATGGGAAAGTGCTTTATCATTCTGCTACACTATAACTTTTTCTTTCTACATATATATCTTAGAGTTGCATATTTTGTTAGATTTAATTGCCAATGATGAAAAATACTGCATTTAGATATACTGTTGAGATTGATCTTAATTGAAAAGTTGTAGTTTCTTACCTTGCATTAATCATGTATTAACCACTTTTTGGCTCCTATGATTTTTCTCATGTAGCAATACAAAGCAATTATGATAATCTTAAGAGTGTCAGGGATTGGGGACCTCTGGCCCATTGTGCTTTATTAAAGTGTTGTAATTTCTTTAAGAAATGCAGCGTTATGTCTAGTTAATAACTTTAGTTAGTTACTGCTATATTGATTTTCAAACTGTTTGGGGGAACACCACATCACCTTTTTATACTTCCTAAGAATACCTGCTATAAAGCACAGAAATATTTGTTCAACAAACCTATATCACAAGATTAAGTAAGATATTCTATAGACTAAAATGCACCCTGACTTTGTGTTAATGCCTTCCACAATTCTCATTTATTGCTCATTAAAATCATGCAACTAAGTGTGTTGAAACAAAAGTTTGATGAGCTTTTTGGTGACCTTGTCCTTGAATCCTCAGACTTTTTCCCTTTATGGATAGGGGAAAAAATCACTGTCCTTCACCTATGCTTTCCTAGGAAACTGTATTAACCTCCTTAATAAATTAACCTCATTGCTGGGCTCCAAGGATTAAGACCAAAAGGGAAAAAGTAATGCACTCATTATTTTATTATTATTTTATGGAATAAAAATTCTTTGCTTGACCCAGATCATCTGAAGTGCATATTAAAGAAAAAGTTAATAAAGATGAACAAAGAGCCCAATAATGAGATAAATCAGTTTTACAGATAAGAATTTTTACCTATTTGTTAGAAAAACTCTTCTAATCTTAATATACTTGGAGGCAAAGCTGTCTGGAATTGGTGAGTTCTTCAGGAGATCTGCTCCTCCAACTTGATATGTTTTTGTGGCAACAACCCATATATGCATGCATCTCAAGTATAATCCCAGAAATGGAGGTGAAAGGGTTGGGGGGATAGGGGAGGTCATTTCTTAATGTATGCTGTAAGCTGTGGATTAATACATAAAACCTAGGAGATATTTGTGACTTCTGAGCAAAACTGCTGACATCTTTGACCAGCTGTAACTACTTGCAAGAGACCATCAAGATGATATCTGCTGTTGCTCTCCAAAAATCTGTCAGTGAGACCCTATTATTGAAGATGCAACACATGTGCATCACAGAACATGGCAAAATACATCAACTAGACCTGATTTGAGAACTTTTCTTTGCTTGATAGCTTATACAGTACCAAGCTTTAGAAGCTGCTGGGGGAGAAAAATAATCACAGGCATCATCAATGCATGAGATCTGTAAATTGCAATGAAAATCACTATGACAACAAGGTGCCCATCAGTGTAATAGTGGCATGAGTATCAAGGAGATAGCTAACAGTTTTATGATTGAACTCAAGACCCACTTGTCAGAATGGAATAGATTCCTATTACTGTAAACTAGAACAATAACTTTACAAAAGGAAAGGAATTAGGTCAATAGGAAAAAATAGACAATGAACCTATAGGTAGGAAGACAGTACACCAAACTGCTTTGTAAATAGCTGTTTTTATACCCATAGATTGGAAGAACACTTAACATTCAGCCCAGAAGTCTTACACAACAGAGGTAAAAGATCTCAACACCCTGACAAGATGCAATGTAGGGCAATTGACAAGCAATGAAGTAGACAACAATGGCCAGCCATAATGCAGAGTACCAGTCACTCAGCAAGACACACCCAGAATCAGGCCAATCTAATCTCTCCCCGTCCTAAGGCTTTGGGGACCTCACAGAAAAGGGGGCAGTGAGATTGTAAAAACCTAAAGATGGGAAGGTTCACCTTTAGATGAGACATTTCACTCAAAGCAGTCCTTGAGTGAGACTTATCCTTACTAGACCTGCGTAATGACTGACATACATCCCCCCATAGACTACCTAGGAACTTAAGAAAGATAAGAACATACAGTGGAAACCTTGGGGACTAAAATTGAATGAGTGAAGGGAAATTCCCCTATCAGTCGGTATCCAAAAAAGAGGCAATTTGGTATGCTATAGATGCCTGAACGTTCTCAAGTAGACAAGCCAGAGGGAATCCTGAGGTCCATAGAAGCATACAGGCAGGAGTGTGGGAGGGAGTGGGAAGGATTGATGAAGGGAAAGGAATAGAAGGGAGAGGACGGGAGGGAGGTGGGATGGAGGGAAGCAGAGATGAGTACTCAATATGCTTGTAAGATTAGGAAAAAAAAGATGGTACAGATGGTACTTGCTGACTGCTGAGTCTCTCTTGGAGACCCTTAACTTGGGATTCTGACCTTTTCTGGAGCATCTTACAGTCATTAGAAGAAATTAGTGTTTTCTAATTAAACTGTAAGTGCTCTGGCTTGTGTCCCCACTTGTGCACTCTAGGCCTTGAGATCTCTGGAGTATCTAAAATGAGTTTATGTGGCATCTGCCCAGGAAAAGTCCTGCACAATACTTAAGCCCACTTGGTTAGCGGGGTTCAGAAAAGTGGCAGACCCTGACATGCCGGAGCTGACATCCTTTCTAAGGAGACAGTCTTCTTCCACTTGGCAATTGTTGTGTACTTGTCCTGTCCAGTCACCTGAACAAGAGATGGGATTGGGCCATCCTAACCCTCCTGTTTCAAAACAAACAAACAAACAAACAAACAAACAAACAAACAAACAGGTTGATTTTGCTTATCTAAGGAAAGTTCTGGAACTTAGATAAAGGAGTGTGTACTTTAAGGTTGGAGCAAGGCACTGCTTTCATGGAAAAAAAAAACATCTTGGGTGTCTAGATGGTCTGTGGGTTTCAGCTGTGGATATGCAGTTTGGCAGTGCTGGTGTTCATCTATGGAACTCAGAGGAACTCAAACACAAGGCAGGTTCACAGAAGGATCCAGAAAAAAAGTGTGTTGGCAGATCATTCAAAATGTGAGAAGAGACTTGTTTTCTTTATTTTTCAGATGACTCATAGTGAAACTGGATCTCTTTATGGTGTTCTTGTGTCTCAAAAGTCAAAGAATAAAACTAGAACATGTGAATAAGTTAAAACAGGATTTATTGAACAGAAAGAGGCAATTCAGATCCTTGGTCTCAGAGGAGAAAGGAGGAAGGGAGCAGGGTCAGAGTGCTTTTAGGGATAGACAGACTTGAAAAGTGGCTTTCTCTGTTGGTTAATTTTAGTTTTTATAAGTGGGTCTTTTTAGTCCTTCTGTTCTGATTGGTCCGTTTATGTTGGGAGTTGACAACTTTGGTGACTAAACTTTTTCTTTTTCTACAAAGGAGGAACTTATATCCTTTTACTTATCTCCTTTCAAAAGCAACAGAGTGGAATTTTGAATCGGTCCCTAGCATGAAGTGGTGGGTATGTTTTCATATGATCTTCTTAGCTTAACTATTCTAAGCTGCCTGATAGAAACTATTCTAATAGTAGGCAGAAAATGAGGACAAAAGCTGGAAGGTGAACTGGGATGGCTGAACAGAACAAGATCTTCAGGAGCATTGCAAGGATAGAGATGGGACAGAATTTATCTCAGCAGACTGTATGGGGGGAGGGTTTGAAGTCCTGGCTGGGGTGTTTTTTCTTCAAGGAGCATCACACATATTGCAACCTAGTCTCCCATTCTAGAGAATGGAGAAATCCAGTATCTTTGAATATTTGAAGTTGTTGGGTTCAGGGGTTGTTCCTGAGGAGGAAATGCTACAACAAAAGAAAGGAAAATCCTATAAAAATACCATATTTTGGCTAGCTAAACAATACTTCTTTAAGTGAATCCACAGCTAGGAATCATTATTTTTCTTTCATGTTACTCTGACTGGTAGAAGATACTGATCTTGTTCCTTTTATGCTATGCATATTTAAAACTATCATTTATTTGTGCAGGTATATATTATGTCAGAGGGCATTGTGTGTTCCTATAGTTGACAAAGGATGACTTTGGGGATCATCCTGGATTTTCTTTTACCTCCTTTTTGCTTGTCTCTGGGAATTCTCACCCTCTGCTTTGTGAAGGCCTCCATCATGTTTCCTTGTGTTTTTACATGGTATCTGATATTCAAACTCAGGTCCTTTTGCTTGACAAGCAGAGTTTTTATCCCTCAGCCATCTTTCCAACCCTATGCTATGTTTTCTTTCATTGACTTAGCTGTCTTACTCTAGATGTGCAGTTGGTGCCTTTTTTTTTTTAGAAATTTTTTTTGTTAGACATTTCAATTTCAGCCTTGGTAAAGTTTCTTTTAAGTTCCAGGGCCCATTTTTTAATTGGGCCATTTGTTTCCTTGGCATTTAATTTTCTAAGTTCTTTGTGCACTCTGGATAATAGAGCTCTATCAGATATGTGGTTAGTGAAGATTTTCTCCCATTCTGTGGGTTGCCTTTGTGCTCGAGTTACAATCTCTTTATCTGAACAGAAGCTCTTTAATTTCATAAGATCTCATCTGTTGAGTGTTGGTTGTGTTGACTGTGCTATTGGATTTCCGATTAGGAACTGTTGGCCTAGTCCAATCAGCTCGAGGGAGTTCCCTACCCTTTTAACTATGGTTTTTATAGTCTCTGGCCTTATATTGAGGTCCTTGATCCATTTGGAATTAATTCTTGTACATAATGACAAGTATGGGTCCAGTTTTAATCTTCTGCATGTGGATACCCAGTTTTGCCAGCACCATTTGTTAAAGATGCTGTTCTTTTTCCATTGGATTTTTTGGGCCCCTTTTGTCAAAGACCAAATGGCTGTAACTTTGTGGGCTTACATCTGGGTCTTCAACCCTTATCCATTGATCTATGTGTCTATTTTGAAGCCAATACCAGGCTGTTTTTACAACTATGGATTTGTAGTATAGACTATGGTTTGGTATGGTGATACCTCCAGCAGTGTTTTTTTGGTTTTTTTTTCTTCTTCTTTTTTCTTTCTTTCTTTTTTTATTTCCACTCATACAAACTTAACAGGTATACCAGTCCCTCCTCCCTCCAATCCCCTATCCCCCTGTGACCCCCTCCCCTCCCCTTTCCCTCCCCATCCCCCAGTGTCTCCCCCTCCCATCCCGGAGCATCCTTTAATGTGCATGCCAAACTCTCCTCTGAGTCCTCCTCTCCCATGAGGTGCAAGGACCCAGTAGCATTTCCCAGAACACTTTCCTGTGTTCCCCTTAAGCATAGGAACACTACTGTGGCTGTCAATCCCTTGCCTCCCAGGATCCTAGTGCCTTTAGCAAATATTAGACTTTGTGTGTTGGACATTGTACAGGGCATGTAAAGTCCAAATATGATTGCTTTGGCCCTAACTTGTGTGGAATATCTTGCATATCATTGCTCCTCCCATCCTTGTGATTGATATAGAGTCTCTGATGTTCTGGATTATGGTTTGTTGATTTTTTTTTCAGTTTTGCTGCTCCTGCAATGCCTTTGGCTCCACCCTGATGGGTATTGGATGTCACCCCCCTGGCCAGAGATAAAATCCTGTTAAGTTAGAGTCTTGTTATAATTATATTCAAAGGTAGATGTAATAAAAGTAGGAAACCGCGGTGAGGGAGGGGTCAATCACCCATCTGCGAAATGATTACTTTCTATCTGCCAGACTATACGCCCTCCCCTTCTGGTAAAATCATACCCCATCAGTTGTAAATGATCAAGAAGGAAAGTCTGTGAACTTGGCCAGATGTCTCATTACTTACTTGCAGTCCTTGATGGTGGCCTATTTTCTCTGCTGTAACATGGTCCCCTCTCTCGTTACTGGTGTGGCCCTCCTTCCCCATCCCTCCTGTTCATAATCTTAGCAATTACTGCAGTTATTACAGAGATTTATCTTTGAGTGTCTCTAAGTGGGTTTTGTACTAGGAGCCACCTATTAGGGAGTACATATGATGCTTAATTTTCTGTGTCTGGGATACTTCACTCAATATAATTGTTTCTCATAACATCCATTTCCTGGCAAATTCCAGTAATTCATCATTTTTGATGGCCGAGTAGTACTCTGTTGTATATATGTACCACATTTTCCTTATCCACTCGTCAACTGTTGGACATTTGGGTTGATTCCATGACTTTGCTATTGCAAACAGTTCTAGCAGTGTTTTTGTTACTCAGGATTTGCTATCCTAGGTCTTTTGTGCCTCCATATGAATTTTGAGATTGTTTAGTCAACTTCTTTAAAGAATTGCTTTGGGATTTTATTTGGTATAGCATTGAATCTGTATATTGCCTTTGGTAGGATGGTCATTTTTACAATACTGATTCTGCCAATCCAGGAACATGCGAGGTCTATAATTTCTTTCTTTAGAGTTTTAAAGTTTTCATTGTAAAGGTCTTTTACCTCCTTGGTTAGGTTTATACCAAGATATTTCATTTTTTTAGGGGCTATAGTAAATGGGATTGTTTCTCTCAAGGCTTTTTCACTTCTTTCATTCTGGGCATATAGGAAAGCTACTGATTTTTTGCACGTTTATTTTGTATCCTGCCACCCTGCTGAACTCCTGTATTAGTTCCAGGAGCTTCCTGGTGGAGTTTTTGGGATCACTCAGATATAAGATCATGTCATCTGCAAATAGAGATAACTTGACTTCTTCCTTGCCGATTTGAATCCCTTTTATCTCCCTTTCTTGTCTTAAGGACGTCAAGTACAATACTGTATAGAAGTGGTGACAGTGGACAGTCTTGTCTAGTTCCTGATCAAAGTGGAAATGCTTCAAGTTTTTCCCCATTGAGTATAATCCTTGCTGTTGGCTTATTGTATACAGCATTTATTATATTGATAAAGGTTCCTTCCATTCCAACCTTCTTTAGGGTTTTGATCATAAAGGGCTGTTGGATCTTGTCAAAAGCTTTTTCTGCATCTATCAAGAGTATCACATGATCTTGGATTTTGGACTGGTTTATATGGTGAATTGGTGAATTATGTTTATTGATTTGCATATGTTGAACCAACCTTGTGTGCCTGGGATAAAACCTACTTGATCCCCGTGAATGATCTTTTTGACATATTTTTGATTTGTTAAGACTTTGTTGAGAATCTTTGCATCTATGTTTGTCAAAGAGATTGGCCTATAGTTTTCTTTTTTAAGTGTGTCTTTATTAGGTTTTGGGATTAAGATGATATTAGCTTCATAGAAGGAATTTGGTAGTTTTCCTTCCTTTGCTATTTGATGGAACAGTTTAAGCAGTATTGGTGTTATTAGCTCCTTAAATGTCTGGTAGAACTCTGTGCTGAATCCATCTGGTTCAGGACATTTTTTTGGTGGGAAGATTCGAGGTTATTTCATCAACTTCCTCATGTTATAGGACTATTTAAATAATTCAAAACTTCCTGATTCAATTTAGGTAAGTTGTGCTTACTTAGGAAGTCATCCATTTCTTTTGTGTTGTCAAATTTCACAGAGCATAAGTTTTTGAAATATGTTATATTTCTCTGAATTTCTTGGGTATCGGCAGTGATAACTCCGTTTTCATTTTTAATTTTGTTAATTTGGATTTCCTCTCTCTTGCTTTTGGTTAATTTATGCTATCAGACAAAGTGGACTTCAAACCAAAAAAAATCATAAGAGATGCAGATAGATACTGCATTTTAGTCATAGGTACAATTCACCAGGAAGACTTCACAATACTGAACATATATGCACTTAATACAAGCTCCTCCACATTCATTAAACAAACCCTACAGCGTCTAAAGTGAGAAGTCAACCCCCAAACAATAATTCTTGGAGATTTCAACTGCCATCTCACCATGGGATAGATCAACAGGTAAAAAACTTAATAGAGACACATTGGAACTTAATCAAATTCTTACGGAAATGGACCTTACAGATCTCTATCGAACTTTTCATCCACACACTAAAGAATACACATTTTTCTCAGCAGCACATGGAACTTTCTCCAAAATAGATCACATATTGGGCCACAAAACGAATCTCCACATACACAAGAAAGTTGAAATTCTAGCCTGTACCCTGTTAGACCAAGATGGTCTAAACCTTGACATCTGCAACACAATAAACAACAGAAAATACACTAATTCCTGGAAACTAAATACTATGTTGCTGAATGAGAATTGGATTCAGGAAGAAATTACAAAGGAAATTCAAGGGACTGGAGAGGTGGCTCAGGGGTTACGCCTTTGCCTTGCAGACAGAAGGTCCTGAGTTCGGATCCTAGATCCCATGTATAGATGTTGGGCGGAAGCGGGGGTGGCCTGCATTTCTTGTCCTGGTAGGGCAGAGCCTGTAAATCCCAGGGCAGAGTAAATAAGGAGGAGGTGGAGGTGGTCCATGGTGGTTCCCGAATTCGCCCATGTTTCTACACACATACATATAAACACATGCGCACACATGCACACACACAATTGAATAAATAATAAAAAATATTAAAAACAAACAGACAAACACAAAAAAGCAAAGGACATTCAAGATTTCCTGAAAGCGAATGATAATGAAAATACAACTTTTCAAAATCTTTGGGACACAATGAAAGCTGTCCTAACAGGTAAGTTTATAGCTCTTAATGTCTCCATCAGAAAAATAGAAACATCACAAGTAAATAAATTAACAATGCAGCTTAAAGCTTTAGAGACACTAGAGCAATCTGATCCCAAAAGCAGTAGAAGAGAGGGGATTAGCAAAATCAGGGGAGAAATATCTAAAATGGAGATAAGGAAAACGATACAGTCAAAGGAACCAGTCAAAAGCTGGTTCTTTGGTGCCTTCTTATTTAACAAGTTTGGTTTGAAAATGGTGGGAAAAATTGTCTGTGCTGACCCATGCAGAAAAATCTTTTTTTTTGTCGTTTTATTTAAAACAAAATGCATCGTCCTGAACTGTATTACCTCCTTATTGCTTTGTTCTGGGCTCCCCAAGATTTTGTCTTCTAGTGCCAGAATTACAGGTTGTCACCATTTCCTTTCTGCATTTTACATAGGATCTAGGGATCAAACTAAGTTTCTGTTGCTTGAGAGACAAAGACCTTAAACATTGGAGCCATTTCTCCAGTCCTATAGAAAGATGTCTATGCTATATAGAAAAAATTTACCTTCTCATGTAACAGACTTGGGTACTCATTGATTTTGGTGTCTGCAAGGTGTTATCTAATTTCCCATGGGTACCTGAGAGAGCTATACACCTCTTTCTTTTTCTCAGTGCTTCTTCCTTATTTCTATGTTCTCTTCATTCTCTCAGAGTTTTCCTTTATTTTTCATGCTTCTCTCTGCTCCTGTATCTCCCTCTGTACTCCTACATGCTTGTACATGCTCATACTGCAAATATATTATGCTACTTTTATCATAATACCAGATGCAAAATTTACTTTCCTTAAATTTGCTTCTTTTCTATTCCTCCACATCTATTAGATATAACCTTTGAACTTGGACATGCACATTAGTCAGGGTTCTATAGAGAAATATATATATATATATATATATATATATATATATATATATATATATATATATATATATATATATAAAATGAACCCACAAAATAGAGCCAGTGTCCTCCAATGGTAGTCCACTGTCCTGCTCAATTTTTGAGCTGAATGTTTCATAAGACCAAAGGATCCTGGGAGAATCTTGGGCCTCTGTCACACTGGAAAGCTGAAGATGCTGAGTTCTGACATCACCAAGGCCCTGGAGATCTGATGGCCGTGAAAACAGTGATGAGGTCAAAAGAGTGGAGCTCTGAAGTTAGCAAAGAACAGCTACAGCAGCAATAGTCATTGTGGCAGCAACATACCAGTAATGGGCTTAAACAGCTAGTTCACACAGGGTAAGGGAAGAGAAAATTCCTCATCCTCCTTGCACTTATTTTTTCTGGTCCACCATTGGGAAGCACCACCCACTATGGGCTGGGTCTCCCAGGTGGATGAAGCAGTCACCTGCAAGCTTATTCAAAGACTTGCCCTAATCATCAATTTTTTACAACTGTGCCCCAAACAACTCTCAACTGTCAAATTGACCCCTAAATCCAACTATCACAGCATGTCTTTTGAGTATGTATTTTTTCCAGCATATAATCCATATTTTGAATCAATGTATAAAAATAACTATTTCTTGTTGCTTAACATTATAACTACACTAAAATTTTTTTAAAATGACCAACTTTATTATTCTAAGAGTTAAACATAATTCGTAGTAATGTCCTCTAAGAAAAAGAATAATACCACTTGTATCCTTCCTTTCCCTCCCTCCCTCCCTTTCTCCCAGTCCCCCTTTGCCCCCTTCCTGGCGCATCCTTTAGTGTGCATGTCAAACTTCCCTCTGGGTCCTCCTCTCTGATGAGGGAAAGTACAGAAGATGGACATTGAAGTACAGGATGTGGTAATTTGCTGGACTTTAATCTTAATTTAAATGTTTTCTCATTGTATCAAGAACTTTCTTTTTAATTTTTATTTGTTTTAAAGTATTTAACTTATTCTGATTTAACACCCTTTTAAAGTTAAAAAACTTTGAACTTTTAAAAAAATGTATTTTTTTCTGTCATGAATTTCCCTAAGACATAATTCTAGCATAGTCAAATTTATTTTTATATACCTGTTCAGCAATCTGAAGAATTTTATTGAGATAAATAAGCAATGGTGTCCACCATGGAAGATAATTAAAAAAGAGTAGGTTTGAAATTTGTTGGCATAAAGTGGGAATTGAGCCTGTGGTCAAGTAAGAATGCAGTGGTTTTCAGAGAGGAAGTGGGTCTTAGAATTACCTTCTTGTATGAAGAGGAGAGCAAAAGCCAGAAGTTCCATTTATGAGAGGGACTCCTGGTGCCTTTCCAATAATTCTGTTCCATCCTAAGCTCCTGTAGTAAGAACTCTGTGTTCAGGGATTTGAAAGAAAAGCATCAACCACTCCCAGACCAGAAGTGCTAAATAAAGCAGCACACAAACATTATTTGAAGTGCCCGTTATCCTGCAACCCCACAGCAGAGTTGGACTTAGGAGACGGAGTTAATAACTCGGATTTTTGAAATCAGAATGGCACTGGCCTCTTAAAGGAAGGCGTTGCTGCCGAAGAGGCAGGGGGAGAGGAAAATTCCTTTCACAGTGTGCAGCTTTTCTAGAGCAAAGCTTACCGATTACTAGTATTTCTTTGACAATGAATAAAAAGGAAAATCCAGAGTGAGAAGAGAGTCTGAAAACTTCACATGGAGCTAATGATTACTATTCTGTTGTGCAGAAAATAAAGATCGCCTGTTTATTTGCTTTGTATGTAGCTTCTTCTTGAGTTTTTCAGATATGTATAATATCAATATTTTTAATCAATTAAAGTTATTTGAAGATTTCTTTGTACTATAAAGACTTTTTCTTAAACCCAAACTTCTTTTGTCATAGGACATATTAAAAATCTAATATTTATAGTTGTTGAAGAGTTGAGTAAAGAAAGACAGGATGTTCCATCTCAAAGATTTAGAAAACATTTAATGGAATTCCACTCCTGAGAGACAGTTAATTCACTGTTGTTTAAAACTGCCCATGTCACAGAAAATTTACTGTCATATAGACAGTCCTTTAATTTTTGAAAGGGTATTTGAAAATTTCTCAAATATTACTCTCCAATTTTCCTCTTGACCGTTTCTTCTGCCTTGTGGAAGAACAAAGCAAAGTCTATTTCCTTTTTAAAGAAGGGATGACAACATATATGTATAATCTAAATTTCTTTAATGGAAGCTTCCTACATATCCCAATGCATGCTGCTGCTTTTTTTTTTTTTATTTCTTCCACTCATACAAAGTTGATAAGTACCTCATTCCCCTCCCTTCCTCCACCCTTCCCTGGATCCCCTTGCTCCTTTTCCCCTTGTACCCTTCCTTTCCCTCCCTCCCTCCCTTTCTCCTAGTCCCCTCTTCCCCCCTTCCTGGAGCATCCTTTAGTGTGCATGTCAAACTTCCCTCTGGGTCCTCCTCTCTGATGAGGTGTAAGGACTCAGTAGCATTGCCTAGAGCTCTTTTTTTGTGTTCCCCTTTAGCATAGGAACACTATTGTGGCTGTTAATCCCTTGCCTCTAAGGATCCTAGTGCCTGTGATCCATGCTAGACTTGGGGGGGGGTCAATGATATGTTGGTCATTGCGCATGTCATCCAATGCATGCTTCTTAAAAATTACCAATGTTGATTATATTACTGTAATTACACTATGCCTGTGTAAAATCAATGGTTTCTTTTAGTTTTGTTATTTTCTGATCCTTTGCCCTTTTTCCTTCCCTGACTCCAGTTTTTGCCATCCACCCTCCCAGCCTTTTAATTCCTTTCCTATAGTTGCCACACACTCTGGTGGTTTTCCTCAAAAGGCAAACAAGCAGGAATCAGTGATGGCTACCCACCCCTGAGTGAGGGAGAGAAGCAAACAGCTATGTCACAGAGCTACTTGCTGTAGCTTGAACATAGGAGCTTGCCAGGGGCAGTCTCTAACAGGTCCCCTGTGGGAACCAAGTGAGACAAGTTTCTACTCCCTCAGGACCAGCCATGTTGGAGCCTACTACTCTGAATCTAGAGCCGTCATTGGAGGTCAGAGAAATGTCCATAACATTTAGACGTTCTATGTGTGAAATACTTAACATGAATTTTCTGATTTTTATAAAACATAACGCCACACTTAAAGATAACAAGTGCCTGTGGTTATAGTTTTAAGTTACTGTTAAAGGAAATTTAATGAAATACAGTAATGCTAGTGTGGTATGGAGCGATCGTGCTGCTTCACAGTCTTGTCTTTTTTATATGGCTCACTCATCTGCCTGTTCCTTTCTCTGTTCCTCAGTGGAAGGGTTTCAACCTCATTTCCTGGATACTTTTTTTTTTTTTTTTTTTTATGAAATTAATTTAGGTCTTTGTTTATAAAAAATTCATTAGCTAATTATTCAGCACAGACTTTGTGAAAGTTGACTGTCAGACACCAGGTTAAGGACTAGGGCCTCAGCCACAAATGTTAATAATGAGGCAAAATGTTACTGGCCTTCTCTGGAGCCAGTTGCCTTCCTGTGCTCCAGCCAGACCATTTCCAAGCCCCTCTGACTAGTATTGAGTATGTCTGCTTCAGTCTCCCCTTATCAAATGAAGATTATACTATTGATTACTAATTAGAAATGTTATCTGTCTCTCCTAAGGATTGGATGATCCTATACAGAGAGTGTTCTTAAAATAGCAACTGGTAGCCAATAAATATTGAACTACTAGCGTGGGCTATTGTATATTCCTCATGTTTAAACAGTTACATAGTCAAGGTGAGTAGCAGGGAGGGTTGATATGTTCAAAACATGTTGCTTGTGTGTGTGGGCTGTCAAAGTGAAACCCACTAATTTGAACACTTAATATGTATTATTAATTATAGTTAGAAAATTGAAAAACAAGTCTCTCTCAATCAGCAGTAATAAACTGAGCAGAGATATTATCAGAGTTTTTGATGAACTAGAGCTATTACCAATAGAATTGTTTCTCAATCTTTCCTTTAATTTTTCCTTATACTCCATAAAGAGCTTTCAACACAATCCAGTGGCCTTCAATGCTATTGCTTATCAAATTACAAGCAATACTATATTTTGAGCATAAAGAATGTTGAACTTTTAAAAGTTTATATAATTGGTGCCAAGTAAGTTTCTGTATCAAACTGGGTAATGTCTTAACATAGGCTTCTACACAGTTAGAGACTGGTGGATATAAACAATAGAGATTTAGAGGTTGGGAAGTCCAAAGTGAACCTGCCAACAAATTTGGTACCTGGTATGATAGTTAATTCTGGGTGTCAATTTGACACACCTGTCATTAACTAAGAGCAGTGAGAGCACTTGAAGAGATTTTCTGTATCAATTCATTTACAATACATTTACAATACAAATTCTCTTACAATTCATTTAAAATCCCGTTGGAACCTCCCTAAATCTCTTTGGAACCTCCCAGTAGTGGAATAGATAAAAGGAAGCATAGAACAGGAGATTGGGAAGAGGAGAGATCCTCTGAAGCTGTACTAGAAAATGCTCTTCCTTCCTGCCACCAGATTTCTTCGACTCCAGCTCTTTAACACTCCAAGTCTTCAAAGTGACTAAAGACTCTCTAAGAATCCTCCATCCTTCAGCTATCACCCACTGGACTACTAGACTGAACAGCTACTGACAGCCATCATTGGACTACCTCAGCCATATCTCATAAGCCACCTCAATAAATTCCCTTTTTATATATTTATTCTATTGATTGTGTAACTCTAGAGAACCCTGACTAATACACCTGGTAAGATCCAGCTTTTTGAATTGTACACAGCACTAACCTCTTCACTCTGTGATTTCTGTCTTCCACTTGCAGTGTATTGATCTCATTTTGGTAAAGGTATCCTTGTGTTCTCACATCTATATCTCACCTACTAAAGGTTCTGCTTCCAAATAGCATCACATTGGGAGTATGTAGATTTGGGGAAGCTAGAAATCTTCAGCTCATGTAATAGTCAAGTTATAATATCTATAACTCAAATTCATCTCGACAAGGAAAATTCAGGATACCAATCTCAACACTGCTTCAAAGGATTGTTATGAGTTTGAAATTAGATGATCTGTATAAGATCCATTGCTCTCCTGACCGGGGTGAGATGATATCTCAGGGAAGTTTTGATTTGCATTTCCCTGATGGCGAAGGAAGTGGAGCCTTTTTTAAGATATTTGTTAGACATTTTAATTTCATCACCATAGGTACATCTTTTAGAACACAGTCTTAGCAGAGGTTAGAGGGAGGGTGGGACAGGATGACAGTGGGAAGGTAGGGAGAGAGCATGAGAGGGGGGAATGAGGGAGGCAAGGAACATGTTTATAAAAATGTTAATTTTATTAATAAATTTATTTTAAAAAGTAAGCAATGTCTTCCACTTACATAAGAAAGCTGGAGCATTTCAGGGATTGTCAGTCTAACAATTCGAGATGTTGTCAAGGACATATTTCCATACCTCATCCTTGTGGCCCCTGACATGGTAGGCCCTATATACCAAAGGCAAAAGTGTAGATTTAGTATGTGAATTGCTCTCTTTTCCAAAATATTATGAAAACACATCCTGGAATCCCCAAAGAAGAAGCCCCCCACCAACTTATGTTTTCATTAGTTAGACATACATCTCACACCCATACCTAGCTAATAGCAGAGGAACTACAGCTATGCCACAAACCAACATTCATCTTTTCTGACTTTGGAGGGGTCTACAAAACTTTCAAACCTGCAGATTCCTCAACAGTTATGTAACGTTGTTAACAAAAGAGGAAGTAAATTGCTCAGGAATAGGCAGTGAATGATGATGGAACAGGCAGACCCAAATTATACCACAAATTAAAGCAGCAGGTGGGGAAAGGAGGCAAATTCTTTCAGCCAGGACCTGAAAGGGTTTTGCAGAGAGGAGTCCTGAAAAATGATGATGGCAGATGTCAACATCAGCTGATGGTGAAACATGATGGATGTGTGTATTGTCAACAGACATGGGGCCAGACGTTAATCCTTGGGAAAACTTTGAAAAGCTGTTCAAATGCTCTTTCCTTCTGGAAAAAAGGTACTCTTCTGATTGTGAAAAAGATAATGATGTGGTGTGTACTATTAGTGCCCTGAAAGAGTTCAGTGTGTTTCTTTTTCTACATATTTCTGCTCCTTTTCCATGAGATGAAATACAGACAGTTGGGTGTTGCTTCCATGCCCATTTTCAGGTGCCTACCAGAAGAGACCCTCAAAAAGATCAGCATCAGTGAGATGAGAAGAGAGATGCAATGGACATGCCCACCTGTGGCTTTGAAGGCCGCGAAAGCTATGAATGCAGCACAACACGAAATTGTAATCTTAGTTTAAAGGTTTTGAGTTTTTAAGGGATTTTTAAAAAATTTTTTTTTATTTATTCAATTGTGCGTGTGTGCGTATATGTGTGTGCGTGCATGTCTGTGTGTGTGTGTAGAACCACGGACGAATTCCTGAACCACCTTGGACGCCTCCACCTCCTTGTTTACTCCTCGGGATTCACAGGCTCCGCCCTACCCGAACCGGAAACGCAGGCCGCCCCCACTTCCTCTGGCGTCTATATGTGGGGTCTAGGATCCAAACTCAGGACCTTCCGCCTGCAAGGCAGAGGCTTAACCCCTGAGCCACCTCTCCAGCCCCTGGTTTCCAGTGTTTTCTGTGCTGCCCAGTAAATGAGAAACTTTTCGTTCCCTTAACATTAAAAAGGATCATTCATTAAACTATTGGTCTATAAAATGCATGGAATCTGTTAGTATCCTGGGTACAGACAAGAGGGCCTGGTGAATTTAAACATTATCTTCAAGTGCTATAAAGTAATCTTCTACAGAAAGTGAGACTAGGTATTTTTTCTACAATTTGTTCCTAAGTGGAACTTAAGTTCTCATTACTGTATAAAAAGGTTTTAAGACATTCCTTGAGCATTTCTGTTCTTACAAACAAGAGCAAGACATTAGTAGAAGCTGTGTCCTATTTCTTAGTCAAACAAGTAGTAAAGTGCCCATCCTCAAACATGATTCAAAAAAGTGAAGGCAGATTGCTCTTTAAGTTTTCCTCTAGTCTTTAAAATAATTCTTAGCCATGTTAAGGTTCTTTGGGAAAGTGTTGAAGTGAAGTGTGGGTTTGCGAGTTTCTCTTCAGGCAAAGCACTGCCATCTGAGTGGCCGTATAGAAAAGCACTAACCAAGCACATCAAACTTTTGCATCAAACATACTTCTGAAAACATTTATTTTTTACACACTTTTAATGATATATTAGACTGCTACCTTTGCAGCTATGTGTATATATGTACATTTTCTGTATATATGTGGGGGTAATGTATATGTATGTGTGCATGTGACTGCATACTCAATTATATTATTTTGAACAAAGATAAATAGATGTTGAATATAAAGGCATACCAGAGGGAAAAGAATCAACAATGCCCCATACTCGACAATACATGAAAATACTCCTTACTACCTTGGTAACATATGCTATTTTACTTAGTAATCACATTCTTAAAATTTGAAAATTGAAACTGACAAATAAAAATGAAACATAACTTAATCTCATTCATGACAGAATTCAGATTCAAAACATTTTGAACAGAATGCAGGAAATAAACTTTTTGGGAGATCTATTTTTTATATTTTATTTAATATTCCATTAAAAGAGCCCAGAAAATAATGTTTACAGGAAGTTTTCATCCTGCCTTTACATGGACTCAAACATATTTTTTTCATCCTTTTCAGTTTCATGGACGAAAGGTGGCTATATGAATAACACTAATTAGCTACCAGGGGGGAACCACAGCCTCTCATTACAATCAGAGTTGATGGGGAATCATCTGAAGGTTTAGTATATTGCAGCCTTGTCAATGCTTTAAAAGGAATTGGATAATTCCCATAATTAATATAGAAGCTAGAGCTGATTTTCTGCTTTGAAATTGCATATTAAATTTAAAAAGTGAGACTGGCAGAGTCATGAAAAATTAGATGCATGGAACACATAAATGAAGTATTATCTACAGTCAGGAGAATGTTGCACTTCAACAAGTTATGGTATGAAGGAACCATATATAAATGAGATTGTCATAGTTTCCAATAAGTCATTATTAAATCTAAAAATCAAATAACCATGCTTTCAGTGTCTCTGGTCTTAACTTCATTAATGCAATGACTTTAATTCCAACGCTCTTTAAGGTAGTTAATCTAAGACTGACACAGTTAATTCATTATGCTCACTAGGATGCTTTCCCACATAGCATATTCCTAAAATTAATTTTGCTGCTAGAAGGAGACCATGTTTCAAAATAATAGATCAACTTTAGATCTTTTTAATGGGGTCTCTTGTATTTTATTATTTTTATCAAGATCTCTCCCAAGCCCCAAAACAAATCTTGTTTAATCTGACTGTAGAAAATATGAATATCCCAATAAATGACCATCTTAAAAGCTGTTCAAAAATTCTATGTTTTATCATAGAGATACATGCACATACATGCTTATGACAACAAAGGTTGGTGAGGATGTCAGGTTACTCTTCATGATGCTGAACAACCTCTGGGCCAAAACAACTTAAGGGAATAAGGGGTTTTGTTCATACTTACGATTCTTGGCCAGAGAGTTCATATCAACATCAGGAGCTGAGGAAATTGGCCACATCACATGAACACAAACAGCTGAGATAACATTCTCCCTTGCCAGGATACCTATATTCTCATATGCTTATATACCAGAATACTGAATCAGTTCTGTCCATCTTATCTACCTTTCCAGAGAGTGGTCTGCATTTGCTAAATAATTCCTCATAGATTTGCTTACAGGCTTAGCCCTCAATTATCAAGGTGACATAATTGTATATAACTATCATATGGACAAAAAGGAATCTTTAGTCACTGCTGGTTGGAGCATAAACTAATATAGCCAGTATGCAAATTAGAGAGGAGGCTTCTTTGGAAACTGAAATAGTTAACTGTTTCACTCCTTGTAATAAATCCTCTAAATCTTACCACAGACATACGTTCATATCCATGTTTATCTCTGCTTTTTCACAATTAACAAGGAATGTCAGGTTAGACATTCATTAATGAATGGACCATGAAAATATGTTCTATATACACAATGGAATTTTATTCAGCTATAGAAAAAATGAAAATGTGAAAGTTTAAGGAAAATGGATAGAACTGGAAAATATTATCCATTAAGTGAATTAACCCAGGCCCAAATAGGCAAATATTTGTCTCTCATAAGCAGATCTTAGTTCTCATTTTTCCATGTGTGTATGTATATGAGAGTGATTGTGAATGAGCCCAGGAGGCTTATAAAGGACCTATGAGAGTTTAAGGAAGAGTGTTAGGACATGTGTAATATGAAAGTGGAAGGGAGCACACTGTGGATAGAAGGGTACAAGTGGGAAGGGAACAGAGAGGTGAAGGGAGGAGCAGGTGTGTATGTGGTAAAGCACTGAAAAAACTAAGTGTGTGAAAATGCCACACATGTTAAGAAATATTGCAAATCCTAGCTTAATAAGAGGCTGGGAAAACTTCAGTGGAACCATGAAACACACGGGAATTAATCAAGAAAAGGTGTAGATATGCATCAATCAGAGTGTATTTGTAATAGGGGACAGATGGGCAGGCAACACCTTTCTAAAAGAACAGAGAAAACAAATATGTTGCATTGTGGGACAGCATGGGGTCTTCAGAGAACTGGAATGGTTCAAGAGCTTAGATACAGCATGATCCCATGAAGACGTACACCATTAGGATTATGAACTCCACTTAAAGCAGTCATGCCTATGGGGTAACTGAGTCATTGGAAGAGGCTAAATGAACTGCAAATAGGAAAGTTTGGAGGCACTACTTTTGTAATCCAGGCAAGAAGTAATATGGTCCTGAAATGAGGGGACTGGGTGAAGGTAGACTGACTCAACTTTTAGAGAGGCAGACACTTACATTACAGGACATGGGCACCATTGTCTTGGTCCATTGTGTTGCTATAATTGAATATCCTAGGCTGTGTAATTCATGAAGAATAAAGGCCAGTGCAGCTCTTGGCTCTGGAAGATGGTTCTTCTTGCACATGAGGATACAGAGTCCAGAAGACAATGCATGTTATCACATGGTAAAGGTTGGCCCAAGAGATAAAACCAAATGGCCTTTGTAATAGAACCATTTTACTGCAGTTCTCTATAACATCTCACAGATCATCATTGCAAAGTCCTCATGATATACTAACCTCTTAAAGGTCACATATGGAGTTGCCTCTCGCTACCTGTCACTGGAGCTTAAATTTCAGCATGAATTTTGATGGGAATATTCCAAGTAGAACACACTTGCACTGTGGAATTCCTTGATCAACCTTCTGTTCTGCCTGGAGTTACATCCTAAGGAAAGTTTTGCCTCAGGTATCTGATTACTCTCCCCCATGTATTTCTGTTTAATGTCCTCTCACTATCCACTTTGCTCCATTGTGTTTTCCTTCAGAGCACTTCTTCTTTCTTCATGACTATTTCATTTGTCTATGCTGATCTGCTAGTTTCTCAGCATCCCGTGTATTCCTCACCTCCTTATGCTCTCAGCACATTACAGGTACTCAGACATACTTGAAAGAAGCAAGCAGTTGAATAAATGAGTCTGGAGCTGAGGATGCAGGTAGCAGCTGTAAGTTCAGCTTCACACTTCGCGTCTCCCTGAGTCCAACTCAAGTGCTCTGTGTTCTTATGTTGCCAGTCAGCATAATTACCTGGACTTCCCAGCCAGTCCTGCAGTGAGATTGTTTATCAGGGCTCCCCTGCCTTCTCTGGAGGTCCTCCCAACCTCAGATACATTCCTTTTCTTTCCAGCTTCTTTTTCTAATGAGCCAAGTTGAGCTTTGCACATATTACATGTTTTGAACAAGAAAGCTAGGTGATTTGGCAGGTTAAGCGAAGGATGAAATAGAGTATTTTGGCATCTTAAGGATCTCAATTTTGTATTGTTTTTTGCTTTGCATTTTCACCTAATTTCACAAACTCATGTCAGCGAATTCAAGAATTATTGAAAAATCCAGCCACCTAGAAAATTCAAATTAGAAAAATGATAGCTAGAAATGCTAGAATATATAAATATCATGAAAAGAGACTCTTTAATGTCATGAATAAATTGCACAATTCTTCTATTAACTATTCAGTATAATTTATTCCTCAAGTTTCAGGCTCTGTGATATGTACTCTGCTTAGCTTTCTCTTTACATGTGGAGTAGTTGGTTAGGGAAGTAGTTGAATGAAACCTTAGACAAACAGACAGAAGAAATGACTATTGTTTGATAAATCTCACTGATAAATCTTGCTTTAAATTTTGGTGTGTTACTTGATAAATATAAAGGAACCAGTAGAATTATCTCCAATATACTTACTTGCCTGTGCTATATATTATTACCTGCAAACTGGTTGAGATACATACAAAGAATATCTTTAAATTTTTAATGTGGCACCCTGTGAAAATGGAAAAGAAACCCTAATAAAGTGAAGATTGTAATTTTCCCTCATGGGTCAGGAAATAATTACAAATTAGGTCAAGGGAAATTTTGTATATACATTATCTTCAAACAGTAAGACACTGAAAATCAGTCCTGTATTCTTTTTAGCTTACCTGAAAGTGTTGTTTCTCTATTCAAGTGGGCAGAAGTAAACTTAAGGATCATTTGATTCAATATAATTCCTTCTTCCCCTTCCTGAAAAAAAAAATCTGTTACAACATCTATGTCTTTAGCAAGAAATAGAAAGTTTGATAAAGACATTGTTGTATTACACTGCCCAAATCATATTTCATAGCTTTTTGGTTTTGTCCACGTAGACCAGCCAATCTTCTGGCAATGGAAGCAAATCCCTTAGTGACTGTAGTGGGTACTGATGATGAGGGGGCTGCCTATGGTAATTACTCAGTTCTTGCTCATGTCACTGACTTAAAGGATGGGCAAGTGGTCCATGTTGAGGCTGTTCAATTCCCATGCCTTTTCAAATTTAAGCTATGAAGAGAGATCCATTTTGCCTCTCAAATAGTGCAAGGGTAGCTGAGTCCAGAGCTATGCCTTTGGTTACACAGGGATGACAGTAGTGGAGGGATGACTGGAAGCTGATGGAATCATAAGAGATAGCGTCTAATCATGAAGAGCTTCCCGTACTTTGGTCTGACCCTAGATTTAGTCCTGCTTTTCTTTCTTCAACACATGGATTACATGGGCCTATATATATTGGCCATTGCTTCAGTTAGTTCCCTAGGGGATTTGGTTACCAAAACAGGAAGTCATGACTGAAGCATTTCATTAATAAGGCAGCAGTTCAAACAATAAACCAATAGTGTTGGGACTACCATCACTGAATTTCTTTTACATATTCCACTTCTAATTAAGTTTACTTTCTTTGGGTGGGGAGGTCTCTTCATGAGATGTCACTGTACTGTTCAATTAACTGTAGCTATTTCTAGTTATGGATATTTCAATGTAAAAGCCAGCATTCAGTTCAGCTTAATCTCTAAGAAGACCTCCCTAGTAGGCAATCCAGACTGTCAAAGATAAATATTGCTCTGCTGATGCAAAGTGGAATTTGCATTTGAATATTCTGCTTCCAGCTGCCAGAAGCATTTTTCAGGAATGTTTTTTAAATCCTATCATCCTACAGCAGCATCATCATCTGTCTTGGCTTGTAGCCATTCCCATGCAGTGACATTAAGAACAAACTTAATTGACAGTCAGTAGAAACCCAAGGGCAGCACACATGATCAATATATAAATTGATCAATTATATAAATACACTGGTGGGTATCAAAATGGAGTTCACGAATCTTGTGTAACAAGATTTTTATGGAAAGAAAAAGATTTTTGTACTTTGGTGGCATCCACTTACCACCTGAATCTGAATTATCTTTATCTTAAATATGTATTAAGTGATAGTTCAGCAAACCATCCTCAGCTCAAAATATTGAGATTATGGATACGAACTAATCTTAAATAGGTTGCTAATATGAAGTGATACTTCTTATTTGGTAGCTCTTTCTGAGTGTGGCCCTTTTGATGGAAGATTTGTGAAAGTCTCATCCTTCAGCCCTTCATTCTCATAAGCTTAACTGCATTGTTGCTTATTTTGGGAAAGGGAAATAAGTTTTGATTATAGAAATTGTATTCTAATATCCTTGTTTTATTCCCAGTTTAAGAAAGTAGTGAACATTAAGTTTAAAGAAATAATTTTTACTTGAGATAAATTAGTTGAACATATTAGATCATCTCAGAAAAAAAAAATCTGAACGAAGCTCACGTTTCACAGATAGAATTCCCAAAAGTGAGCAGTATAACCAGTCCATTCCTCCCAGTACTGGGGATTGAACCCAAGGCCTCTGGCATGCTACATAAGCCTTCTGTGAACACAGAGCCATCCTAGTCATTTACTACTTTTTATGTTTTAGGATGTGAGCTCACTGGTCTTGAACTTGTGATCCTCCTGCCTCAACTGTCCCAGTATACTTTGGTCCAGTAGACAGAGGTTTGCTTCCAGTTAGCTGGATTTAAATCAAAACCTTGCTCTTTGATAGCTGTGTAACTCTTCAAGAGCAGCTTGTCTCTTTCATCTCCTTAAGGGTAAACAGATCCCTGATAACTAATGCCCCAGGGACAGAGTATGGATGGAGAAAGTTTCCTGACAACATTGTTGGGAGATAATGGATGATTTAAGAAGTGGGAAGTTGGAGTCTTTGGGGCTATCTTTACATGAAGTTGTGGGATCCTAGTCTGTTGCTTCATTTTTCATCTGCTTAGAAAGGAAGAAAGCAACTTTTCTTCACCACACATTCTCTTGTCACAAACATGAAAAGAAGGCGTTCGTTGGTCATGGACTGGAAACTTCAGAACCACGAATCAAAAATAAACTTATGCTCTTTATAAATTGATTATTTACAGTGTTTATTTATTAAAGGAGAGAAATCTGAATAACATGTGCCCTAATAAGATCATTTAGATATTCAGTTTGATAAGAGGTTAATGCTGAAGTAGCATTGACACATAGATTGACACATGAGTACTGATGAGGACTGTTTTTATTTTCTTTCATGTATGTGTGTGTGTGTGTGCACACACATGTGTGTGTTTATGTGTGTGAGTGTGTGTGCTTACATATGGGTTGATGTATGTGTGTTTTTGCTTGTAGATACACTCATGCACTTGAGTTTCTGTGGAGGCTAAGAGTAATATTGAGCATCATCCTTGATTACTCTTCCACTTTATTGTTGTGAGCCTGGGGCTATAATTAAGCCCAGAGCATGCCATTAGGGCTAACCTGGTTAGCCAACTTTCTTTAGGGATTCCCAGCTCTGCCTTCCAGGACTAGTATTACAAGAGAGTCACCACACTTATCAAACTTTTTACATGGAACCTGAGGATCTGACTTAGATTCTATGGCTTGTGAATCAAGAATTTCAACCACTGAGCCAACTCCCTAGTCCTAGTCCCTAGGACTCCTTCTTATGAATAAAAATTAAAAGTCATTTGAACAGGCAAATTTTGTAAATAATCACAACAATTTGATAAGGCTGTTTCCACATCCTATAGCAAAGATAGCTTTATTTACAGTCATTCTTTGGTAAGGTCAGAGGTGATGGTAAACTATTTAGTTTGACAAAATTATTGCTTGATACAAAATGTATCATATTTTTGAAGAATTCGTTATTTAAATATTTTATTAATTTGTACTTATATTCTTATGAATCTATTATTATTAATTGTGTATGTGTGTGTATGTGTGTGTGTATGTGTGTCTGTGAAGGCCCAGGGTTACATCAGAAATCACACTGGATTTCTCTGCTTCCTTATTGCATTGCTGTAGGTTCTCCCAGCTTTGCCTTCTAGGGCTGTAATTACAGGGCACTGCCATATCCACCTGACATTTTTCATGTGATCTACAAATCTGAACTCAGGTCCTTTTTCTTTTGAGGCAAAACCTTTAACCTCTGAGCCATATCACAAGCCCTTGAACCCATTATTAATACCTGTTATATACTAAGCCCTATAATGGTAATGTGGCATGGACCCTGACCTAAAGAGTTTACATTATGGTAATGTGAAGACTGCAGAAGTCAGTAAGACAAACCAACAGGTGTGAAGCTTAAGAACAGGAAAGAGTTGCCTTGAAGTCAGTACAAAAAGCATGAGTCCTTCCTCTGGAGCAGAATTCAGCTCTGATTGAAAATTTGAGTCATCTGGAGAAATTAAAATGAAAAAAATCACAATTACCTCCCCTATAAAAACAATTATACAAGCTATCAATAGTGTCTTTATCTCCTGTTGAAAAAACTAATCAGAAGCTCTGGGTTCCCAAACATAAGTTATTTAAATTCCCGAGCCAAATTAATCAAAATATCTATCAATAACTACCATGCAGAATTACTATGCTAAATGTATGGACAGTGTCCTTGCAGGGAAATACAAGATTTAGTAGAAATTTCATGTGAAAACATTAGTATGTACAAAACTAAGAACGTGGAATGGAACAGAATACATGGAAAAATGGAGAGTCACTGACAGGTTGTAAAGGATGCTTGTATTTTAAGGCTCTCTTGGAACCAGATTATGAAGCAAATATAAATGCAATATAAAGCATTTTAGCTGCCTGTAAGATGTCAAAAAGGCCACAGTGACTTTATTATATTTGTACTTAAGGGAGATAATGGAAGGTAATCTGTTGATGCATTTCTCACAATGTTGATCACTCTGGTTGAATTGATATTCAGACCCATTGTTGCAGTCAGCCTGCAACATTGCTGATAAATGACCATCAAATGGCTTAAGGGAACAAGGGGTTTATTTCCTTAGGATAGTCTGGTTACAGTTCTCAGTCCAGCTTGATGGGAGAGCACGCACCAACACCCGGGCCAAGGGAACTAGCCACACCATCACTGCGTAATAGCTGAGAGATGGACAATTCTTACTTGCCAGACCAGCATGTCTAGCCAAGTGAATAGAAGGATGCCAACTCTCTCAACCAGCTCTCTGTGATTTATCCAGGGCCTAATCCCACTCACCATAGGCTGCGTCTTCCCCATCAGCTAGACAATCTCCTTCAGAGATTGCTCTGGGCTTAACTCAACCGTCAACTCTCTACAACTGTGCCCACAGCTCAAACCCTCAACAGTCAAGTTGATACCTGTGCTTAACTATGACACCCATATTCTTCCATATAGAAATGTGTCTGTGCTTGGATATTCAGGAGTTCACTGCATAGCTCTGGGAAACGACTCCTCTACTCATCCTTCTTGGGACAAAATCTTGATCTAATTTAAGTAAGAAAGTATACAACTTTTATGTAAAAACTTTATAACATGCATTCAGTCATGCAAGCAAAATAACCTTCTTAGATGTTTTAAGTGAATAATTTATAATTCAATGCTTTGTGGTTTATTTCCATAGCTTGGACAATGGGAATGGCCCTTCTGGTCACTTGTAGTAGATGAAACATCAGAATGCAAAGATTGAAAGAACTTTAATATTATGGATAGCATCAAGCTACTGATAGGATTATTCTTTTCCCTTGTTTCCTCTTCTGTTGCCTCTGGATTTAAACTTATATGGTTTAAATCAATTTGAGACATTATCTTTCATTGTTAACACAGGAATCACTCTCTTTGATCCTAGGAATCTTAGTAGAATGGAGTAATAAAGGTCTAAAGTTTAAAAATGACTAGAAAAATATTATTATCATTAATAAGCATAGAAATGTTGGGGAAAGGAACAAATATTGATTCCAGCCATGTCTGTAAGGGGCCCAAGCAAGCAAGCAAGCAAAAGTATCTAGGAGGATTTTGAATATGTCCCTTTGAGGTCTAGAAGACAAGATAATACTAAAGATACATATTTAAAGGTGAACGCTGTATGTGTATGACATGTAATTTAATGAAAGCAGACTCTCAAGATAGAAGTTGGAATCCTGAGATCCATAGTTTCCTTACTGTAATAAAATGTAAGTATTATGGTATGAAACAGAGGTCATCATGGTTCTTGGCTCTACATAATTCAGCAGATTAATTCTCTGCTTTTCACATTTTCTAAAACACCATGAATTTATTAAGTGACTAGGGTTTTGGAAATTAATAATAAGGTCAACTGTAATGCTTCATTTTGTGCAGATGAGGTCTTCTAATTTGTAAAATAGTAAAATTAAATTTACATAGTATTTACAGCAGCAGTTGAAATTTACCTGACTGTAATATTATTTTTAATATTGTTGTAAATAAAGTAAATTCTAAAGAAGCCAAGTACTCACTATTAATCACACAAGTTAGTAAACATTGAGGTTGAATTCTTTTAAAAAAATCTTATGGGTTTACTGACATAGAGTAAACTGTGTATCAGTTGCATATGACTTGACAGTTTTTGATATATTTTAACAACAGTGAAACAATCACTTTGATAAACATAGAAACATTGTTATTTTCAAATATTCCTTATTCTCCTTCATTATCTCTTTATCTGACCACCCTAGCATTGGTGCCCATATCTAGGCAGCTGCTGACCTGATTTGTGTTTCTCAGAATCCCATAAAAGCTAAATTAGAAAATACACTCTCTTTCCAGGTAAGAACCAGAGCCAGAGCTACCATGTAGAACCAGGGACAGGGATCCATGTACCCTTGCCCTTGAGAAACCTCGCCCATGCTAGGTAGGAGCAGGAGCCACAATGCAGACCCAAGGGAAGAAAGGTCATCCCATCCCAAACCTCAGGGAAACACTGCTCATGTCACACAAAAGCCGGAGCCAGAAGTGCCACATGGACTCATGGAAGGGAATGACCACACACTGCGAGCCCCCAGAAAGTTCTACCCATTCCAGGTAGGAGCCAGACTCAACACATCCCAGCCCCAGGAAACACCATCTGAACCAGGTAAGAGCTGGAGCCTGAGCCACGAAGTGGGCCCAGGAGACGAAATGCCCACATACCCCAAGACCCGGAAACCACCGCCCATGCCAGGTAAGAGCCAGAGCCACGACTGGACACAGGGGAGGCAATAAACTCACATTTCTCCCTCCCAAGTATAAACCCACAGAGCCAGGGGGCTGCAATTATCACAAAAACAGAAGATCTCATCCAAATCCAGAGAAGTTTCCCATTAGCAATCAAAGTCAGATAACCTCATCTGACTCAGAAGAGCCAAAAATATCTATCAAAGAAAGCAGTCATAGACTTAACAGAAGATGCCCATAAACCACAAAAAACACTAATTACTAGGAAAATGTGCATCATACAAAAAGTACCAATTCCCCTACAATAGACTCCAATCAGAATACCTTCATGGATACCAGTCAACAAAACAACACTGAAGATAATGTTTTCCAAAGAAATGTTATTGACATGGTCAACAAGCTTAGGGAAGAACCACAAAAGGAACATGAAAAACTAATAAGGAATGTGAAGAAATCAGAGATGAAATGAGTAAGCATATGATCTTATATGAACAGGAAAATAATAAAAACTTTTCTGAAATAAAAAAAGAGGAAATAAGAATAAAGTTGGAGCAGGTGACAAAACTTCAAACCAAAATTCAACTGGAATTCAAAACTAAGCTAGGTGAAACTGAAAATCCAACAGAAGGTATCACACACAGAATGGGTCAAGCAGAAGATAGGATATCTAATCTGGAAGATGAGTTGGCAGAATAGGATTGCCCAATTAAAGAAACTGAAAAGACTGAAAAAAAAATAAAAGGAATATTCAAGAAGTGGAGGATACTATGAAGAAGCCAAACGTACTCATTAATGGAATCTCAGAACAAGAAACTCAAGAAAACAGTCCAGCTTAGATCTTTCAGTCAATCATAATGAGAACTTCCCACACTTAAGAGTGCCTCATCCAAGTACAAGATGCATTCAGTTATGACCAAAACAATAACAAGGCACAACAAGGCAAATAATAGTAATAGCATACAGCCATTATTGAGAAAAACAAAGTCACATTTAAAGGGAAGCTTATTGGAATAATAACTGACTTTTCAATGGAAACAGTAAAAACCAGAAGAGCTTGGAAAGGCATTCTTCAAGTCATGAAAGATTACAAATGCCAACTCAGGCTGCTATATCCAGCCAATCAGTCATAATTGAAGGTGAAATAAAAATGCATCCTGACAAAAATAAAGTGCTGCTTATCTACCAAACTAGGCCTGCAGAAAGTATTAGAAAAGTTCTCAACACAGATGAAGCTGATCAACACACACAAGATGATAAAAGGGAAAAATAAAGCCTATACAACTACCAGGCATAGAACTGCCAACACAGAAACCCAATAAACTCAATAAAACAACAGGAATCAACAAAAACTTCTCAATTATAACTTTAAACATAAATGGAACCAACTCCAATCAAGAGACACAGGTTAACAGCATGGATTAAAAGATACAGCCCATCAATATTCTGCCTCCCACTAACTTTGAAAGATAGGCACAATCTCAGGGCCAGAGGATGGTTGAAGATATACCATGCAAATATAACCAGGAAACAAGCAACATTAGTCATGCTAATATCTTACAAAATAGACTTCAAACCAAAACTCATAAGAGATACAGAAGAACATTACATACTCATCAAAGGAATGTCAAGAAGAATTCACAATTATATGCTCCGACTATAGGCTCACCCACATTCATTAAACAAATATTACACTTTGTAAAATAATAAATCAATCCAAACTCAATAGTAACAGGAAATTTCAACACCCTAATCTCACAGATAGGTCAATAGTCCAAAAACTGAACAGCATCATACTGGAATTATACAAAACCTCAAAACAAATGGAGCTGACAAATATCTACAGAACATTTCATCCTAACACCGAAGAATATACATTCTTTTCAGTGGACCATGGAACTTCCTCCAAAATAGTTCACATATTAGCCCACAAAGAAAACCTCCACAAATATGAGAAAATGAGAATCACCACCTGTACTGTATCTGATCACCAGGGAATAAAGATTGATATTCATAACAAGGAAAACAACAGAAAGTACACAAACTTTTGGAAATTTAGGAATATGCTACTGATTGAGGAATAATGGGTCCAGATAGAAGTAAAATGGAAATTAAAAAATTCCTAAAACTCAATAATAATGAAAATACATTATATCAAAACATTTAGGATACAAAGTGAGAAGAAAATTCATATCATTGAATGCTTGCATAAAAAAAAGCAGATAGCACAAGTTAACAACCTAATACACCCTAAAGATTTAGAGAAACTAGAACAAACCAATCCCAAAAGTACATGTGTAGAGACTAATAGAATCAGAGGACAAATAACTGAATTTGAGACAAGTAAACAATAAAAAGCTGGTTCTTTGAAAAACATAACAATTGAGAAAATCTTAGCCAAATTAACCATAACTAAAAGAGGAAAACCCAAGTTAATAAAATTAGAGATGAAAATGGAGCTATCATAACAGATGTTAAGGCAATTCGGGGAATCATAAGGTCACACTTTAAAAATTTATACACCACCAAATTTGACAATTATGAAGAAATAGACAAATTTATAAGCATACAAACTCCAAAGTTTGTATGATGAATTCCATGATGAACTGAATTCCATGATTAATTGAATTATGTAAATAGTCTTATAAAAGGGGACAAAGTTGAAGCAGTAATAGTGAATCTCCCTATCAAGAAAAGCCTGGGACTATGCAGAATTCTACCAAATATTTAAAGAATAATTAGTACCAATATTCCTTAAATTATTCCACAAATTAGAAAAGGAAGCAATACTTCAGAACTCCTCTATGAAGCCAATATTACATTGATCCCAGAACCAAAGACCCAGCAAAAAACGAAAACTAGACCAATGACATTGTTGAACACAGACAGAAAGACTGTCAACAAAATTCTAACAAACTAGACTCAAAAAAAGATCACCCACTATAATCAAGTTGGGTTGTTTCCAGAAATACAAGATTTGTTCAATATACATAAATCCATAAATATAATTTATCACATGAACAAATGCAAGGAAAAAAATCACATGATTCTCTCAATTGATGCTGAAAAAGCTTTGACAAAATCCAACATCCCTCTATGATAAAGATCCTGGGGAAAAAAGGGGTCAAAGGAACATTTTTAAACATAATAAAGTCATATACAATAAGCCTATGGCAAAAGTCATCTTAAGTGAGGGAACTAGATAAGCTTCTCTCTTTCATCACTTGTATTCAGTGTTGTACTTGAATTATTAGCTAGAGCCTTAAGATAAGAGAGGATATAAAAGGGATACAATTTGGTAAAGAAATTAAGTTATCCCTATTTGCAGATGACATGATCCTCTACATCAAGGATCCTACATATTCTTCCAGGATATACTTGAACTAATGAGTAAGTCAGTGGAGTATTAGGATACAAAATTAATGCTCATAAATCAGCTCATAAATCATAAATCATAAACCAAGGATTAACAAAGCAAGAAAGACCTGAGAGAATCAATACCATTTATCATGGCCCCTAAAAATTGAAATAACTTATAATAAACATAACCAAGGATGTGGAAGATCTTTACAATAAACACTTAAAAACCTTAAAAAAAAAGATCACAGAAGACAGCAGAAGAATGTAAAGACCTCTCATGCTCCTGGATGGGCAGAATTAACATTGTTAAAATGACCATTCTACCAAAGCAATATACAGATTCAATCAAAATTCCAACCCAGTTCTTCACAGAAATTTGTAAAACAATCTCAAATTTCATATGGAGGTATAAAAGACCCAGAATAGCAAAAACAATCCTGAGTAATAGAAACTCTGAGGTAGGTATTACCATACCAGACCTGAAAGTATGCTATAAAGTCATAGTAATAAAAACTCCAAAAAAGAGATACAGAAAAAATGGATTAGAATTGAAGACACAAACGTAATTGCATTTACCTATAGTCAGCTGATCTTTGACACAGATGACAGAGAAGACCCATTGAATAATGTATAGAATCTTCCACTAATAGTGCTAGAAAAATTAGATATTTACATGTAAAAGAATGAAACTGGGCTTTTATTTGTCTACCTGCATGAAAATCAATTCCAAAGGGATCAAAGATTGGTCAAATATAGGGTCAAACATTGAGACTTTAGACCAGAAACAATGAAACTCCTAGAAGAAAAAATAGGGAATACGCTTGAATTGATTGGCCTTGACCAGCATTTCCTCAATAGGACCCCCAAAGTCACAGGGAATAAGTTCAACACTAAACAAGTATGACTATATGAAATTAAAAAGGGTTCTGCTCAGCAAAAGAGAATATTAACAGAGCAAAAAGGCAACCAACAGAATGGGATAGCATCTTCATTAACCACACATTTGATTGATCTAGAGTACACAAAAAACTTTAAAAGTTAAGTAACAAGGCATTAAACAACCCCATTAAAATTGAGCTGTAGTACTGAAAAGAAACTTTTCACAAAATGAAATTAAAATGTCCCACAAACATCTTTAAACATGTCCTACCTGCCTAGTCATCAGGGAGATGCAAATTCAAACCACTTTGAGATATCATCTCACTTGATTCAGAATGGCTAAATCTAAAACTCAAACAACAGCAAATGCTAGCGTGGCGGCAGTAGAACAGGAGAAAACTGACAGTAGTCAGGATGGGATGCCTCTACATTAACCATAAACATGCTGTAGTAAACTGTCATCTAAATGCTTCTCATTTTATCTTTACAAAACAAAAGATCTCAGCACCCAAGCAAAGACACAGCCTAGTGCAACTGGTGTGCAGAGCTCTGACAGCCCTTAAACTCTGAGGCAAAATCAGGCCAACCAAATGTCTTCCCATTCTAAGGCTCAGAGAATCTTATGGAAGAGGAGGCAGTAAGATTGTGAGAGCCTAAAGGTGGAGAGTTATCTGCTGGCTACATGCCACTCAAGATAGGCTGCTGCATCTAGAAACTTACTGCAATGAGACTTATCCTCAACAGTCCTACACTATGACTGACGACATACCAATGTTCCCCCCATAGACTAGTGAGGAACTCAGGAAAAATAATTACATGCAGATGAAACTTGTAGGGGTCAAGGCTAGACAGGTTAAGGAGAGTGTCCCTATCAATGGGTCTATGTGAGGAAGAGCCATTTAATCTTCAACAGAGGCCTGAGTCCATACTAATGCAGACAACCGAGAAGGAAACTTGGAGCCCACATGAGCAGACAGGCAGGAGGGTGGGAGGGAGAGGTATTGGTGAAGGGAGGAGAGGGTGGGAAAGGAAAGGAGAAGGGAAGGAGGGGGGCAGGGATGATGACCACTCATTATGTTTGTAAAACTAGGAAAATAAAAAATTATTTTTAAAAAACTAAATCATACAGTAAATACTTTTTCATTGTTTTCAGGTTTCAATATAATTTTGAGATTTGTCCACATTAGGATAAATATTAATAATTTATAAAATTGTTCTTAAGAAATTATTAAACCACAAATATCTATCATAGGTTTTCGTTTGTAAGTAAGCCACTTGTTGATAAACATTTATTTCTAATGTGGAGATATTATAAATAAGTCTGTCAACATTCATGTACAAGTCTGTGGATGAGTAGTATAAAGGTATGAGGTGACTGAATTATATTGTAGTTATTTTAATTTTTAATGAAACATCTAAACTGTTTTCTTAAATAGTTACACCATTTTTCATGCCTACTAGTAGAGTACAAGACTATTATTGCTAAATATACTTGTTAAAGTTTTTTATGGTCATTATATTCTAATCTAGCCATTCTAGTTCATAATAGCTATGTTTTGTTATGGTTCTTATTTGTATTTCTATAATTATTAATGATTAACATTTTTCATTTTTTTCTATAAGCATGAATTATTAGCTAGATATATGCTGAAATAATCATCCTGTATTTAAAATAGACACTTTGTCTTGTTTTGGAATTGTAAAAATTGTTTACATAGTCTTATATGTAAGTATCTTGAATAAATATCTTAAAAATATTTTCTCCAGTCTCTTGCTTCATTTTTTTTCTTCATAGTGATTTTTAAAGACAAGAATTTTCTAATGAATGGTAAATTTCCTAGTTATTGATTGATTTTTTATGTCATGCTTTTAACATCAAATGTTTGAAATCTTTGCAATAACTTTCTTATGGAAATATATCATTTTTAGTGGTGTATTTTCCTGTGCTTTATTGAAAGTTTTTTTTATGATTTGAGGCATGGTATGGATCACTTTACTTTGTTTTATTGTTTGCATAAAGATTTCCAGTGGTACACACCATTTCTGATAAACATGTTGTTTTCCCACTGTTAGCTTTGCTATTCCCTGGTGGTGTAATAGTTTTCAAGTCCAGGATTGAAACATAAGATAAAAAGTCTATGATTTGTGATGTTTAGATTGAAGGACATGGGGCTTTTAAATTATTTTCCCATTTGAAATAAGAATTGAGGCAGCTCATAGACCAGGAGCCTCCTGTCAACATTTGCTATAGTCACCAACTTTCGGTCACAATATGCAAGACACCCTGTGCTAATTAAAGTGTCCATTTCTTCCTAAGCACTCACCAAACTTTCATTTGTCAATCTGACAGATCCAGGAGATATTACATAATGACCATGAGGGCCCTATTATACACTGAAGGGATTAATTCAGATCATCACTGTCAAAGAAGTCAAAGGAGAATATATAAATGGAAGAATTTGAAGCTTGATCTAGTCCAAAGCAATTAATATAATTTTCTGTCCAAGTTAAAGTTGCTGATATAACATTAGGCAGCATTTGATTTATGAGTAGCTAGTTTAAAATTAAAAGAAGAATGAAATTGATCTACAGAAGGAAAAGATTTAAAAACATCTAAAGATATATGTCACTATCCTTGTTAACTGTAGTTAACATATGCAATATGGTAAAGAGATTTTCATCCATCTGTCTCTTTATTAGAATGGAGTCCTTGATTGAGTACTTGGTTGCCTTTCTTCCTTTCCTCCTTCCCTCCTTCCTTTCCTTCTTTCTTTATGAGATAATCTCTAACAGTATAGCATATAGACCTATATAATCAGAAAAAATTTGCTTCAGAGTTTTCATGATGAACAAAGTATTTGTTTTCAGTGTTTCATGATACTCTTTTTTAAATTACATATATATATATATATATATATATATATATATTTGTGTGTGCGTGTGTGTGTGTATCAGAGGGCACTTGTGTGTTCCTGTGGAAGATCAAGGATGACTTTGGGAATCATCTTGTATTACTTCTACTTCCTCTGGGATTTCCCAGGCTCCACCTACCAGAGCCAGAAGTGTAGGCTGCTACTGTTTCTGCCTGGCATTTTCACATGGGACCTGGGTTTCGAACTCATGACCTTCTGCTTTCAAGGCAGAGGCTTAACCCCTGAGACATCTCTCCAGCCCAATACGCTCTCTTTTTTAAAACAAGAGGTATATTCTGTAAACCTCATTGTGAAATCTACAGGGATATTAAAGAGCCAAAATATTAATAACATGGATAGATCTTTTTTTTTAATCTCTTGAAGCATTTATAGATGCTTTTCCTACAAGGAAGAACAACTTTGTAATCAAGGCCAAAGCATTATTCAAACTTTTATTGAAAAAAAAAACTAAAAAAAAAACCCTAAAAGACTAAAATAAGCTAAATAATTTTTATTTGGGGAATAGCTACATTACCTTTAGGGTCAGAAGCCAAATCTGATTTATCTTGATGTCTCCCATGGCTGAAAATTTATTGGAAAATATAGGCAAATTCTACAAAATGTTTAAGCCGCCCCCCCAATCTGAGATTTAGTTTTCTCTTACTGTCTTACCCCCAATAGCTATCTAACTTTCTATTTTTTGTCATTTAAATTTGAATGCATTTCAATTTTAATGGTAGTTTAGCTTTTCTATATTATGACTATATAGCACCTTTTATATGCCATACCCTCTTTCTTCTATTCTTAGATTTTCCCCAAACTTTTAACACTTACTAATATGTACCTTCTAAAATATTGTTATTTCAAAAACAAAGTAACATTAATATGGAATCAGACAGAATATAAATTAGTGGGTGAGTTTTTTTCATTCAGTGAGTTGTTGCAGGTATTGGTGATCCATTTGCTTTTTTGGCAGGGAAAAATTCATTGTTTATTATACAAAATCCCAAAGTTTCTTACTATGATGGCAAAAAATATCCAAAGGCATAAACTTTATTTAAATTTTTTTTAACCCACTCATACAAATTTAATAGATACCACAGTCCCCTCCTTCCCTCCACCCCTTCCCGGTCCCCCTTGCACCCTTCCCCATTTTCCCCTTCCTTTTACCCCCCTCCCTCCCTTTCTCCCAGGACCCCCCTTTTCTCCCCCCCCCCAAACTCTGGAGCATCCTTTAGTGTGATCCATTTACTTTTATTCCTAGTAAGATTTAGAGGTAGTTGTAATGGAAGTCAGCTTGCTGACTGTTTCTCTGCTTTGCTGACTTAAGACTTGCTCCCTTGGATCTTACAAAGCAGTGCTCATCTGGCAGTGTGCTTTCTAGCAGCCACTATGGCATTGTTTTTGTGTCTTCTCTTCTTTTTTATGTCTTTGAGGATTCATTCTTTTTAAAAAAAGCCCCTTATGATTTCAGAATTCAGGAAATAGTGCAACACATGTATACTTTCAAATTATTACTTTTTAAACTTAATATCCTTAGATATGGTATTTCTATGTATAATTTCTTTCAGTATTTTTAAATTGTTTTATATAATTTTAGCATTTACATCATGTTTTACTGTAGTAACATATGGCCATTTATTTAATAACATAAGTCATTTCTAGTTTTTTTTGAGGATTAAGGCAGAGTTTATTAGAGGAGAGGAAAAATGGAACTCATGGACTCATGCACATGAATCTATCTGTAAGGAGAAAGAGAGCCATGGAGAAGTCATGACTCCAGGCACGGAATCCATAGGGGGGTGAGACCAAAGTCAGATAGGATCTCACAGATTCCAGATGTGGAATACCATGAGAGGGCAAGAGAGTCACATTTCTAGTTTTTTGAAGCTTAGAACAATGCTATAGTGAACATCTCTATAAAAAATTTAATGTGTTCCCATAAGGATTTCCCTTGAATTAATTCCTGAACTGGTCTTATTCAATCAAAAGATACATACATACACTAAGGCTTTTTCATATTCTTGCTGTATAACTTATTGATTTTATTTTAACCATTTGCAAGAGTGCTACTTACTGTACACACTTGTCAATGCTGGATATTGTTATTAAAGATAAAATAAAAATAAAACAAAATTATATTTTATTTACTTTTTAAAGACAAGTGGAGCCAACAAATTTGGCTTTATTATAGTATAATTTTAGGGAGAATAATCAAGATATTATCCACAAATATTTAGCAGAAGTCTTTATATTCAGATAATTTTTAAAATGTTTATGGTGATAGATAATTTGACTCCTCAGAAAAATTTTTACCATTAATTCTTTCTGCAATTTTAGTAGGGAACTTCTTTTTTTTTTTTCCTTTAACATTTTTTATTATTATTTCCGCTCATACAAACTTAATAGGTACACCGGTTCCCTCCCTCCCTCTTCCTCCCCCTCCCAACCCCCCTGCTCCTCCTCCACTCACCCCTCCCTCACCGTCCCCAAGTGCCCCCCCATCCCCGGAGAATCCTTTAATGTGCATGCCAGACTCTCCTCTGGGCCCTCCTCTCCCATGACGTACGAGGACCCAGTGGCATTTCCAAGAACCCTTTCCTGTGTTCCCCTTCAGCATAGGAACACTACTATGGTTGTCAATTCCTTGCCTTCAAGGATCTTGGTGCCTTTAGCAAATGCTAGACTTTGTGGGGTCAATAGTGTGTGGGACATTGCGCAGGACATGCAAAGTCCAATTATGATTGCTTCCGCCCTAACTTGTGTGGAGTATCTTGCATATCATTGCTCCTCCCATCCTTGTGCTCTTACACTCTTACCACCCCCTCTCCCCAAATTTCCCAGAGCTATAGGATGGGGGGAGATTGGGCTGGCCTAGTTCTAGGTGGTTGATATAGAGTCTCTGAAGTTCTGGATTATGGTTTGTTGATTTTCTTTTGCAGTTTTGCTGCTTCTGCAATGCCCTTCACTCCATCCTAATGGGTATTGTATTTCACCCTTGGCCAGAGATAAAAAGCTGTTAAACTAGAGAATTGTTATAAGAGTAAATTCAAAGGCAGATGTAATAAAAGTAGGAAACCTCAGTGAGGGAGGGGCCAATCACCCATTTGCAAAATGGTTACTTCTTATCTGCCAGACTATATGCCCTCCCCTTCTGGTGAGATCAGGTCTATTATTCAGAGTGCACAAAGAACTTAGAAAACTAAACACCAAGGAAACTAATGGCCCAATTAAAAAATGGGCTCTGGAGCTTAAAAGAAACTTTACCAAGGATGAAATTAAAATGTCCAACAAATATCTTAAAAAATGTTCCACTTGGGCTGGAGAGGTGGCTCAGGGGTTAAGCCTCCGCTTTGCAGGCAGAAGGTCCTGAGTTCGGATCCCAGATCCCACGTATAGACGCCAGGCGGAAGCGGGGGTGGCCTGCGCTTCTGGTCCTGGTAGGGCGGAGCCTGTGAATCCCAGGGCAGAAGGAGGTGGAGGCGCCCATGGTGGTTCGCGAATTCGTCCGTGGTTCTACACATACACAGACACACACACGCGCACACATACACACACACATGCACACAGTTGAATAAATAATAATAATAGTAAAAAAATAATAAAAAAAATCTTCCACTTCCTTAGCCATCAGGGAAATGCAAATCAAAGCTTCCCTGAGGGACGCATAGGCGAGATCCAGCCGGGCCTCAACGTGCGCTCTAGGACCCCAGGTCAGCCCACGGGGACCCGGCTCCGACTCCCGCCATCCAGCCGGAGCCGCGCGGGGGCCGAGGGAACGAGGAGGACCTCCCCCTGCTCCCGGGCCCCGCCCCAGCTGCCCTCGGGTTAAATAGCTCCACGCCGACGGGCCCATCCTCCCTTTTCGCCCCACCCCGCTCCGACAGTCGGGACACGCACGCGGTCCACCCGGGCCTCACCCCGCTCCCTAGGTAAGTCCCCGTTCAGGCCCCGCCCACCAGTACCCCAGGCCAAATAATTCAGTTTAGTGAAATTGAGAGATCTTAAGAGTTAAAATGACAATGCCAAAGTCAAAGTGCAAATCCATGAGAAGCAACACTCAAGTAAACAAATCTCCCACTGAAGAAATTAATCCCATAATGTTAGACTCCAAAAAGAACAAACCCGCGGAAAAAGGCCAAGAAAGCCTGACCCAGGATAACGACTTTCAAAATATGATCATTACCATGTTCAATACTATGAAAGAGGAAATCCGGGAGGAATTACATAATCGAATCAATCGCTTTGAAGAGGAACACAACAGACATCTGGAGGAGTTGAGAAAAACAGTGCAAGAAACAAAAAGTGGCATAGAACAGTTAAAACAAACTCAAGCAGAGTTTAAAACTGAGCTAAAAGACAAGTTATCTTCAACCCAGAACGCCACAGAGAGTCTTATCAACAGAACTAATGAAGCAGAAAACAGAATTTCAGACCTTGAAGATAAAGTGGGAGTACTAGCCAGCTCAATGGAAGAGGTTGTTAAAGCCAAAAAGATACTTGAGAGAAAGATCCAAGAGATATGGGACACCCTGAAGAAGCCTAACATGCGTATTCATGGAATACCGGAGCAAGAATCTCAAAATACCACCCCTGAGGAAATTTTTCAAACGATCATCAAGGAAAACTTTCCTCATCTAAAGAAAGAGAGGCCCATTCATATACAAGAGGCATTCCGCACCCCAAACAGATACGACCAAACTAGAAGCACACCGCGGCAAATAATAGTTAAAACACTCCACATTCAAGATAAAGAATTGGTGCTGAGAGCTTCAAGGGAGAAAAAACAAGTCACTTTTAAAGGCAAACCTATTAAAATAACAAATGACTTCTCAGTCGAAACAGTAAAAGCAAGAAGAGCTTGGAGAGACATACTTCAAGTATTGAATGAGCAAAAATGTCAACCCAGGCTGATTTACCCTGCAAAACTATCAGTCATGATCGAGGGAGAAAGAAAAATTTTCCAGCACAAAGACAACTTTAAGGGATACATGGCCACCAAACCAGGCCTTCAAAAACTGCTAGAAATGATACTCAAGCGTGAAGAAAAAAACAGGCATATCCAGGAGAACAGAAGGCAAATATAACACCATTAAAAGCGAAGCAATATACTTACAAAAGCTACTAAACATAATAAATGTCTGGAATTAACAATAGTTTCTCCATTATAACACTAAATGTTAATGGACTTAATTCACCGATCAAGAGACACAGATTACAAACTTGGATTAAAAATCACAATCCATCAATCTGTTGCCTGCAGGAAACCCATCTCACCACAAAAGATAGGCACGCTCTAAAAATAAAAGGCTGGTCAACAATTCTACAAGCAAATGGAAGCAGAAAACAGGCAGGGGTAGCCATTATGCTATCAGACAAAGTGGATTTCAAACCAAAAAAAATTATAAGAGACACGGATGGATACTACATTTTAGTCAGAGGTACAATTCACCAGGAAGACTTCACAATACTGAACATATATGCACCCAATACGGGCCCCTCCACATTCCTTAAGAAAACCCTACAGCGTCTAAAGCAAGAAATCAACCCCCAAACGATAATTCTTGGGGACTTCAACACCGCCCTCTCTACATGGGATAGATCAACAGGTCAAAAGCTTAACAGAGACACTTTGGAACTTAATCAAACCCTGAAAGAAATGGACCTCACAGATCTCTATCGAACTTTTCACCCACGCACCAAAGAATACACATTTTTCTCAGCAGCACACGGAACTTTCTCCAAAATAGATCACATATTGGGCCACAAAATGAATCTACACATGTACAAGAAAGTTGAAATTCTAACCTGTGCCCTATCAGACCACCACGGCCTAAAGCTGGACATCCACAACACATCAAACAAGAGAAAATACACTAACTCCTGGAAACTTAACACTATGATGCTGAATGAGAACTGGATTCAGGAAGAAATTAAAAAGGAAATTCAAGATTTCCTGAAAGTGAATGATAACGAAAATACAACTTACCAAAATCTCTGGGACACAATGAAAGCTGTTCTAAGAGGTAAGTTCATAGCTCTTAATGCCCACGTCAAAAAAATGGAAACATCAGAAATAAACAACTTAACAATGCAGCTTAAAGCTTTAGAGAAACTAGAGCAATCTGATCCCAAAAGCAGTAGAAGAGAAGAGATTAGCAAAATAAGGGGAGAAATATCTGAAATCGAGACTAAGAAAACGATAGAAAAAATCAACAAATCGAAAAGCTGGTTCTTTGAAAAAATCAACAAGATTGATACACCCCTAGCTAAACTAACCAAAAGCAAGAGAGAGAAAACCCAAATTAACAAAATTAGAAATGAACATGGAGTTATCACTACGGATACCCAAGAAATCCAGAGAATTATAACATCATATTTCAAAAACTTATACTCTGTGAAGTTTGACAACACAAAAGAGATGGATGAATTTCTAAGTAAACACAACTTACCTAAATTGAATCAGGAAGTTGTGAATTACTTAAATAGTCCTATAACATATAAGGAAATTGAGGAAGTAATCTCGAATCTTCCCACCAAAAAATGTCCTGGACCAGATGGATTCAGCACAGAGTTCTACAAGACATTTAAGGAGTTAATAACACCAATACTCCTTAAACTGTTCCATCAAATAGCAAAAGAAGGAACACTACCAAATTCCTTCTATGAAGCTAATATCGTTTTAATCCCAAAACCTAATAAAGATTCACTTAAAAAAGAAAACTATAGGCCGATCTCCCTGATGAACACAGATGCAAAGATTCTCAACAAAGTCTTAGCAAATCGGATTCAAAAACATATTAAAAAGATCATTCATGGGGACCAAGTAGGCTTCATCCCCGGCACACAAGGTTGGTTCAACATACGCAAATCAATAAATGTAATTCATCATGTAAACCAGTCCAAAGTCCAAGACCACATGATACTCTCGATAGATGCAGAAAAAGCTTTTGACAAGATCCAACAGCCTTTTATGATCAAAACGCTAGAGACAGTAGGAATGGAAGGAACTTTTATCAATATAATAAAAGCTGTATACAACAAGCCCACAGCAAGGATTATGCTCAATGGGGAACAATTGGAAGCATTCCCACTTCGATCAGGAACAAGACAAGGCTGTCCACTCTCACCACTTCTATTCAATATTGTACTTGAAGTCTTAGCCGAAGCCATAAGACAAGAAAGGAACATAAGAGGGATTCAAATTGGCAAGGAAGAAGTCAAGCTATCTCTATTTGCAGATGACATGATCTTATACCTGAGTGATCCCAAAAACTCCACCAGGAAGCTCCTGGAACTAATTGAGAAGTTCAGCAGGGTGGCGGGTTACAAAATAAATGTGCAAAAATCAGAGGCCTTCCTATATGCCCAGAATGAAAGAAGTGAAAAAGCCTTGAGAGAAACCATGCCATTTACTATAACCCCTAAAAAAATGAAATACCTTGGTATAAACCTAACTAAGGAGGTAAAAGACCTTTACAATGAAAACTTTAAAACCCTAAAGAAAGAAATTGCAGAAGACACCAGAAGGTGGAAAGACCTCCCTTGTTCCTGGATTGGCAGAAAACCACATTGTAAAAATGACCATCCTACCAAAGGCAATATACAGATTCAATGCTATACCAATCAAAATCCCAAAGCAATTCTTCAAAGAAGTTGACCAAACAATCTCAAAGTTCATTTGGAGGCACAAAAGACCCAGGATAGCCAAAACAATCCTGAGTAACAAAAACACAGCTGGAGGTATTACCATACCAAACCTAAGTCTATACTACAAATCCATAGTTATAAAGACAGCCTGGTACTGGCTCCAAAATAGACACACAGATCAATGGATAAGGATTGAAGACCCAGATATAAGCCCACAAAGTTACAGCCATTTGGTCTTTGACAAAGGGGCCCAAAGAATCCAATGGAAAAAGAACAGCATCTTCAACAAATGGTGCTGGCAAAACTGGATCTCCACATGCAGAAGATTAAAGCTGGACCCGTACTTGTCACCATGTACAAGACTTAATTCCAAATGGATCAAGGGCCTTGATATCAGGCCAGAGACTTTAAAAGCCATAGTTGAAAGGATAGGGAACTCCCTCGAGCTGATTGGGCTAGGCCAACACTTCCTAAACAGACATCCAATGGCACAGTCACTGCTACCAACTCTCAACAGTTGGGATCTTGTGAAATTAAAGAGCTTCTGTTCAGATAAAGAGATTGTCGCACGAGCTCAAAGGCAACCCACAGAATGGGAGAAAATCTTCACTAACCACATATCTGACAGAGCTCTACTGTCCAGAGTGCACAAAGAACTTAGAAAATTAAACTCCAAGGAAAACACTGGCCCAATTAAAAAATGGGCCCTGGAACTTCAAAGAAACTTTACCAGGGATGAAATTAAAATGTCTAACAATTATCTTAAAAAATGCTCCACTTCCTTCGCCATCAGGGAAATGCAAATCAAAACTTCCCTGAGATATCATCTCACCCCGGTCAGGATGGCAAAAATCCACAGTACAAACAACGACAAATGCTGGAGAGGATGTGGGGAGAGGGGAACTCTCCTACATTGTTGGTGGGAATGCAGGCTCATACAGCCACTCTGGCGAGCCGTCTGGAGATTCTTGAAGAAATTAAAGATTGAAATGCCATATGACCCTGCTATCCCACTTTTGGGAATAACCCCCCAAGCAGCAGAGGTTCGCCTCGATAGCACAAGCTCGACCATGTTCATAGCAGCACTGTTTACAATAGCAAAGTCATGGAATCAACCTAAATGTCCAACAGTTGACGAGTGGATAAGGAAACTGTGGTACATCTATACAATGGAGTACTACTCAGCCATCAAAATGATGAATTACTGGAATTTGCTGGGAAATGGATGTCATTAGAAAGAATTATATTAAGTGAAGTATCCCAAACCCAGAAAATTAAGCGCCGTATGTACTCCCTAATAGGTGGCTCCTAGTACCAAACTCGCCCAGCCCACATTGGGACACTCAAAAGTAAACCTATGTAACACAGTAATTGCAAGGATTATGAACAAGAGAGATGGGTTAGGAGGGCCACACCAGAAACAAGGAGAGAGGAGACCATGTTACAGCAGAGAAAATAGGCCTCCATCAAGGTCTGCAAGTAAGTAATGAGAAACCTGGTTAAGTTCACAGACGTTCTTTCCTGATCTCACCAGAAGGGGAGGGCATATAGTGTAGCAGATAAAAAGTAATCATTTTGCAAATGGGTAATGGACCCCGCCCTCAGTGAGGTTTCCTACTCTTATTACATCTACCCTTGAATGTGCTATTACAACAAGACTCCAGTTTAACAGCTTTTTGTCTCTGGCCAGGGGGTGACATACAGTGCCCAGCAGAATGGAGTGAAGGGAATTGCAGGAGCAGCAAAACTGCAAAAGAAAATCAACAAACCACAATCCAGAACTTCAGAGACTCTATATCAATCACATAGAACTAGGACAGCCTAATCTCTCCCCATCCTGGAGCTCAGGGACATTTGCGGAAGAGGGGGCGGTAAGATTGTAAGAGCAAAAGGATGGGAGGAGCAACGATTTGCAAGATTCTCAACAATAGTTGGGGCCAAAGCAATCATAATGGAACTTTGCATGCCCTGCGCAATGTCCAGCGCACTGTTGCCCTCATAAAGTCTAGCATCTGTTAAGGGCACCGAGACCCCTGGAGGCAAGGGATTGACAGCCATAGTAGTAATCTTATGCTTAAGGGGAACAAGAGAAAGGGCTTATGGAAATGCCACTGGGTCCTTATATGTCATCGGAGAGGAGGACCCAGTGGAGAGTTAGGCGCACACAATAAAGGACTCTCTGGGAATTGGGGGGGAGACACTGGGGGAAGGGGAGGGGGGAGGGAGGGAACTGGTAAAAAATTTTAAAATGTATAATTAAATTTTTAATAAAAAACAAAAAAAAAAACAAAAAAATAAAAAAAAATAAAAAAAAATAAATAAAAACCATTCCATCAAAAAAAAAACAAAAAAAAACTGTTACTCATAAAAAAAAAAAAAAAAAAAAAAAAAAAGGCTTCCCTGAGATATCACCTCACCCCGGTCAGGATGGCAAAAATCCACAATACAAACAACAAATGCTGGAGAGGATGTGGAGATTGGGGAACTCTCCTACATTGCTGGTGGGAATGCAGGCTCATACAACCACTCTGGTGAGCCGTCTGGAGATTATTAAAGAAATTAAAGATTGAAATGCCATATGACCCTGCTATTCCACTTTTGGGAATAACCCCCCATGCAGCAGAGGTTCACCTCCATAGCACAAGCACAACCATGTTCATAGCAGCACTGTTTACAATAGCTAAGTCATGGAATCAACCCAAATGAACAACAGTTAACAAGTGGATAAGGAAAAGGTGGTACATCTATACAATGGAGTACTACTCAGCCATAAAAAAATGGTGAATTACTGGAATTTGCCTGGAAATGGATGTTATTAGAAACAATTATATTGAGTGAAGTATCCCAGACCCAGAAAATTAAGTGCGGTATGTACTCCCTAATAGGTGGCTCCTAGTACCAAACCCACCCAGCCTACCTAGAGACACTCAAAGATAAATCTCTGTAATATCTACAGTAATTGCTAGGATTATGAACAGGAGGGATGGGGTAGGAGGGCCACACCAGAAACAAGGAGAGAGGGGCACCATGTTACAGTAGAGAAAATAGGCCTCCATCAAGGTCTGCAAGTAAGCAATGAGACATCTGGTTAAGTTCACAGACTTTCGTTCCTGATCATTTACAACTGAGGGAACTTACCTTCTCATGTAGACATTTACTGGCGTGAAATTGAGTTGGGCATAATTTACGAATCCTACATGGATAGTTTTCTGGTATATTCATGTATGCTGAAATTTTGGAGACTTGATCAGTTATTCTTGAAAAAAGATTTTCTAATGTCAAGACTTACTTTCTTCTGAATTTGTTAATTTGAAGAGGATATTTTGGTCTTTCTTGCAGATATTCCTGTAGTTATTTCACTGAAAACATCTAAAGACCCATATTTAAAAGGCAGTTAGCTGCCTCTATTTCCACCTGGGAATATCATCAGCATTGTCTACTGCTTATTTGGTGTCTAAACAATAAAATAATGTTCTTCATTGTATCCAAGAATGCCTGTGAATCAAAAGTCAGCTCTGTTTACATTTATTAGAATCCTTGAAACAATTAGTAATTAAGAAAGATCACTGAATGATAAGCAATTCATCTACCCTCTTGAACTATTTCCAAATAACTTTGAATTGTCTCCTTATATAAAGTGTTAATCTTGCTTGACTTCCCCCTTTCTTCTGATATGGTAAGCAATTTCCAGCACATAGAAATGCTTGGAACACTCTGCAGGCTCTGTGAATGGTGGTCATGTAGCTGACTGTTTTCCTTTCAGGACTGCCGAAGTGATTAGAGACAAATTCTGTAATTATGTCTCCTTCCCTGCTTGGGCTTAGAGTTGTGGTGGGTAAGGACTTTCTGAATTGGCAAACCTCTTTAAGTAGTCAGAAGCTTTCTGACTAATGATGTCACCATATAAAAGATGCAGGATGTGACCATCCATCTCCCCTTAAGAGAGATCTACCAGTTACTTTTTTCCTTCCAGCCTCCATTCAAGTGTCAGCATTTACCATTTCCTAACATATCTGGAAGGAAGTTGGTGGGAGAATAGGGGGTGTTATGGGGTCCTAAGGACAAGACCAGAGGGAAAAATAGGGTGTAAACTTGTGCTAGGAGACAAGAGGGCAGATGCCTGGTCCCGTGTGCAAAGATGTATGTAGAACAATGATATAGAGTTCATGATGGAGTCAAAGGGAAAACCTAATTCCTACTGGTGAGACTGCAGCGACAAAGACACATTGCAGGCAATGTCTGTTGATTACTAAGGGCTGATCTGGGGAAAAAGAGAACAAAGCTGATTTTGAATATAGCTGGCATTAAATCTAAGGAGCTGATTGTCTTATAAGAATTTTAAAAAGAGACTGTGAACTTAAATCCTTAGATTTTGAAAGAGATTCTAAATCTATAATCAATTTATGCATTATGACATTTGACGACTTTTTTTTTAAAAAAAGCTTGAAATGTCTAACTATTCTAAAGAAAAGCAACTCTTGCAAGTGATTTTGCTTCTGCTTTGTCTTTTAAATTCAGAGTCTCATGTACTCCAGGCAGGCTTCCCCCACACTGTGTAGCTGAACATGACCTTGAACTTCTGCTCCTCTTGCTACCTCCTAAACACTGGGATAACAGGCATGAACCACCTGACCTGGCTTCTAAATGATGTTTAAGTAGTTTACATAAGCCTTATGCTAGAGAATTCCTGAGAGCAGCCTACCAAATTACTAAGCTATTTGCACAGCCTGCTCCATGTCCATGCAGCTTGCAAAGCAAGGTATGATGAAAGTTGATTTTTAAGTCCATGCATCACCAGAAATAACCAGAAATAACATGAAATTACATTGATGACTAACACCAAACATCAGGCTTCAGACCATGAATCCAACTCCAAAACTGTTTTATTGCTCTAGCATCTCCATCCCATCAATCATATTAATGAAGAGCAGCTTCCTTCAAGCCACCTTTGGTGGATAATATAACCTTTTGGGTTGTTTTATTTAAGTGCCCTTTTTCATTTAATTTTTTTCCTCCCACATTTTATTTTTTTTTTCCTAATCATACAAACTCAATAGGTACCCCAGTCCTCTCCCTTCCCCCTCCCCTCCCTAGTCGTCTCCCATTGCACTCTCCCCCTCCTTCCACCCCCCTCCCTCCTTCCCCGTCTCCCAGTGCCTCCCTCTTCCTCCCTCCCATCCCCTGGAGCATCCTTTTATGTGAATCCCAAACCTCCCACTGAGTCCTCTACCTTAGTGAGGGTTCAGGACTCAGTGGCATAGCCTGGAGCTCCTTCTTGGGCTCCCATTAACATGGGAACTCTATTAGGACTGTTAATCCTTTGCCTCTAAGGATCCTACTGCCTGCAGCCTTCTCCTCTGAGATCCATGCTAAACTTTGGAGGTTTGTTGACATGTCAACCATGTGCAGGTCAGACAAAGTCTGGTTGCTGCAGCCCTAACTTGTGTAGAGTATCTTGCATATTGTTGATCCTCCCCATCTTTAGGCTCTTACAATCTTGCTGCCTCCTCTTCTGCAAGTTTCCCTGAGCTTTAGAATGGAGAGAGATTTGGCTGGTCTGGTTCCAGGTCAATAATGTAAGGTCTTTGCTGTTCTAAATTATGGCTTGTTGATTGTTGTTTTCAGTTTTGCTTTTCTTCCACTGCCCTTGGCTGTATCCTGATTGGTATCGAAAGTCACCTCCCAACCAAAGATAAAAGGCCATTTAAATGAAAAATCTTACTATAAGAAGAGACTTAAAGGTAGATGGGAGAATAGGAGTAGACACAGCAGTTGGGGGGGTCAGTATCCCAATTTGCTGGATGGTTACCATCTATCTGCCAGTCCCTATATCCTTCCTGATTGGTGAGATGAAACCTGTTCGGTTCCAAATGACCAGGAATGGAAGTGAGAGTAAGCTATACCAGATGTCTTGGTACTTATATGATGGTTTTAATCATTTAATTTTTTAGTGCTGGTGTATCTGTATCTCATTTTCTACATGTAAAAATCATGCATAAAATTTTTGATTCTATTTCTTCTGAAGGAATCCATTGTACATATAATTCTCTTGAAAATCTCTATGTGCTTCTGCATTTTGTTTTATTTAGTATTTATTTTAAACCTTATTTAATGGAATTTTCAGTTCATGACCTACATAATTGTCTCTTCTATTGCTCATGTTCTTGAACCTTCATGGCTTTTGTCTACATAAAAACTCAAGAATAGGCTTCTGAACTGCTGAAGGATTTTCTTTTGGGGGTTTGTTACTGTAGACGTTTAAATTCCTTAAGTCTATTATTGCTTTTAAGGAATTGGTCTTGGTGAAGTCTCTCTGGAAAAAGTATCTTGTTCTAATTTTCAGAAATTATAAGCATAGTATTTTCCAGAAAGCTTCTATAGTAACTTCCAACTTAGATGGAGTTTACTGGAAGTCACTGGGAGTCTAAGCTAAACTTGCTGTCATGTGCAGAGCAGAGTACCACAGCACTTTAGATCAGCAGGAGTTTTCAGGTTCATTTCATTTAATTGGAGTTTGACTCTCTTTGCATTCCAGGGAAGGAAATACTATTTCTTTCTACTGTGCTTTATTATTACATACATTTTTAAACATTTATTTACTACGTATGTATATGTATCTGTGCACACTTGCATACCAGAGCACATGTGTGATCAGAGAACATATTTCAGGAGTTGGCTCTCCCCTTTTGCCATGAGGAATCCACGGATTAAGGGCAATTCATCAGACTTGGTGGCAAGCACCTTTACCCTCTGAGCCATCTTGCCAACCCTCTGCTGTTTTAGGCTGCCAACTTTGCCTTTTGCTTTCTTTTCTATGTTGTTCACAATAGATTTAACTTCTAGTAGATGGTGTGTCATTCTGTCTCTGTCTTTCAATATTACTCTTTCTCCTTTATTCCCTTTCTTCTACTTTAATGGGAGCATCTTAATAAACTCTGGCTAATGTTGTCTGTTAGCTTTAATTTCTAATTTCCTAACCCTTCTATGAAGATTGACATTTGACGTGGTGATTATTGTCCTGCTGTTTTCTTGGCACCATATTCTGTAAACCCAAAGGGATAGCTTTAAACCAGATTTACAAATCGAACTAGGTTCAGCTTCATCAAAAACTAAGCTCATCTAAAATTAAGCATGGTAGCATCCTCTTGTAATCCTAGACCTTAGGAAGCTGAGGTAAGAAAATCATGAGTTCTGAAATAACTTCAACTCCATAGGAGGTTTTGTCTTAAAGAAAGATGAAAGCAAGAAAGAAGAAAGAAGAAAGAAGAGAGAGAGAGAGAGAAAGAGAGAGAGAGAGAGAGAATGTTCTTGGGCTTAAAAAATGGCAGCAGTAGATGCCATAGTTGTGACTTTATTTTATAGATGAAGAAATGGGATTTAAAATCATTTGCCCAAAACGTTCGCAGAGAATAAATATCACCAAAGTCATCAAAGATACTGAATTGGTAAGTAGAAGAGAGATCTGAAATCAGTTTTCCTGACTCCAGATCCTAGGAATTTGGGTGAATAGTGCTCTCAGCCTCTCTATGGGTGAGATGATTAGACTTTGTGTTAAGAAACACCTGGGATCTGGAGATGACTCAGCAATAAAAGTGCTTGCCCAGCAAACAGAAGGACCTGAAACCATGCAAATAAGCCAGGCATGGTGACCTATCCTTTAAATATCAGTGCTGGGGAAGAGGACTCAATAATTAGTCAGCTTGCACCAGGCTAGTGAGAGATCCTATCTCAAAAGACAAGAAACCTGAAGAACAATGCCTAACTGACCTTTGGCCACTACTTGCATAAACACACACATACATGTTTACCTGCACAAAGATGTATGCACATTCATGCACAGAGAGGCATGTGCCCAAAGAAACTGACACCTTCCTCGTAAATTTCAAATATCAAGTTGAAGAAAAAAAAAAAAAAAAAGAAGGAAATTGAGCATCCCTCATGCAACTGATGTTGTCTAGGGGTCTCGGTTTGTTTTTGCCACGGGGGTTTGTTATTTCCTGCATACTGATATATAATGCAGGAAATAAATTGAGGATGTTTTATTTTAGAATGAAAAATGACAATGAAGGCAGTAAGAACTGAATGCATAACTTATGTCCTTCCAGTTGGTGAGTAGATATGTATTTGTCCCACAGACCCAAAAGGGTCTGTCAGATTAACCCCTACTAACATTTCCTTTTAAACAGGACTGACTGGAAATCTGGTGATAATGGCTGGCAGCTTCTGGGAAGGGGAAGATGAGAAGATAAAGTACATTTTATTTTTGGAAACAAAAGTATGGAAAAGTGAGAAAAAGAATGGTTTGTTCTCTGAGTTTAACACTCAAGGAGCAGGCTATATGGTAAAGTCATTGTAGGGTCTGTTTCCTCCTGCATCTTTCAGGAAAGAGACAAAAAGAGCTTCTGGGAAGAAAACATAGGACACGTCCATCTTTTTAGCACCTATCATGGTACATCAGACTCCCTGAGAGTCCTGGCCAGGTGATTGACAGGCCAGGCTGCATTAACTTAAGGGAAGGATAGGTGCTGCCCAAACTCACACTCCATCCCAGTGCCATCAATGAAGCAGAAGGTGTAGCTTAACAAAAGGTGTGGCTTAACAAATTCCCAAAGTGTCTATCTTTTCTCTCTCCTCATCATCCTTCTTTTTCTCTTCTCCAACATCATCCTTAACTTGTGTTTTCTTGTCAGACTAAGTCTATTTTCATTCTCCACCTTTCTTTCTTATCTTTTCTGTGGGTGTAACTCTTTGAGCAGAACCCTTTTGGAATTTTTGTGTCTTGATGGAAGGAAGAGAGTATGTGATGAATAGACAAAGATGAACATTCATCCAGTTTTGCATAAGTGATTAATTTAGTTTACTTTTGCTAAGAGAAGGTGTAGTGTGTAAGAACTGTGATGATAGTCCACATAATCTTGTGTGACAATTGCTAAGGGAAAGAAAGAAAATTATAATAGTGGACACTTTGGGCTTTGAGTTTTCTGCGTCAGGCATCATTGAATGCCAAGAATAGATTCAGCCAAGACCGAAAGGAAACTCAGATGATCAAGGTTTCATGTGGCATCTGATTGCTGTTAGCTTCTAGCTGTAATGTTCAAGAACAAGAGCTTGCATTGTATTTTCCTAGCTTTCAGGTTTTTCTTAAGAGCAGCCATGTCTTTGTTTAAATATCCAGAGTATTGAAGAGTTACAGTGAAATTGCCCTTTCTCCACTACATTTAGCCCTACTTGCTTTCAGCAAGTCCTTTGGTGGTTACTGCTGCATCTCTACATACGAGTCAATGAATTTTGAGGCCTACTGACTTTCTGTTGTAATGTAAAAAATAAAATCAGCTTAGGTTGGAAATTGTTGAAATGTTGGTCATTACAGAGGAAGAGAAAATGTAGATTACAATCTGGAGGACTCCACATTGCATGGCAAGAAGTTAATCTCATAGCAGTAATGGCAGAAATTATCAAGCATAAAGGAAGAAATATTTTTCCTTTCTGGTGATTGGCTACCATGCAAGAGGTGGCTACCGTGCAAGAGAGGTGTGTATGTGTGTGTGTGTGTGTGTGTGTGTGTGTGTGTGTGTTAATATTTTTTATTTTTAGTGTTCCATACACGAATATTATGAATTTATGGTATTTTCATGCCTTAATCTCCAATTCCATCCCTCATAATTTTTCAATTATCACTCTTCTTTTTCCTTGCCAGTCTCCCTTTATCTTTTTATCTTCTTATACAAGTGGTCCTCTGAGTTTCATCTGGGTTGAATTTGATGGCATGTGCCTGAGCACTTACAATAGGCAAGAACTTACTAGTGAGTATATCATTAAGGAAAATATCTACTCACCCCCCTCCCCATCAGCATTAACCCTCATCAGTCTCTCAGAGGTGTGTGTAAGGCCTTTTGAGATCTTTCTCCTTCCTTGGTGAAATATTGATACATCAAATTCCATGCAGGTCTTGTGAAAATATGTGTAGCTGCAGTAAAATCATGGATAAAACAACCCTGTCATGTCCACAGAATAATGTCTGGCTTCACCCCTGCCTCACTTCAGGCTCTTAAACTATTACTGCTCCCTCTTCCAAGATGCTCTCTGAGCCTTGGGGTGGGTTTAGGGCTAAGCAGTATGCCATTATTTTCTGCACATTTTCCAGTTGTGATTTTGTGTATTCGACACCTTCCATTGAAGAAGGATGATTCTAGATTGAGTGCTGAGTGCGCCTCCAATCTATGGATATAATGACATGTTTAAGAGATAATTTGATGGTTTCTTTATTCCTAAATCTTAATAGCTTGCAACCTCCCCTCCCCCCCCACCGTCCCTGAGCCCATGTCCTTTCAGAGGTTCTTGTTTTGATTTACAGTACCAGAAATGTGATCCCTGCTGAAAAGTGGGCCTTAAATCTAATTGGAAAACTGTTGTCCCCCCTCATCATCCCCCCCCCGCATTCATGCCATTGTTGCACCAATGGTTCCTTCTTGCCAGAACAATTGGTGTTGCAGCTTGCAGCTCTCACAGATTAATGATACTGTTGATTGATTTTATCTGCCAGCACCTTGCAAAGTACTTTCTGGTAGTATGCAAGATATCCAGAAAGAAGAAAGTGTCCAAACCTGTTCCAGAAGGTACTTTTATCCATTTCCTGTGATAAAAGTATGTTGCATCTTAAGTAATAATATCTTACTGTCAGCTTTTAGTGAGCAACCAAGAGTAATGGCAAAATCCTATACTGCTTTCGAGATTTCTCTGATCAAAAACATAATAGGAAGTATCACATGGACTTTGAATATCAAAGAAGCTGGTAAATTGAAAAACATGCATGAATGGAACACACATTTAACTTCTTAATATAAGCAGAAGTGTTAGAGCTGATTTTTCTATACCTGATGGTTTAATTTCATTTAATCATGCTGACAGGAATGAAGCTTAAATTTTGTGTTTTATTCGTGATTATAGCTAACATTTTGGAGGAAACAAGCAAAAACAAGTTTTGGTTTAATGGATATGAACAGTTACTCTTGGGATATGTTTCAGCTATGACTCCATTTGTATGCAGAGTCTTACTTCTGGTTTTGTCTTCGTAAAATAATAAATTCATCTGTGGTTACATCAGCTATAGTTACAATAGTAGGTATATATTCTTCAAAGACCAATATTCTAGCTGTGAAAACATTTTCTTCTTTAAAGTATATCCTACTGTCACATCTTTAGCCTGGTCCAATCCTTAAGTACCCTTGGTCTAGGGTCTTATGACTTGATTGATGCTTTTAACCATTATCTACTTCAATTAGTTACAAACTTGGGACTTTCTCATCTGCCTATAGATCTTTTCTCATTTTTTTTGTTGGATTATTTTGGTAATGAATTTTGACTAGGTCTACTAAATGAACTCAATGCTTGTTACAATTACCGCTCTTGTAGCTGGTGTGAGACAATGTTCAGATACCACTTAGAGGAGAAAGGGACACTTATTTGGCTTATGGTCCCAGAGAGGAGATATAGTCCATTATGACAGAAAAGGTATGGCAGGCAGAAGCTGAGGTGACAGATTCAGGCTACTTCAGTCATCATGGAATCATAGGAAGCAAGAGACAAACTGTAAGAGGAAGAAGGATGGGGCTACCAAGCCTCAAATCCTGCCCAGTAATAAGCTTTCTTCCTGAAAGGCTTTCTTCTACAAGGTGCTGCAAGGTTTCACCTCTTAAAGGTGTCATTATCTTCCCAAACATTGTTAACAGCTAAGGATGCAAATGCATGGGCCTGTGGGGTCGACTCACAAATCAAATCATGACAGTGCTTGATCTCCAACTGAAATTAGAGAAATGATATTTTCAGAGTTGTTCTTTAGCCAGAGTTCTCTAAAGTAGCAATGATAGCAGAGGAGGAATCCTGTAGTCATGGAGTCACCTTGGAGCAAAAGACTGAATTTGGTGATTAATAGTCTCAAGGAAGGGAGGACAGCCATAAGCACATTGCCTGCAACTCACCATGAAGAAGCTGCACTGTGTTTCTGAGACCTACTTTCACAATTGTAATATGATAATTCCATAATGAGAAAGAAAAAATAGCCTTTAAAAAAATCCTTCCCAGCCTCTTAAAAAAAAAAAAACCTGATGTGTTTTCTCAGAATAACAATATAGCTCAGCCTAATTACTTCTCTTCCACTCAGAATACTTCCAGAGGTAGAGCCTTTGAGAGCTAGACATACAGTTTTGGATTTCCTATACATATGGACATTGCTTTCATAGCTGAATCCTGTCTGAAATGACTTTGTAAAGATGGTCACTTCCTAGGAACACTGTGAGGAGACTGGCTATGGTCGTAATAGACCAGAGAAGCTCACTTATTCACACTAAGCTTGAATCTCTGGCATTATCACTAATTTTGCCCTGCAAGGACATTCCATTAACCCAAGCATGGGGGAAAACAAGCAAGAGGACTCTGAAAAATGTCCAAATTAATCTTTGAAATGGGTTCTATGACTAAGAAATGCTTGAATTTTGGAAGCAGCACAAATTTTGAAAACTTGTGCTCAATGAGCTGTAATAGGGATAATCATAAAATTCTTAACTGTAACAGCTTAATTATTGTAAGCTGTAGCAATGCTTTGCAATGATCACAGGGATGGGATGCTACCACACATCTTTTCAAAAAGCAGGGAACTATTTCAAACACCCTACAAAATAATTACATTCCAAATGGCTCCCTAGGCTGGAGACCAAAAAGGTAGAGAGGAGAAGGGAGAAAATAAAATCATACAAAAATATGAAGTTTCACCTCAGTAGAATGTTATCCCAATTTACTGACCCGATATTGCAATTATAATTGAAATTATAACTGAATTGAATGGCTTTATATCCTAGGAACTAAAATTCACAGACTTATTCATGTTAAAATTGAGAATAATTTGTTCAAAATCTCCTGGTGAGAAGAAAATTGCCTTATGTCATTGAGGGGTCATAACGGTTTTCAATGTCTACAATAAAGCCATTGCAGGACATAACAGATAATTGAAAACAAAAGCAGAATATATTAAGTTTGCTGGTATCAGGGTTAAAACAGCGAAATAAAGTACTCAGGTTCAGTGATGCTGTAATAGGGATATCTCTCACAGCAAGACCTACTACACTAATACTTAATGTGACACTTACTTATGCTTCTCATGTAGAACCTTTCCCTCGATTCTAATTTGAAGCTATGTTTAGAAATAGGACATATCCCCCACAATGACCATTTTGCTAGACCCTTTTAACTGTTGGTTAAATCAGCAACTGTGTGTTGAACAAAGAAGACCAAAGCTAACCCTAGAGATAAATCATCACCACCGTGGCAGAGCTAGGCATGTGTGATTCCACCAAACAGAACGAAAGCCTGTGTCATCAATGTCAATAGTCCAGAGGTTCTGGAGAACAGCTGGACCAGTTTATGAATGATATTAAAACATATTTCCTCCCTCCAACATCTTGAAGGGAAGTATTTATTTTGTAGTCATTTTAGCATGATCTCCATTTTCCTCACTTTGTCCCTTTCCTCATTTGAGAACTTACGTTTGTAGCCAAACTTTTTGTACATTTTCTGTTCTCTGGTCCTAATTCTCCCCCACCCTCTGTTCTATTTCCGCATTTTACTTCTGCAACTTTCTTCTAAGCAATGAAAGGAGAGAGGGAGATATAATTTTATGATTATTAAGTATTGAAATCTCAGGACATTCAATATTTAACAAAACTGAACCCAGGTGAGAAGACTCCATTCCCACTTCACATTTTCTCATGTGTACTCACCATTTTACTCATGGTGTCCATAACACCTATTGAGTAAGTAAATAACATTGGATAGATAAAGTTAAGTCTCCTAAGTAGAGTCTCTTTTTCTGGTCTGTATTCACAGCAATTTAAATTGCATCTTGTCCTGATGATCTTTTCAGCCTACCAATTAGATGCTTACTGCTCAGAAATGTTCAGTCGTGCTGCATCCGGGTCCATAATGCTGTTATTCTCGGCATGCAAGGCATGTCTCTCCGTCACCTCTGCCTGTGGTTCCTGTCCATTCTCTCTGCTCTCACAGCCCAACATTCTCCTCCAGGCATTACTCCTGCTTCTCTCAGCAGTCTCCTTCCTCTCCTTCATTCCAAGACATAGACATAGACCGTTATCATCACTGGACTTATACATTTATTGTCCTATCCCATAGAATGAAAATGTGTGTGTATATATATATACACACATATGTAACATAAATACCAATGCACAGGCTCAGAAGAACAGGTGTATCAAATGCATGAGTTGTATTAAGACTGTATTTTGAGCTCTTTGACAATCTTTACCTTTCGATCTAAGCTCTTCTTTTTCATGTTAATTTCCTGACCTCCCTTGTCTCTGATAACATCCACTTCATTTTGTAAGTATCCACTAGTTATCATATATCATAAGTCCATGTGTGCTTATTTGTCCTCTCACACACTCAAGGTACTGGTTTGTAGAGACTTGAGGGCAGGACTTGAATTCAGATTCATATCTTTCAGACTTCAAAGCCTCTTTATTTCATGTCATATTGAATGTGTTTGTTGATGATGACAGGAAGGTTTCACAAATATGTGGTGAAATCATCTGTGTGTACGGAGAGAGAGAGAGAAAGAAAGAGAGAGAGAGAGAGAAAGAGAGAGAATAATGCCCATAGTGAAGGAATAAATCTCAAACAAATTTCCTGAATAATTATATACTAATGAATGTGGACTGGAGGTCAGAAGAAGGAGTTAGAAAGATGAAAGATAAGGATGGGAACTAAGTTATACAAGCTTTTTTTAAGAAGAGAAAAATTAATATGGCAAAATGCTTAATAAAAATCCTTCAGTTTTAAGAACTTACCATTGAGCTCAATAAGGAAATCATTAAAAAAAATCAGTATCTTTTTTATTTTTTTATTTTTTCCACTCATACAAACTTAATTTTTTTTTATTTCCACTCATACAAATTTAACAGGTACACAGGTCCCCTCCCTCCCTCCAACCTCCCACCGCCCTGTGCCCCCCTCCCCTCTTCCCTCCCTCCCCATCCTCCAGTGCCTCCCCCTCCCATCCCCAGAGCATCCTTTAATGTGCATGCCAAACTCTCCTCTGGGTCCTCCTCTCCAATGAGGTGCAAGGACTCAGTGGCATTTCCCAGAACCCTTTCCTATGTTCCCCTTAAGCATAAGAACACTACTGTGGCTGTCAATCCCTTGCCTCCTAGTGCCTTTACCAAATGCTAGACTTTGTGGGGTCAATAGTGTGTTGGACATTGCGCAGGGCATGCAAAGTCCAATTATGATTGCTTCGAGCCTAACTTGTGTGGAGTATCTTGCACATCATTGCTCCTCCCATTCTTTTGCTCTTACAATCTTACCACCCCCTCTTCTGCAAATTCCCTGAGCTTCAGGATGGGGAGAGATTAGGCTGGCCTAGTTCCAGGTGGTTGATATAGAGTCTCTGAAGTTCTAGATTATGGTTTACCACTCAAACTTAATAAGTACCCTGGTCCCCTCCCTCTCTCCACTCCTCCCTGGATCCCCTTGTTCCCACCTCCCTTTTCTTCTTCCTTTCCCCCCTCCCTCCCTTTCTCCCAGTGCCCTCTCCCCTCTACTCCCCATCCTTGGAGCATCCTTTACTGTGCATGTCCAACTTCCCTCTGGGTCCTCCTCTCTGATGAGGTGTAAGGACTCAGTAGCATTGCCTGGAGCTCTTTCTTGTGTTCCCCTTTAGTATAGGAACACTATTGTGGCTGTTAATCCATTGCCTCTAAGGATCCTAGTCCTGTGATCCATGCTAGACTTTGGGGGCCAATGATATGTTGGTCATTGCACAGGTCATGCAAAGTCCTATTATGATTACTTCAGCCCTAACTTGTGTGGAGTATCATGCATATCGTTGCTCCTCCCCATCTTTAGGCTCTTACAATCTTACTGTCCCCTCTTCCGCAAATTTCCCTGAGCTTCAGGATGCGGAGAGATTAGGCTGGCCCAGTTCCAGGTGGTTGATATAGAGTCTCTGATGTTCTGAATTATGGTTTGTTGATTTTTTTTCCAGTTTTGCTGTTTCTGCACCGCTCTTAATTCCATCCTGATGGGTATTGGATGTCACCTCCTGGCCAGAAATAAAAGGCTGTTAAAATAGAGTCTATTATAAGAGTAGATTCAAAGGTAGATGGAATAAGAGTAGGAGACCTCGGTGAGTGGGAGGGTCAGTTTCCCATTTGCAAAATGGTTACCATCTATCTGCCAGATTCTATGCCCTTCCTGACTGGTGAGATCACACCCCAACAGTGACCAGGAAGGAAAGTTTGTGAGCTTAACCAGATATCTCATTACTTACTTGTAGTCCTTGATGGTGGCCTATTATCTCTGGTGTAGCATGATCCCCTCTCTCCTTGTTTCTGGCGGGGCTCTCCTTCCCCTTCCCTCCTGTTTATAATCTTTGCAATTACTATAGGTATTACAGAGAAAAAATTCAGTATCTTCATTGGGATAAACAACATTTTAGTAAATCTGAGAGTGTTATGAATTTGAGAAAATATGAACATCGAATGTTATCATTAAACGTGGACTTGAAAGTAAGTGATAATACAGTATATACATCATAAGTACAGTATGATATGATTGGTGTAAAGTCTTACTTTAAAGCAAGAAATAAGTGAAGATATGTTTAATACTATGCCTTTAGTTGTAGAACAGGAGCTGATAGGGATGAAAAAAATGAATGACTATGCAGAAAAGAGAAAATATAGCTGATGGAATTAGTCTGTACAGGGCTCAGGTGTGGATCTAGTCTGGGACTGAAAAGATTTTTCTCTCCCTGTGGACAGATGAAAGGTAATTTGACTGGTGGATGATGTATGAGAAGGAAAGAAGAGAATTTGTGGAACTCGTGTATAATTCCTATCAATTCAGTGAGCAATTATAGTTTGTAGCTCATTATACAAAAGTAATTAAGGCATACTGAAGAATTAGGTAGTTTACCTTTAATTTTGGTAGTAGAACATTCGTAGTCAGAAAAGGTAAACTTTTATTTAGAGGATGTTTGTTATGAATGGCAAAGGCAATGAAATACAAGCTAACTTTGTATTTTGCTCAGCAGGAGACTAGATTACACAGAATGCAGTTGAGGATATAGAGGAAAGATTTTTTTAATAATTAGGGTCTTGGGATATCAGTTCTGATAGAAATCAAATAATATACCAGGATCAACATATCCATTATAGACATGAAAAATCAACATCCTCATTCACACGTCAATTTTTTTTATGTGGTACAGCTTTGATTAGGTTATATTTAAGTTTATACTCACTGTGTGTTGTTCGTATGTGTGTGTGTGGTCGGGTGCATTTGAGTGTATATGCCTATGGAGGTGCAGAGGTGATATTGGGAATCATTCTTGATTACTCTTCCACTTTGTTGTGAACCCGGTTCTCTAATTAAACCCAGAGCATACCACCAGGTATACTCTTGTTAGCCAGCTTGCTCTGGATATTCCCAAGCTCTGCCTTTCAGGGCTAGAATTACAGGTGATGCCAAAACACTGCACAATATTTTTATGTCAGATCTGTGTGAATTCATGTTCTTTTGCCTTCAAAGCAATGATCATCTTCCCATCACAGTTTGCTTAGATTTTAAGGTACAAGCACACTTGATTCTGTATGATTATGCAGGACATAGTTGGCAATATTTCCCCTAATCTTCAATATGTTTGCTTTATGAAATCTTAGCCTTCATGAGCTTAGATACTTTTAATTATTAAGTATCTCCTACTTTTTCTGAATAAAAGGTTTTTGTTCTTTTAATTTTGAACAATGAATTTTTGGAATCAAGTCTGATGGTGCCTGCATGTAATCCCCTCTATTTGGCATCACAAGTTCAAGACTACAGAGTGAGTTCAAGGTCAGCCAGAAAGAATTTGTCTCACAATATAAAATAAAACAGTAGAGGGCTGGAGAGAGATCTCGGGGAAGAACACTTACCTATCATGTGTGATATACTGGGTTCAATCATCAGCACTGTTAAATCAAAAGTGAGACTATATGAGGAGCTCACTTTAGTGAAATAATAATAGCTACTGCTTATAGCATTTCCACCACATACTAGAAGCTTTGTAAGCATTTCTTACTTATTTGAATAGTCAGCATCTAATCTCACTATTTTGTCAGTTTGGACTTCTGTGTGTTGACTCTTCAATACTTCTGTAATGAGGGAATTAGCATAGTTTCTTTTTAATCACAACCTATCATATGGTTGAAACAAAATGAGAAACTAAATAATTGCGTTCTAAATAAAGCATCAATTGAAATAGAACAATAATATTTTTCTTCACAGAAACTGGTTTAGAACATGATTAATGCAATGTTGTTTCAAAATACTAAGTGGCCATTAATAAAATGTTTGTTGAATAAATTAATTCAACACTGTGACTGCTACACTGAACATTTTTGAATGCTTCATGTAGCTTGAAATTATTTTCTTCATTTTTCATATTGCTTTTGAGGTTCCAGTTATCCTGTAGTCTGACAAAATGGTATTGATTCATAGTTTTGGGCCCTCCCTTTTTTTCACAGAGCAATATGCCATTCAGACAGTATTTGCTAAGCACTTAATGTATTTTCAAGGTTCAGTACTAGGGATACTGTGTGAAGAAGCAGGGATAGAGATGAGGAATTGGGTTAGAAGGAGGTAGAGCCATTCAATTCAATTTCTTGCTAGCATTCATACACAATATGAGGGAGGAAGGAATAATATAAATTGCTGTGTCATATTTAATATATGATAAATAATTATTCATAAACTAAGGTATAGAAAACACTACTTTTTGGATTTTTCTGCATTTAAACGTTAGGACTGATTTTATATATTGTTCTGAAATATGTAATAAAGCTTGAGAAAAGGATCAAATAACCTTCTCTACATCCTGTTCCCATCTGAGACTTACTACTGAGAAAGATATATGGATACAGCATAGAATGTCCTCCTTAAATAGCAATTACTCTATATGTGGCTGGTAAATTCATGACCAAAAAGCTTAAGAGGTTTTATTTTCTTTTTAGTTTTTGGATTTTTGGATTTCTTTTTAGATTTTTGGTTACAGTTCCTTTTCCAGTTTAGGAGAAGAGTTCATAAAAACACCAGGAGCTGAGGGAACTGGCTACATGTCATAACCACAGGACCACTGAAAAAGGGACAGTCTTCACTTGCTTGATCAGCTTGTCTGGTTAAGTACACACAGAAAGATGCCAACTCTCTTAACCAACTCCCTCCATCTTATTCAACTGGCCCATCTCAGGGTCTAACTCAACCACTAATTCTTTACAAATGTGCCCAGAACTCAAACCTTCAACTGTCTATGATAAGGGCAATGGATTTATATAATTTCACTCTTTATTGACTAACCCAACCCCTTTCTATTTTCCAATAAGCAGTAATTTTTAAAATAAAACATATTAATACATTACAATCCAAAGATATAGTAGTTTGATATTTAAATGCTAAAGAAAATACTAAGAGCTATCATATTTCTTTATGAACAGAAGACTTGGTATGTGCATTGTAAACACTGTGCTTCATAACATACTCTAATCTTGTCTCTGAGTCAAAGCATGTGAGGCCACCTTCATTGGCATGAAGCAGAATGCAAGCCTTACAAAGGGCAAAATTTGTGTACTCAGAATCAAGGCGGCTGTGGAGTTCCATAACACCAGCAAGGCCTGAAACACCTTGCTTTCATTAGCAGTTTGAATTAATTTTTGTCCCTTGCACTTTCAGAAACCGTTTACCGTGGCCAAATTTTTGTGACTCCAACTTTTAGTGGTCATGGTGTCATACTTCACACTTGAAAAAGCCTGGCTTCAGAGAACACTATCAACATCCTTCTTTATTGCTCAGAAGACCCTGTCAAAGTGTTCTCATTTTCCAGATAAGAGACCCAAGACTGAGAGGTAAGTTTCCCTATTAGACCTAAATGTGATAGTCATTTTGGAAGCCACACTTTTCTGACTCTAAACCCATGCTTTTCATTAATGGACTCTGTCCACATCAACATACTTAAAAGTTATGTTTGTTCAGATCGAACTGACAATATCAAATGTATTATAAAAGTATGAATCCAACTTAAAGGATTTCATGTAGAAGGTGATCATACATAACAAATTATTAAAATAATAAATAAATTTTCTGTGTATATAGCTCATTGATTACATTTATCTCTTTAAAAAAAGCATATTAGTAAGTTTACCTTTTAAAAAGCATGTCAACAAACAGTAAGGAAAAGAAACCAGGACTCAATTTAAGAGTCTCTGAGTTTAACTGTCAGTTTCCCTTAGGTTGGCCAGGTTAATTGTTGATGTGCAACATCAAAGAATTGTATAATCTTTTGGTCTGAACTTGAGTAGAATTTTAATATGAAGATGAGGACTACTGATCTTGCCAGGCTCCTAGAAAAGGTAGCTCTGTAGTAAATACATTCTTATTTTTACTTAGTTCAGAATCATTAATTTGACTTTTGGGGGAAACTTTTTACTGGGAAATTGATAGTGTGGATTGACCTGATTTATTTGTTTGTAAAATGTAGACTCTGTCCCGGCTACCATGGCATGTAGGAAGTCACTTCTTCAAAGCCTCTGCATTTCTACTATTTGTCTCTGTCGGTGGGCATAGCTTCCTGGACCTATTGTGCGTGCTTCTTGCCTCTGGGACAGCTATGTTGCAGTTCGTGCCTTGAATATTCTCCTTCCACAGCATTTCAGTCTTCAGACTTATTCCATGAAGAAGTGCCTGATCCTACACAGATACTTGACCTTTCCTTGGAGAAACTGCTTGGACTTAAGTTTTCCTTTTCTAGGAATCATCTGGATTTCGTACCTGATTTATCCACATACGCAGAATGTAAACTTCTCTTAGCAGTAATAGGCGTATTATTTTTGGGTATTGAATAAATTATAACTTTAAAGATTTCCAAGAATCCAAGAATTTAGAGCCTTAGTCTAGAGATGTAGAATCCGTGTGTGCATGTCAGAGCAATATTTTCCTGCTAGGCTAGGGATAAGTTCCCCATCCTTCTTTTGTGTTTAAGGATGTACATGTTCACACTTAGCCCTGGTAGTGATCCTACACTATTCCCTGTGTTCCGCTTGGCCCCTTATGGGAGTGTCTTTCTGCAGTTTCTTGCATCATTTGTCTCACATTATCAAATACCCAAGGAAAAAAGCCCAAATCTTTCTCAGTTTCTGTAGTTTGATTGGTGTGTGTGTGTGTGTGTGTGTGTGTGTGTGTGTAAAAGCAGAAAAATAGTGATGCTCTTTTAGTAATGAGTACTTGTAATTAGAGTTGTGACCAGATGGCTTTCTATTTTCCTTCTCATTCAGAGTTAAGTTCAGATGTCATGGTCCATGCATCCCACTGAATGCGTGAAAAATAACTGGAATGTGTATGCTTACACAGGCATGTACAAAGTCACCTGTGACCTGTTCCTTTTCTTCCTGCATGTTTCTACTATATATATATATATATGTATTTATGTGTATATATACATATATATACACATAAATACAATCTTGTACTGCATCAACATATATATATAATGATACATAAATACAATCTTGTACTGCATCAACATATACACATGCATATACACACAGACAGACATATATACAATATGTTTTCACTCAAAGATTGATTTTGCTTGTTGAAAATAGGCTTGATTTTAGCCCTGGATGGTCTGGTATTTACTATGTAAAGCAGGCTGGCCTCCAGCTCACAGATATCAGCCTCCCAAATTTTGGAATTATAGACATGAGCCACCATGCCGAATTTTAAAATATTACATCTACATTAAATTGTTTTCTGGTACTAGCAAGTATCTCATATTGATTCACATATTTCTATATTTGTAGTATTTCTTCCTCTGAAAAACTGTTACCTAAAAAAAACTGATGGTGCATTTTACAGTCAGTAGTGCCATAGGAACAAGTAAACACTTAGAGGAGAGAGAGTCAGTTTAAAGAAAATCACTCTAGTTTATCATAGGAACTAAAGCCTTTTGCTGGAGTTAAGCACAGAAGTGCGATTGCTCTATCCCTAGACCCCTGAGAGGAATGAGGAAGAGTCAGTATTTGGCTTCAATATGGCATTAGCAGAATGGCAAGTGTTCCAGGAGCTGCTGTAATTCCAGCAACACAGTCTCCCCCAGTCTAACATCACAGTAATCTTTGTTGGCATTAAAGCTATTTCATCTCTGGCAGGGTAACATTCAGTGGATGGATTAGGAGCCTTATCTTGCTAAAACCAGCAACATCAAGAATCAATAGATGAGTGACTTGGGCAATAGTACTTGAGGGAGAAGCATACTGCATTTTTTTTCTTACCATGCAATTTCCAGGGACAATTCTAAGATAGTAGATGGCATGAATCATGAAGCAGAGTAGTTTTACTTTACTTAATATTTTTAATCCTTTTTAAAAGTTATTTTATTTTTCTAGTTTTATAAGCATATTGAGTACTCATTTCTGCTTTCCTCCATCCCCCTTCCCACCCATTTCCTTTCCCCTCCCTTCTTCAATTCATCCCATTCCACACACCCCCCCCATCTGCCTTCACAGACCCCAGGGCTCCCTTTGCCTGTCTACATTTTTTAATTTTTTTCTACTTTTACAAGCATATTGTGTGCTTATCCCTGCTTCCCTCCATCATCTCTCCCTCTCATCCCTCTATCAATCCCACTCTCTTGCCCGTCTGCTTCTGTGGATTCCAGGGTTCATCTGACCAGTCTACTTCTGTAGGGGTTCAGGCGTCTGCAGCACACAATGTTGCTTCTTATCAGGCCACCCCACTGATAGGGGCATTTCCATTCATTCATCCAGTTCAGTCCCCCAGGTTTCAACTGTATCTTCTTATCTCTCTGAGTTCTTTGATATTCTTTGGGGGCATGTTGGTATGTCAATCATTATGCAGGGAAGGACAAGTTTCACCATAGTGAGTTCCTAGATGCAGCAGTCCTGTCTTGAATGGAATGTCTTGTCCAAAGGTGAACCTTCCCATCTTTAGGTTCTTACATTTTCACTGTCCCCTCTTTTGTGAAGTTCTCAAAGCCTTAGGATGAAGAGATTGGGTTGGTCTGATTTTGGTTGAGCCTTGCTGATTTGATGGCACTCTGCATTATGGCCGTCCACTACTGTCCACTTCACTGCTTCTCCACCGCCCTAGACTGCATCCTGTCGGTGTGCTGTGAGTATCCACCTCTCTTGTAGAAGATTTCTAGGCTGAGCGCTAGCTGCTCTTCAAATCTATGAATATAATAGTAGGTATTTACAGAGCAGCTTGGTGTACTGTCTTCTTACCCATAGGTTCATTGGCTGTTTTTCCCTATTGATCTATTTCCTTCCCTTTTTTAGGTTCTTGTTCTAGTTAACAGTAACAGGAATGTGTTCCATTCTGACAAGCCAGTCTTGAGTCTAAGCAGATAGCTGTTGGTTATCTCCCTGATACTCATGCCATTATTATTATACTGGTGGTTACCTGTTGCCAAGATGATTTTTATTGCAACTCAAAGATCTCATGTGTTGATGGGGTCTGTGATTATTTCTCTTCCCAAGTAGCATCTACAGTATTCCTTGGTACTGTATAAGCTCTCTAGCAAAGGAGAGAATTCTTAGACCAGTTCTAGTTGATGTATTTTGCCCATATTCTCTGATCTACATATGATGCATTTTCAGTAATAAGGTCTTACTGACATTTTAGCAGGAAGTGTCACATTCCTGTTCTCTAGCATAATTTTGCACTGGGTTCCAAGTGGATCAGCTCAGGGCTTTTTTTTTTTTTTTATTGTTTTTCTCATTCTATGCTCTTCTGCACAAGGACTGTCTTTTCTAGTCCCTTTCTTTAAAAGAATTTTTTGACATATTTCTAGCATAGGAATTTCCTTCAGGGTTACTTCCCAAAATCTTATGATTTTCTTTTTTTTCTATAATAGCAGAGTTTGTTGAATGACAAGTTCACGAGCTATGTTAATTTTGTTAGCTGCACTTTTTTTTCAGATTTTTTAAAATTTTTTCCACTCATGCAAAGTTGATAAGTACCCCATTCCCCTCCCTCTACCCTTGCTCGCTTCCCCCTTTTCCCCTTCCTTTCCCCCCTCCCTCCCTTTCTCCCAGTGCCCCCTCCCTTCCTGGAGCATCCTTTAGTGTGCATGTCAGACTTCCCTCTGGGTCCTCCTCTCTGATGAGGAGTAAGGACTCAGTAGCATTGCCTAGAGCTCTTTTGTGTGTTCCCCTTTATTATAGGAACACTATCGTGGCTGTTAATCCATTGCCTCTAAGGATCTTAGTGTCTGTGATCCATGCTAGACTTTGAGGGAGTCGATGATATGTCGGTCATTGCACAGGTCATGCAAAGTCCTATTATGATTACTTCAGCCCTAACTTGTATGCTACTAGTATCTTGCATATTGTTGCTCCTCCCCATCTTTAGGCTCTAACAATCTTCTGCAAATTTCCCTAAGCTTTGGGATGGGGAGAGATTAGGTTGGCCTGGTTCCAGGTGTTTGATGTAGAGTCTCTAATGTTCTGAATTATAGTTTGTTGATTTTTTTTTTTCAGTTTTCTTGTTCCTGCACTGTCCTTAGCTCCATCCTGATGGGTATTGGATGTTACCTCCTGGCCAGAGATAAAAGGCTGTTAAAATAGTCTTATTATAAGAGTAGATTCAAAGGTAGATGGAATAAGAATAGGAGACCTCGGTGGCGGGGGAGGGGGGATAGTCTCCCATTTGCAAGATGGTTACCTTCTATCTGCCAGGCTGTATGCCTTCCCAACAGTCACAAATGACCAGAAAGGAAAGTCTGTGAGCTTAACCAGATGTCTCATTATTTACTTGCAGTCCTTGATGGTGGCCTATTTTCTCGCTGTAGCATGATCCCCAAATTCTTATGATTTTTCTATAAGTCTCTCTGACCCTCCTATCTCCCATCCCCTCATTCCCCTTTATGTATTTTTCTCAATTATTCCCTCCCGCACCCTATTTGTGATGGTATCATAAATCTCTCCTTTAAAAAGTTTTACCCTAATCATTCCTTCCCTCCTTCCCACTTTAATCCATTAAAAATATTTATCTGGCCCTTCTCTCTCCCGCGCCTCCTTTGTCTGCCCCATGAAGCCTCCCGCTCCCCACTCCGCCAGACCGCCAGGTGAGTCCCCGCCCAGCCCCGCCCAGGTCGACCCTAGTCCCCACTGTACCCAGGCTGCCTCTGGCTTTGGCCTGGGCCACGCCCCAGGCCCCAGGCCCCTTTCTCCCTCCCACCTGCCTGTTCCCCCAGCTGGACAGGACTTGCTTGCTTTCCTCCATCCCTGGAGCTTGGGTGGTGCACTAAGCCAAGTCCCAGGTCTCAGGTGAAGAATCAACATCAGCCCCTCTGCCTCTCTGGCCCACCGGGGACCCACGCACGTGGTCTACAGAAGACACACTGCTACTCAGAATTCAATAGAGTCCAAAGAAAACTCAAGCAAAGTTCTAAGGGTCAAAGGCCATATATCTGTAAACTTCTACAATCATCCTATCACATGGGAGAGATTCTTCACATCCAGCCCAAAGATAAGTAAACCTCCTTTTTTCTACCTTACTGTTCCTTTCTAATATTAATCACTATAGATTAACTTTTCCATAAAGTCACCCCAAAAACATGTACAACTCCAGGGATCATACCACTCACCCTCACATACCACGAAGATACTACATCGTAAAAGTGCACTACCATACTAATATTCACTCCTTGTCTACTTAACCTGATTTAACTGATGTACTAACAGCCTAACAGCCTCAACTAGGAAATAACAATAACAAAAGACAAACATACCCAACCCCAAGGCAAGCACTAGTAATAACTGCCTAAGTGTAGTAATACCAACTGAATCAGTCAAAAACACACAGAAACTGAAAAGCCCTAGAAGACAAAACAACAATGCCCAAGTCAAAGTGCAGATACATGAGAAACAAAACCCAAGAAGACCAATCTCCCACTGAAAGAATTAACCCCTTAATGATGGATTCCAACAAGAACAAATTCACAGAAAACAGCCAAGAAAGCCAGACCCAAGACAACGACTTTCAAAGTATGATCATCACCATGATTAATACAATGAAAGAGGAAATCCAAGAGGAGTTAAACAACTGAGTCAACCACTTTGAACAGGAACACAACAGGCATTTGGAGGAGTTGAGAAAAACAGTTCAAGAAACAAAAATAGGCATAGAGCAGTTAAAACAGTTTCAGGCAGAGTTTAAAACTGAACTAAAAGACAAGCTATCTTCAACCCAAAGCTCAATAGAGAGTTATCAGCAGAACTAGCAAAGCAGAAAATAGAATTTCAGATCTTGAAGACAAAGTGGGAGAATTAACCAGCTCAGTGGAAGAGATTGTTAAAGCCAAAAAGATACTTGAGAGGAACTTTCAAGAGATATGGGACACCCTGAAGAAGCCTAACATGTGCATTCATGGAATACCAGAGCAAGAATCTCAAAATGCCACACCTGAGGAAATTTTTCAAATTATCATAAATGAAAACATCCCTCAACTGAAGAATGAGAGGCCCATCCAAATACAAGAGGCATTTTGCACTCCAAACAGATATGACCAAAATAGAAACTCGCCACGGCAAATAATAGTCAAAGCACTCCACATTCAAGACAAAGAAAAGGTGCTGAGAGCTTCAAGAGAAAAAAAGCAAGTCACTTTTAAAGGCAGACCTATTAAAATGACAAATGACTTCTCAATGGAAACAGTAAAAGCAAGAAGAGCTTGGAGAGACGTACTTCAAGTATTAAATGAGCAAAAATGCCAACCCAGGCTGATATACCCTGCAAAACTATCTGTCATGATTGAGGGAGAAATAAAAATTTTCCAGCACACCTCATAAAGTCTAGCATCTGTTAAGGGCACCGAGATCCCTGGAGGCAAGGGATTGACAGCCATAGTAGTGCTCCTATGCTTAAGGGGAACAAGAGAAAGGGCTTATGGAAATGCCACTGGGTCCTTATATGTCATCGGAGAGGAGGACCCAGTGGAGAGTCAGGTGTATACAATAAAGGACTCTCTGGGAATTGGGGGGGAGGCACTGGGAGATGGGGAGGGAGAGGAGGGGAAGGAAGGGGTTCGGGGGGAGGAGGGGGGAGGGAGGGAACTGGTAAAAAATTTTAAAATGTATAATTACATTTTTAATAAAAAAATTTTTCCAGCACAAAGACAACTTGAAGGGATACACGTCTACCAAACAAGGCCTTCAAAAAATGCTAGAAATGATATGCAAACTTGAAGAAAAGAACAAGTGTATCCAGGAGGACAGAAGGGAAGAATAATACCACAAAAATATAAATGTAAAACAATAAGCTTACAAAATCCACTAAACATAAAAAATGTCCAGAATTTCTCCATTATAACATTAACTCACCGATTAAGAGACACAGATTACAAATTTGGATTAAAAATCACAACCCATCAATCTGCTGCCTTTAGGAAACTCATCTCATCACAAAAGAGAGGCACATCCTAAAAATGAAAGGCTGGTCCAAAATTCTGCAAGCTAATGGAACCAGGAAACAGGCAGGGGCAGCCATTATGCTGTTGGACAAAGTGGACTTCAAACCCAAAAAAATCATAAGAGACACAGATGGATACTACATTTTAGTCACAGGTACAATTCACCAGGAAGATTTCACAATACTGAATATATATGAACCCAATACGGGCCCCTCCACATTCATTAAGAAAATCCTATAGTGTCTAAAGGGAGAAATCAACCCCTAATCGATAATTCTTGGGGATTTCAACACCGCCCTCTCAACATGGGATAGATCAACAGGTCAAAAACTTAACAGGGACACTTTGGAACTTAATCAAACCCTTAAAGAAATGGACCTTACAGATCTCTATCAAACTTTTCATCCATGTACCAAAGAATACACATTTTTCTCAGCAGCACATGGAACTTTCTCCAAAATAGATCACATATTGTGCCACAAAATGAATCTACACATATACAGGAAAGTTGAAATTCTAGCCTGTGCCCTATCAAACCACCACGGCCTAAAGCTGGACATCCACAACACAACAAAGGACAGAAAATATAACTAACTCCTGGAACTTAACACTATGATGCTGAATGAGAACTGGATTCAGGAAGAAATTAAAAAGAAATTCAAGATTTCCTGAAAGTGAATGATAATGAAAATACAACTTACCAAAATCTCTGGGACACAATGAAAGCTGTTCTAAGAGGTAAGTTCATAGCTCTTCATGCCTACATCAAAAAAAAAAAAAAAAAAAAGGAAACATCAGAAATACACAACTTAACAAGGCAGCTTAAAGCTTTAGAAAAACTAGATCAATCTGATCTCAAAAGCAGTAGAAGAGAGGAGATTAGCAAAATAAGGGGTGAAATATCTGAAATCGAGATTAGGAAAATGATAGAGAAAATCAACCAGTGAAAAAGCTGGTTCTTTGAAAAAATCAATAAGATTGATACACCCCTAGCTAAATTAACCAAAAGCAAGAGAGAGAAAACCCAAATTAATAAAATTAGAAATGAAAATGGAGTTATCACTACTGATAAGAAATCCAGAGAATTATAACGTCATATTTCAAAAACTTATACTCTGTGAAATATGACAACACAAAAGAGATGGATGAATTCCTAGTAAACACAACTTACCTAAGTTGAATCAGGAAGTTGTGAATTATTTAAATAGTCTTATAACATATAAGGAACTTGAGGAAGTAATCTCGAATCTTCCCACCAAAAAATGTCCTGGACCAGATGGATTCAGCACAGAGTTCTACCAGACATTTAAGGAGTTAATAACACCAATACTCCTTAAACTGTTCCAACAAATAGCAAAGGAAGGAACACTACCAAATTCCTTCTACGAAGCTAATATTGTTTTAATCCCAAAACCTCATAAAGATTCACTTAAAAAAGAAAACTATAGGCCAATCTCTCTGATGAACACAGATGCAAAGATACTCAACAAAGTCTTAGCAAATCGGATTCAAAAACACATTAAAAAGATCATTCACGGGGACCAAATAGGCTTTATCTCCGGCACACAAGGTTGGTTCAACATATGCAAATCAATAAATGTAATTCATCATATAAACCAGTCCAAAGCCCAGACCACATGATACTCTCGATAGATGCAGAAAAAGCTTTTGACAAGATCCAACAGCCTTTTATGATCAAAACGCTAGAGACAGTGGGAATGAAAGGAATCTTTATCAATATAATAAAAGCTGTATACAACAAGCCCACAGCAAGGATTGTACTCAATGGGGAAAATCTGGAAGCATTCCTACTTCGATCACAAACTAGACAAGGCTGTCCACTCTCACCACTTTTAGTCAATATTATACTTGAATTATTAGCTGAAGCCATAAGATAAGAAAGGGACATAAAAGGGATTCAAATTGGCAAGGAATAAGTCAAGCTACCCCTATTTGCAGATGATATGATCTTATACCTGAGTGATCCCAAAAATTCCACCAGGAAGCTCCTGGAACTAATTGAGTTCAGCAGGGTAGTAGGATACAAAATAAACTTACAAAAATCAGTGGCTTTCCTGTATGCCCAGAATGAAAGAAGTGAAAAAGCCCTGAGAGAAACAATCCTATTTACTATAGCCCCTAAAAAAATGAAATACCTTGGTATAAACCTAACTAAGGAGGTAAAAGACTTTTACAATGAAAAGTTTAAAACCCTCAGGAAAGAAATTGCAGAAGACACCAGAAGGTGGAAAGACCTCCCATGTTCCTGGATTGGCAGAATCAACATCGTAAAAATGCTTGTAGAGATCAGAGGGCAACTTGTTGAACTGGTTTTATTTTTTTACTGTGCGGACTTTGGGTATTAAGCTCAGGTGATTGGCTTGGGTATTAGTGTCTTTATCAAACGTACATCTTTTTTTAATAAAAGTGTTATTTTTTGTTTGATAGAAGTATAGGGAGAGAGAGACTACCTTCCTTCCTTCCTTCCTTCCTTCCTTCCTTCCTTCCTTCCTTCCTTCCTTCCTTCCTTCCCTCCCTCCCTCCCTCCCTCCCTCCCTCCCTTCTTTCCTTCCTTCCTTTCTTTCTTTCTTTCTTTCTTTCTTTCTTTCTTTCTTCTTTCGTTCCTTCCTTATTCCTTCCTTCCTCCTTCCTTCCTTCCTTCCTCCGTCCTTCCTTCCTTTCTTCTTTCTCTTTCTCTTTCTTTCTTTCTTTCTTTTTTTCTTTCTTCTTTCTTTCTTTCTTTCTTTCCTTCTGTCTTCCTTTCTTCCTTCCTCCCTTCCTTCCTCCCTCCCTCCCCTCCCTGCCTCTCTCTCTCTTTCTTTCTTTTTTTCTTTCTTCTTTCTTTCTTTCTTTCTTTCTTTCTTTCTTTCTTTCTTTCTTTCTTTCTTTCTTTCTTTCTTTCTTTCTTTCTTTCTATATATCAAGAAATGGAGGCTTGTGTAGTTCAGAGAACAACTTTTGGAAGTCGGTTGTCTCCTTCCAACATGTGAACTCCAGGGATAAAGCTTGGGTGGCCCAATATCACGAATATTTTTAAGCTCGGGTAAAATATCTATCCTTCTTTCCTTCCTTCCTTCCTTCCTTCCTTCCTTCCTTCCTTCCTTCCTTCCTTCCTTCCTTCCTTCCTTCCTTCCGTCATTCCTGTCTTTCTCTTTCTTTTCTTTCTATTTTTCTTTTTCTCTTACTTTTTCCTCAAGCCTTTTCTTCCTTTTTCCAGGTACACAAATTGATGTAGCTTGTCCACTTACACAAAACAATTGCAAAGGCATTTCCAAATGACTTGTAAATAACAATTTTACTTCATATGAATGGTTTTACTTGCCTCTGGTACCATATGTACAGTATATTTATAGAAATGAGGATGAAATATTTCTTTCTGGAATTAATTTATTACTCTTTTAAAGTGCTTAGTTTTGGAGCTGGAGAGATGGCTCAGTGGTTAAGTCTCTCATCACAAGCAGAAGATCCAGAGCTGGGATCCCAGATATCACATAAAACAACATGCACAAATGGCAGAGGTATGTATTTTCGGCCTTGAAAGGCAGAGCCTGGGAAACCCCAAAACAATGCAAAGACGGGGTAGTGCAATCCAGGATGATTCCTGAAGTCACCCTTTGGCTTCCACAGACACACAATGCCCTCTCTCTCTCTCTCTCTCTCTCTCTCTCTCTCTCTCTCTCTCTCACATACACACACACAATTACTTCGCAAGTAATTTTTAATTTTTTTTCCTCTGTATCCCTTGTCCCCATCTGAGAATGTAGAAAGTAATACTTCTATTACAAAAGTTGTTAGGTGGAGTGAAGTAAATATTTTGCCTAAAACTTGAGCTGTGGTGTTTTAGTAAAGAATGAGTGAATATTAACTGATTATAATAAATGATACATGCATGATGAGATTTTAATGCAAACACATTTTGGTTTGTATGCCTGACCTGACCAGTGAAATGTTTAATCTCCTATGGGAATCTTGACATACATCTTTTCACCTTGTCTGTATAAACTTACTTTCTGTTATTGAAAGAGTACAGATGGTCCATGCTGGCTTTGTGTAAGATGGAGGTCACAACGAGCAGGTTCCCTTCCAGAGCCTATCTCACATGGAACTTGCATTTCAGTGCCTGGCCTTTTTCCATCATGTGTAGTGTGGTGCCTGCCACCACTACTACCTCACTAGTCACTCTCCATTTCCAACCCTGCAATGCTTCACTTCTCTGATCTCCCTACAAAGAAGCAAATTATTGTCGCTTGTGTTGCTGATGGAAAGTGAATTAAATTGAAGTCTGGAGTGCAGCTGCCTGAGGATGTGACTCTGTATTTTCTTTGCTAAGTGATGTCATTTGCCTGTGGTGAACATTTTTGTTCTCAGTTTTGTTTATTTGTAATATGCCTATACATAGCACTAAACAAGCACTCAGAAAAAGACAGGAAAAAGGTACAGAAGCTAAAGTATGAAGCAGATCATTGCGATGCCTGATGCAAATGTCTTTGTCTAATGCTCTTTATCTTTCACAGAACATGAGCTCAACTGCACACTGGCATGCAGCCATTCCTTGACTAAGAGCTACAGAGGCTAGCCGACAGCCAGGCCTGTGGAGTACACTTCAGGAAACTGCAAGATGCAGATGGGATTCAGGTCTGTAACTTTCTTACACACGTGTGCTGTTGGCAAAAGTTGGACCATTGTAGCAAGGGATTTGAGAAGTGTTGCACGTGATGCATGTTTCGGTTTTGTTAAATTTCTATATGCTACAAAATAATCCTGGTAAAAGTCGCTTCACAATTCTGGGACACCTGTGCTATCATTCCAAAGGAAAACACTGTGAAAGGTAGCTGACTGAATCTGATGCCAGTGCAGCTAGACAAAGTCTTGAGGTATTGCAGAATGCCTTTCCCCATGACTTCCTTGGCTTGTGCAATGAAAGTCTTGAATTTGTACATCTGTGTCAAAGACCATGTAACAGGCAAGCTCTGGCACTATGTGCATTTGTCAGTATCAGTGATATTTTCATTCTCAATTATTTAAATTTTGATTCTCTAGTTGATGATTTTCAAGCAGAAGTCTTAGGATGGGTCTCCTCTTCTGCTACTCCCTTTGGGAACATTGCATCACTTACTGATATCTATATCACAAACTGGGGAAATATGGAACTGAAGAAGTCCACTGTACTTTTCACTCATAATTTTGATAAAAAGTCTTCAGGGAAAATGCTGAAATATTTTGATTAGTGACAGGTTTGGGGATTCAGTTACGATTTCGATGATTTCTAGGAATTCACTTTTCATTTATTTTGTATGTTCTACTGCCGCCAATGGGTGGACAGGAGCTATATGTTAAAAAAGATAGGAATGAAAGGTTGTATTTTCCTTCTATAAATTCAGAGATTTGCATATGTAGCTTTGACTTCTAGATTTCTCTGATGCAAGGCTAAACACTAATGACCATTCATGGAATCACAGCATGAGTTAGAGTAGCAAGTAGACTCAGGCACTTACCAAACACAACTTCGAGCAGATTAGGTAAGGCTTCTCAGAATTAAGGACCCATTGTTATTAATGTAACGCTAATTGATCTTGTTGCGTGCTTACTGAGCATACACAAATGTCCTTAGGGGAAAGGAAGAGACCTCTTCACACTGGAAGTACATGTCTGGCACTTGTTCCAAACCATTTTCTTTTCAAACAAGAACAGTAAGATTCATGATACCAAGATTGTATTCTGTGAACACTGGTGGGAAGGACATTGTGTCTCATCAGATTTACTTAGTATCTTCTGTTCTTCCATTCATTTTCCTCTCTCTCTCTCCCTCTGACTCTGTCTTTTTCTCTACTCTCCTTTCTGGGATTTGTTGTTACCAGAGGCAGATCCTCCCTCCTTTCTTCTCTCCAGTCTCTGGGCGCGATGCTCTGATGGTCTTGGGTTTGCCAAAGACTCCTCTGGGTGTCCTTTAACTCTTTTGGCAACTTTTGCTGTTAAAACTGTTGCAAGCTGTTGGCATAAGTCAAATTACATTTGGCAAAGTGTGTGTTATGTATCTGGAAACTGGGTTATACTCATTCTAGAGCAATTAGCTAGATAATTGCTCTGGCACAAGGACAGCCTTGTGCTATTCTTGTAACAAAACAGATAATTTTAACTGTAGCTCTACCTAATACTTCCAGGGAGTGCTAAAAAACCTGGCCCATTCTTATTTTAGATCAATTAAATGTCTCTGTAGGTTCTTTATGTTCTCTTTTATGGGAATTCTGCTGGCCATAATCACCGTGGTGTTTTGGAAATGGGAGTTCTTGATCTCTTATGGAATAAAAAACAAGTGCTCTCTGAATTAAACAAAGCATACATACAGACAGCAAAAATTATATGACCTTTTCTTCCTCTAATGTTCTATGGGCAAGGCATTTCTCCTGGCTTGTTCAGCACAGTATCAGTGAACACTAAAAAGTTTTTGCTGTTCGTTGTTTGTTGTTGCTGTTTTAATTCCTTTATATTTCTCAAAGTAATGCCTTTCGGTGTCCCAATTTGAAGCCAGAGACAAACTCAAAAAGGCTGCCTTTCATTATTGCCAGGGCTTCCATGGTTCTGATCATCCTGTGATCTGAACTCTTCTGTTCTTACCCACATCTTAACACTGAGCTCTTTGACTATCCTCTTGCTGACCAATCCTCAACTCCAAATGCTATTGCTGCTGACTGGCTGTAATTGAAGCCTAATGGACCAGTGACTCTACTACTACTCCATGGACTCCCAGTGGGAGACTATTTTCTACTCTACAGCCAAATCTCTTAGCACCATGCCAAATGATTTCACATAAAATTTCCCAATGTTCTTCACTATCTATATTCTTAAAAGATCTCAGGTATCCCATTTATCCCTCATTTGATAAGTAGGAAATGTTTATTGAATAAGCAGAATATTTGTTGATATTCTTTTTCTTTATCTTGTGCAAATACACATAACATAATAGTCAGCCTACTGTGCAACAGCACACGAGTGTTCTGCTCATGTCCAACTAAATCTTTGTATTCCTTGGTCCACCTTCCCTGGTCCATTCCCTCTCCTATCTCTGATATCTACCATTCTACTTTTACCTCAGACCAGTAATGCTGTCTAAATTCCTTCTTTAACAAGGTACAATTATTCTCCTACTTCTATAAATGATATTATCTTATTTACATGTATTTTATCTTTTCTGCCTTGATATTTTTGATCCTCACTGTCATAGATTCCAAAAGGGCAAAATCTGATTGGCAGATTGGGGAACAGGAAGTATGTTGTAAAATCTTTTGGGGTCACAAGCTGATGAAGAAATAAATGGAAGACAATAGCTATGAAGGGAGGCAGGGAAGGAGAGAGGGAGGGAGGGAGAGAGAAAGAGAGAGAGAGAAAGAGAGAGAGAGAGAGAGAGAGAGATATTTGGCTGCTAATAGGTCTCACTAGAGCTCTCATCTGTGGGTAGTTTGAAGTGCTATGGTTGGTATTTCATGGTCCTAGACATTAATGTCCCTATTCTTAGCAATCATTAGAAGAAACTCTTCCAGGGAGAGGTCACAGTTTTTAACAAGGCAAAATTGTTACCCAAAGCAGCTCTTTATGAAAACTGGTTGCAGAGAGAGCAATCTCACAGCAGTTGACCATCAAGTCACCTTATTCATCAGGAGGGACCTAGCTGCCATATCCTAGTGTCTTCTCCATATAGTCTAAAAGTTAATTTAGGGTAGAATTTAGAGTAGATTACTTTAAGATTTTATATGCTATCACTGGGGCATCTATGATTGTTTATAATTACTATGTAAATGTTGTTTAATTCTCTTAGACTCCTTGGAAGTTTCCAGCACAAGAGAAACCTCTCAAGGTTGTCTGGCTTACATTGGGTAAGCTAGATGCCATTTGACTTAAAGAATAGATTCTATGCACATGGTTTTGCCACTATTGCTGGCAATCATGCTTGCTCACATTTAATTGCATTGACATGGCTGAAAACCTTTCGTCTCTTATGAGCTGCTTCTTGGACTCTGAGTTAGCATTCCCTCATACAAATACCCCAGTGTAATTAGATAGTTGCCTGGTGCATGCTTGCACTCCTTAGCCTTCTCACATTACCACTGCACAGTTCTTGGAAAGCATAAGGATTCTTTAATTTCCACTGAGCACTGTGTTGCCTGCATCAGTCATCTCATTGTGTGCTGCTGTACTACTCTAAATTAATGACTCCCCACAATGGTGTAATAAACCTACGAATGAGTGTTTATTCAATCTTTAGTAATTGTGGGATAAATCTTCCAGGAATACACTTGGAAAGGGCTTTTCTGGTGTATGATTACTTTCCTTGCCTTTAAATACATTTAATTTGTTATGGTATAACTGATATACTTTAATCCCAATGGGAATGGAAGGGGGGAAGGGGGGTACCGGGAGAAAGGGAGGGAGGGGGCTGAAAAAAAGGGGAAATGGGGGAGGGTGCAAGGGGGACTGGGGAGGGGTGGAGGGAGGGAGGGGACCGGGGTACCTATTAAGCTTGTATGACTGGGAAAATATATAATTAAAAAAGAAAGAGATTTGGGATTGTTTAAAAATATTTTCTTTAATGTATTTGTGGGTTTTAAAAGTTAAAGGATTATAAGGTAATACTGTGAGGGGAAAACTAAATTACACCTAAAGATTCATTTCCATGTTAATGAAGCATGTTATGGGAGACGATGCTTTTGAAGTGAAAATAAACAATATTTAAGAAATTTTTCTTCTTGGATAAGTGGTGTTTTTAAGATTATAAACTTGAGATTTCTTAGCCATATTTCTTTATTTTTGTCTTAGGGAAAAGAAGTTTGTTTTAAATATTTTGAAAAAAAACCCTCAAACAAGATAAAGCTAATAAGCCATAACATATCTCAGAATTTCAATTTCTTTTATAATGTAGCTAAACCTAGGGCTACTCTTCTCAAAGTTTATGGAGATTCAGATTGCTTTTACTCACATGCCATAATACCAGTTGAAAAATAAATGAGCCATCTTAATATGCAAAGATTTTAATAATTTTTTTCTTTTGTATACATAAAAAAAACCTGTTACCAAAATTTTGAATATACTTAACATTTACAGAATAACATGCTAAACCTCTGGGTCTCCATCTTATCATTGTTCAATTATTAACTCATGCTCAATTCTGTTTTATGTTAGCCCTATACAATCCTTAAGAATCCTCCCCAACCCCAGGGGAGATGGTATTGCACCAGCCTTTCAACCTGAAGTTGGGTCTCCAGGTCCCATCCATGCACAGCAGAAGCATCTGTAATCTCAGTGCACTTACAGAAATAGGAAGCAGACTCCAGAGAATCTACAGACTGCCTGAGTCAGCCCTGCCTTATACCAAGTGATAAAGACCTGTTCATCACAGAGTAGAAGAGACACAGTATGCTGTACAAGCAAAAAAATTTGACAATAGAAGGTAGCCTGGTAAGGGAGATGAAGGGCTTTAAGGGAAAAAGGAGAGGAGATAGTATTTGGGACTAACGGTTGAAAATATTGTAAATCACTATATTCATCTATACAATGTTAAAATTTTTTTAAAAGTAAGAAACAAAACATCAAAAGAGACCCATTCACAAATTAGGTGGGAAGATAAAAAAAAAATACCTGAAAGTGCTCCTCTGACCTGTATGTATGTGCTGTGATTTGCACATGTTCGCACTCTTCCCTCCCTCCTTTCTCTCTCTTTCACACACACACACACACACATACACACACACACACGATGTTCATATTTTAAAAACCCTGCATTGTTTTAATAATACTGCCCTTTACCTTTTAAAATGCCTCAACGTGTACCACATGACACAAGGATTATTTAAGATACAAGGCCACATACATACTTAAAATGAATGATGGCCTCCTAAGAGTACAAGATGTCTAATAAATATTGAATGTCTTCAGGTATGCTGAGATTTGAAAAATTATTTTTTCAAATGAAGTCATCCATTAGGATTGTTTGCTCCACTCCAAAGTTTCTCTCATCGGGTAAGTTTCCTTTCTCTTTGTTCTTTACCACTTCTGTGCTAAGGATCAGATCGCTTATTCTGCACTATCTCCCACAGTCTGCACTGTGCTGCTTGCACTGTTAACCATGTTAATGGACACACTCCATTGCCCTCTCTGCTATCTGCATATTGATAGTAAGATGCGGAGAGTTGATGAGATTTATCTTTAATTTTCTGTGAAGAACACCTCACCTGTCATATCAGAAAGTGTTACAGTCACTTCAAATAGTTTTCCTATGAGCAATTAGCTATAAACTTAAATATATAGTTGGGGTTATTTACTTTGCTTTAGCTTTTTGGACCTAGCTTTTAAAATATGTTCATTTTTGACTAGTTTCAGTGTTTCAATGTCAAATACATAAATAAGTCATGCTCAGAGAAGACTAGTTTCTACTCCATCTTCTTGATCATCTTCCTTATGTCATAGATATTTTGAGAGATTTTAATTGATCTCCATTCAATTGGTGTTTAGAAGCCTATGCATTTTTGTTGTAGTGAATTTCTTAGACTAATATTTTTATATGATAACCGTAGTGTTTGGGAAGTGAACTGCCTCATACAGGCTCTTGTGTTCGAAATGCTGATCCCAGCTGGTGGCACTGCTAGGCAAGGTGATTAGACATGTAACAGAGTATTGTTGGAAAGAGCACTGCTGCAGATCTAGAGATTTGGCAACCTGGCCTTGGTTCTGTCTTTCTTACTTTTTCTTCCTACAGGTGGGTGGCAAGCAGCGGGCCTCCTGCTTATGGCTCCTGAAATGCAATTTCCACCATAATTGGACCATATGCCCTCTATTAGGAAATATGTGAAGTGTGAAGATTATGAGAATGGGGGCTATGTGGGCCCATAAATAAAGAGAAACTGATATGAGGAAGAGTCTTAAGAAAGACAAGTTTATTAGAGTTAAGGGTCTGTTAGGAGAACAACTGAACAAAGGAGAAAGCTTAGGATCAGAAAGGACAGGGAGAGTAAGGAAGAGAAGCCACGGGGCAAAGGGGTCCCATAGCACATTCATTTATTGGGAGAGAGCAGGGGCTTGTGTTGCCTCAGGTTTGGCTAAAGGGCTGCCTGTAGGAGAGTAATAACTTAATAGGGCTATGGGGAGAAGGCTTCCGGGGAGTTGCTATGGAAACAAGATAGTGAGGTTGGGGAAAAAGTTTCTTCTAAGGCCTAAGGAACTAAACATTCACTTCTCATTGTCTTCACCCCTTGGAACCACAAACCAAATAAGTAATCCTTCCTTATCAGGCAGTTGGTCTTTTTTTTTTTCCACTCATACAAACTTGATAGGTACCCCATTCCCCTCCCTCTCTCCATCCCTTCCTGGATCCTCTTGCTCCCTCCCCCCTTTTGCCTTCCTTTTCCCCCTTCCTTCCCTTTCTCCCAGTGCCCCTTCTTCTCCATTCCTGGAGCATCCTTTACTGTGCATGTCAAACTTTCCTTTGGCTCCTCCTCTTCTGTCAGGCAGTTGGTCTTGTCTGGCTGTCCAGTAGACTCTGTTTTTTCTTTGTTTCATTATATTATTGCTGTATATCTCTATATCTTGTCTTCTGATTACAGTTTCAAGTTATATGATTTATGAAGTGTATGTATATTGTAAATTTCATAGAATGAAAGTTTTTAAATCTTTGTTCAAAATTGTAAAATGCTTTCCCACTTGTATACATGTACTTATTGGGTCTTACTTTTCCATTTTTTTCTTTCAGTATACCTTTTAAAATTTTATTTTTTATTGCTAATGTTTTGGTTAACAGATTAAATAATGGGTTTCATATGACTTTTTCACTTCTACATATAATTGTATTTTCACCACATTATACTATTATGTGTGTCCCTCTGTTTTAAATATTATATATGTCATCATCATTTTAATTTTTAGAACTTTTTTCCTTTCTGTATACTAGGTTTTACTTTGAAATATATTTATTTATAAGTTTTATCCAGTTACTTTTTTCAACTCTTTTTTTTACACTGGTAAACTACTGAGTTTTTCTACTTAAGATTTTTTTTTATGGCTATTTTGGTTGATTTTAGTATATTTTTAAGAATTAGGCTATACATTTTATGTTTTTGGTTATATCTTTCTGATGTTCATTCATTGTGTAGAGTATCATTATTCTGTACTTATTCTATTTTTAAATGTGAATGTTGAGTGTCTTATCACAGTCTTTTCCTGGAGCCATGTTCATTCATCTCTGATTCTTATGAGAAGACAGGTCAGGAAAGCTTTCACTTACAACAATTCCTCCTCTTATCTTCATCATCATTAAATATTTGCCTGTGGAGGTCTCCCATCTCATTTCTACTTTCATCTTCATCTTTCTTTTGTCTCTAGTTTCTTCTTTCTCAACTTTTTTTTTATTTCCACTCATACAACTTAACAGGTACACTGGTCCCCTCCCTCTCTCCAACCTCCCACTGCCCTGTGCCTCCCCCCCCCCGTCCCCCAGTACCTCCCCCTCCCATTCCCAGAGCATCCTTTAATAAGCATGCCAAACTCTCCTCTGGGTCCTCCTCTCTGATGAGGTACAAGGACCCAGTGGCATTTCCCTGAACCCTTTCCTGTGTTCCCCTTAAGCATAGGAACACTACTGTGGCTGTCAATCCCTTGCCTCCAAGGATCTTGGTGCTTTTAGCAAATGCTAGACTTTGTGGGGTCAATAGTGTGGTGGACATTGCGCAGGGCATGCAAAGTCCAATTATGATTGCTTCAGCATTAACTTCTGTGGAGTATCTTGCATATCATTGCTCCTCCCATCCTTGTGCTCTTACAATCTTACCGCCCCCTCTTCCCCAAATTTCCCTGAGCTTCAGGATGGGGAGAGATTAGGCTGGTCTAGTTCCAGGTGGTTGATATAGAGTCTCTGAAGTTCTGGATTATGGTTTGTTGATTTTTTTTTTCAGTTTTGCTGCTCCTGCAATGCCCTTCACTCTATCCTGATGGGTATTGGAATTCACCCCCTGGCCAGAGATAAAAAGCTGTTAAACTAGATTCTTGTTTTAAGAGTATATTCAAAGGTAGATGTAATAAAAGTAGGAAACCGCAGTGAGGGAGGGGTCAATCACCCATTTGCAAAATGATTACTCTTTATCTGCCAGACTATATGCCTTCCCATTCTGATGAGGTCACACCCCATCAGTTGTAATGGGCCCTGGAACATAAAAGAAACTTTACCAGGGATGAAATTAAAATGTCTAAAAAATATCTTAACAAATGATCCATATCCTTAGCCATCAGGGAAATGCAAATCAACACTTCCTTGAGATATCATCTCAGCCCAGTCAAGATGGCAAAAATCCACAATACAAACAACAACAAATGCTGGAGAGGATGTGGAGAGAAGGGAACTCTCCTACATTGCTGGTGGGAATGCAGGCTCATACAGCCACTCTGGCGAGCCATCTGGAGATTCTTAAAGAGATTAAAAATTGAAATGACCCTGCTATTCCACTTTTGGGAATAACGCCCCATACAGCAAAAATTCACCTCGATAGCACAAGCACGACCATGTTCATAGCAGCACTGTTTACAACAGCAAAGTCATGGAATCAACCCAAATATCCAACAGTTGACGATTGGATAAGGAAAATGTGGTATATCTATTCAATGGAGTACTACTCAGCCATCAAAAATGATGAATTAATGCAATTTGCCAGGATATGGATGGAATTAGAAACGATTATATTGAATGAAGTATCCCAGACCCAGAAAATTAAGCGCCGTATGTACTCCCTAATAGGTGGCTCCTAGTACCAAACCCACTAAGAGACACTCAAGGATAAATCTCTGTAATACCTACAGTAATTGCAAAGATTATGAACAGGAGGGATGGGGTAGGAGGTCCACACCAGAAACAAGGAGAGAGGGGACCATGTAACAGCAGATAAAATAGGCTACCGTCAAGGACTGCAAGTAAGTAATGAGACATATGGTTAAGTTCACAGACTTTCCTTCTTTCTCAACTTCTATTCTTCTTTGCATAGAGTCATTTCCCCAAAGTGTAACCTTTCATCTTAAATGGAAACCAGTGGATTAAGTCTTCGCAGTTGACAAGGCCTAGGACCACCTGTCAACTTCACAGTCTGTTACTCTGCAACTTGAAGCCTATCAAGTCCCTTTCCAATTTTAGCTGCTTGGTCTTTTGGGTGTTCTGGATTGTGCCCATAGTTTTTCTGCTCAGAAATACGTTCCTTTTCTTGCTCCACACATTTTCACCTGTGCAGTTGCTAATCCCACACACGTCCCTTCACTACTGCTGGTTTCTGTCTTCCACTCAGCATTCTCATGTTTGGATCTACCTTGTACTACATTTTTGTGAAGTTATTTGTGCACTTCTAGTTTTACTATTCTAGGTAACCTGAATGATCTCTCAGAAGCTGGTGTGATTCAGAAAGGTATATTTAGAAGCTTTGCCCCCATTTCCATTTTTTCATGCTCATGTCACAATCATGTGATTTATTCATTATTTCGGGTGCATCCCAAAGATCCTTTCTGGGACATCCCAAAGATCAGTGACAAAGGGAATATCTTTATCATGTACAGAACTTTGGTCATGTGAATGTTTTGCTTGGAAGGATAAATTATATACTGACTTATGAGCAGTAACCAATATTTGGCTGATTAGAGACTTGGGAAATTGATGAGAAAGATTGTTATATGGACAGATCTTTCTGAATTTGCAAATGACATGAAGATAGTTGCATTCCATTTTAATACTTACAAGCAGGAGACTTCAGCAGAGAAGTTTAATAATCAGGTGTATAAGATGAACCTACTTGACTGTAGTTGGAGCCATTCCCCAGGTTTGTGTTCTGGATTATATACAAAGAGAAAGTAAGCTGAGTACAATGATTCATTCCTTGTGATTGCTGATTGTGGAGAGTACTGTGACCAGTTGCTACTTTAAATCCTCTACTATGACAGACTGGATATCAAGCTGTAAGCCCAAAAAAATCACTTCCTTCCTTAAGTGGCTTGTGTCCATATTCGATCACAGATACAGGAAAAGAAACTAAGACATCATGGACTAGTTGAATTGCTTTCTCCATTGTAGCATCACTATTTCACTCCTCTACCTGTTTTCTGATTTCCTTCACATGTGAGATTCCTATTCAAGGAGGACCACATCGTCTAATGACACATAATTACATTCTTGTGTGAGGGTATATGCGTGCTCCAGTTTTGATGGCATGTATCAGGACATAGTTTGGTCATTTAAAAATATTCACAGGAAATGAGCATGGACACAGCAAGAATGCTTTAACTGAGAATTTTGTCACAGGTTTAGCTGGAGCAACGAGAAGACTGGTGATTAGGAGCAAATGGTGGATCGAAACGCCAATTTTTAGAAAAAAATCAACACTAGAACATTCCCAAAATGAGAGCTGACAGAAAATTCACTGCTTCCCTTCACTTCTCTTAACCATACTGGCAATAAAACTGCATAAAGAAGAAAAATCTGATGCTGCCCAGGCTTTGTCTAATGAAGAAAATGATTCACACACTTCTGCATTTCAGGGATATACTTTCCTCTCATTATTAGATTTCAGATTCATAGACCAGGTTTGAACAAGCAAAGAGCTGGGCAAACTTCTGTTTGTAGTAGATATGCTGCCTTTTAAGGCAACCAGGTTACTTTTTTCTGTCCTGTAATCCACATGTGCCAGTTATATACAGGTGTCAATCTAATGGTGGAGGGATGAACTTTGGGCACAGATGTGATGAATTTGTAGTTGAGGCAAGTTTGTGGTTTATTCTATGGTAGGTGGGATTATTCCCTGGGCAGGTGGGACCACTCCCTAGACAGGTTCATAGGTAAAGAGAACTGGTTTAGTAATTTGGAAGACTTGCAAGTGGCATATGAGAAGCTTTGTCTTTCAGCAATTCCTGTGGATAAAGTGTGTCTGGCTTCCTTGATTCCTGATGTTGAAAGGAACTCCCTAAAAAGCCAGACTATGAACTGTGAACAGAATCATAAGAAAGAAAAAAAACCCTTGCTACCTTAAGTTATTTGAGCATACGTTTATCAGTAACATGCAGAGAAACTGCAATATCATACTTCTTGTATCCATTTGGAAATTAATTTCAGTAAGTGGTCAAGATGTAAAGGTGACCCAAAAGGCTTGTCATAGGTGTCAACCACCTCAAATATATCATGGATGCTGAAGTAATGAGAATCATGATAGAAATGCTAACTGGAGTTGAAACTTTTCATGTATCATTATTGTCAGGAATTTAGAACTCCAGAAAAACAGGTATGGAGAAAGTGGTACTTATCATAGTTGAAGTACGTGGACAAATGCTTACCAAACACGGACAAATGAAAAAGAATCTGTGCCCCATAGCTTAGCTTCTGGCCCTAGATCAGAGAAAGAATACTTCCCCAGCATCTGAGTGGGTGGTGAACACAGGTATGATGAAGTGTTGTGTGTTCTGACTTGCATACACACACACACACACACACACACACACACACACACACACACACACATTCACATAGATACGCAAATAGAAACAGAGAACAACCTTAGTGTAACAGGGAAAGTAATAGACATCTGCAAACTTAGAAATCAAGAGTATCATTAAATTAGAGGAGCATGCCATTCCATTGAACATGAGATATTTTAAGAATTTGTGTAGGAACAAAAAATAGCAGTAAAAATTCTTTAATAGTTGGACTGAGGGAGAAAAGATATTTATGTCTTGTGAAAAGTTGAATAAATGAGGGAGACTGTTAACAAAAGAAGGTTTGCAAAGAAACAAGAAACTCAATTGTAGCATTAAAACCTCCATTAGTGGGCCTGGATCAGTGGATCAGGGATTAATCCTTTACCTTGTAGGCAGAAGGTCCTGAGTTCGGATCCTAGACCCCATGTATAGATGCCGGGCGCAAGCCGGGACAGCCTGTGTTTCTGGTCCTGGTAGGGCGGAGCCTGTGAATCTGGGGTGGAGGCGGTCCATGGTGGTTCCCAAATTCGTCCGTAGTTCTACACACACACACACACACACACACACACACACACACACATACACACATACATACACACACACATGCACAATTGAATAAATTTTAAAAAACTTTTAAAAAACCTCCATTAGAGAGACCAAGAGAAATATACCTTAAAAGTTTATTAATAGAGAACAAAAGTGACATCATCCAAGAACTTAAAGGGAAAGTACAAAGAAATGGACATCACAATACAGAAATAACAGAGATTAACAGAGAACAAAGATCCAATCTAGCAATTGAAGTTTATTCAGAATTACAATTGGAAAAATAACGATACTGAAAATACAATTACAAAACTATACTGAATCATGTAGTCTTAAAATATAAAAAAGGGTTCCCATAAAATTGAAGAGAATGAGATGATATCTAATTTATTCTATTTCAAATTTTAGAAAAGAATGACAAATAGCCGAGATTATTGTGCAAAGTGACAAAGTCTACTGGACCTTAGATTGCTCTTATGATGATGATAGGCAGAATGGGAACTTTGAAAGTAAGAAGATTTGAAGGGGAAGAAAAGGGGTTTATTTTAACCTACAGGCTTCAGCATGCAGATGTGAAGAGAATAGTTCATAAGATGGACAAGTGGGACCTTATCCTGCACACTCCTCTTAATTTAAAGTAAAGAACACAGAATATGCTGAATATTTCCATGTTGATCACAGATATGATGATCTTAAGCTCAGTTGAGCCTTGACTTTCCTGATACAAAATGAAGGTATTTGATCAAATTAGCAGTTGCCAGATTATTTCTGCAACCATGGTTCAATGCTGAGGCTCATAATATTTATTAAATCATTCCTGTCTCTATTTCATATTTGAGAGTAAATGTTTCTTCTAGCCTAGATACAAAAATCATATGAGTAATTCCACAGTCAAGGTGCAATTGATGTCTTTGTTGAAAATCACATAAAATTCTTTGGTTCAAATTACACATGTGATTGTGTGTGCACACGCATGAGTATGTGTGTGTATATAGTGTGTGTGTAAGTGTATATAAATATATAGCTAAAATACATATTTCATAGATAAATTATTATAGTAGAGGCAGGGTTATTTTGTGAAATAGAATCTCATGCAGTCCAGGCTGGTCTCAAACTTGTTCTGCAATTGACTCTGGTCTTAAATACATAAGCTTCCTGCTTTCACTTTCTAGAGTGCTAACATTACAGGTATGTTCTACTCAGTCATGAGTGACTATTTTGATCATTGTTGCAAGGTTTATTCCTATGGCGCACTACCTTCCTAATTCATACATCTAGAAATGATATCATTTTCTAATTCTCAGAAAGATGCAATACAGTCTGTCATTATGATATAAGGTGGGAGAAATCTCTAAACAAGTTAGCGTTCTCCCTCAGACAAAATTGCACAGAACAGCATGAAGGATATTCTGACCCCCAAAAACTTTGAATAATGACTTTCTCTGCTTTTAAATATATACCGAATTACCTGGGTCATACATTTTAATTAACAAAGAGTGTATCAACCAGATTTTTATCTTGGGACAAGCTCTGCATCATAATATAGTCTTTCTAAACCTGATCAATGTCCTTGATTATTAACGATACCTTAATAAAGTCAGTGAAACATGTAACACACACCAGCACACATGCTAATGTTAGAGATTTTGTGAGGTTTAAGCCATCAAGTCTTATTATTTACTGCACAAACATAAAGACAGAACATGAGAAAAGATGAAAGACAGGAATAGAGATAATAGAGGTAGGATAGGAGAACTTATACACTAATGAAGCAGGATATAAAGGTGGGGAAAATTTGGGGGACATGAAAAAGAAGCAAAACCCCTCACCCTGAGGCACAAGTGAGACAGAGAAAGATGAGAATCTAAGATAGGGTCTGTTGAGGGCAGACTGAAGTCCTGCTTATAGATTGGTTAGTTAAAAGATGAAAAACGAAAGAGGAAAGGGCTCTGTACAAGAGCTATTAACACCATAGAGAGACTTGCATGCAGATGGTTTAGGGAAAGTACAGGTTTAGGCAGTAGAGTGTGGTATGTGTGTGCATCTAGCATGCGTGTGTGGGAGTCCCTTCCTATAGGTTCTGGAGGAATAGGGAAGGATCAAGGTGAAGCAGCTAAGGTCAGTTGTTAAGGGATTATCATGGAGGTAGAGAATAGTGAGTAAAAGTCTGCCTGGTGACCAATAGTCATCTCTTGTGGTCAGTCACTATTTTGATCAATAAAGCAGAAAGGGCAAGAATCTAGAAAAACAAGTATTTTAGTTTTGGGAATGACTATTGTTAACTGATGATCAGTTTTAGAAACTGCCACTATTTAATCAAGATGGAAAAAATTTTGTAAAATGGCTAGACAGGCTCCTCTGCCCTTCATGAGATTCCATATCTGGAACCCATGAGTTCCTTTTCTGTTTTTCTCTTGTCCTCATGGATTCTATGACTAAAGTCTGAGAGTTCTTGTGGTTCATGAGTCCCTTTCTTTCTCTCCTCTAATAAACTCTGCCTTGGCCCCAGGACCCCAGCCCCCCTTGTCCTTCCCGCCTGCCTGTCTGCCCAACCACGCTGCCTTTGTCCACCGGACCGTGCCACCCACTCCCTGCCCCGCCAGACCCCCAGGTGAGTCCCCGCCCAGCCCCACACAGGTCGCCCCACGTCTCAGCGGCACCCAGGCTGCCTCGGGCTTTGGCCTGGGCCATGCCCGGGGACCCCAGGATCCCTTCTCCGTCCCGCCTGCCTATCCGCCCAGCTGGACAGGACTTGCTCACATTCCTCCATCCCTGGAGCTTGGGTGGAGCCAAGCCAAGTCCCAGGTCTCAGGTGAAGAATTCTGCCATCAACATCAGCCCCTCTGCCTCTCTGGCCCACCGGGGACCCACGTACGTGGTCTACAGAAGCAACACTGCTACTCAGAATTCAACAGAGTCTAAAGAAAACTCAAAGTTCTAAGGGTCAAAGGCCATACATCTGTAAACTTCTATAATCATCCTATCACATGGGAGAGATTCTTCACATCCAGCCCAAAGATAAGTAAACTTCCTTTTTTCACCTTACTGTTCCTTTCTAATATTAATCACTATAGATTAACTTCTCCTTAAAGCCACCCCAAAAACATATACAACTCCAGGGATCATACCACTCACCCTCACATATCACCAAGATACTATATCGTAAAAGTGAACTACCATACTAATATTCACTCCTTGTCTACTTAACCTGACTTAATTGATGTACTAACAGCCTAAAAGCCTCAACTAGGAAATGACAATAACAAAAGACAAACATACCCAACCCCAAGGCAAGCACTAGTAGTAACTGCCCAATGTAGTAATAACAAATAAATCAGTCAAAAACACACAGAAACTGAAAAGCCCTAGAATTCAAAACAACAATGCCCAAGTCAAAGTGCAGATACATGAGAAACAAAACCCAAGAAGACCAATCTCCCACTGAAAGAATTAACCCCTTAATGATGGATTCCAACAAGAACAAATTCACAGAAAACAGCCAAGAAAGCCAGACCCAAGACAACGACTTTCAAAGTATGATCATTACCATGATTAACACTATGAAAGAGGAAATCCAAGAGGAGTTAAACAACTGAGTCAACCACTTTGAACAGGAACACAACAGGCATTTGGAGGAGTTGAGAAAAACAGTTCAAGAAACAAAAATAGGCATAGAGCAATTAAAACAGTCTCAGGCAGAGTTTAAAATTGAACTAAAAGACAAGCTATCTTCAATCAAAAGCTCAACAGAGTCTTATCACCAGAACTAACAAAGCAGAAAATAGAATTTCAGATCTTGAAGACAAAGTAGGAGAATTAACCAGCTCAATGGAAGAGATTGTTAAAGCCAAAAAGATACTTGAGAGGAACATTCAAGAGATATGGGACACCCTGAAGAAGCCTAACATGCACATTCATGGAATACCAGAGCAAGAATCTCAAAATACCACACCTAAGGAAATTTTTCAAATTATCATAAATGAAAGCATCCCTCAACTGAAGAATGAGAGGCCCATCCAAATACAAGAGGCATTTTGCACTCCAAACAGATATGACCAAAATAGAAACTCGCCATGGCAAATAATATTCAAAACACTCCACATTCAAGACAAAGAAAAGGTGCTGAGAGCTTCAAGAGAAAAAAAGCAAGTCACTTTTAAAGGCAAACTTATTAAAAATAACAAATGACTACTCAATGGAAACAGTAAAAGCAAGAAGAGCTTGGAGAGACGTACTTCAAGTATTAAATGAGCAAAAATGCCAACCCAGACTGATATACCCGGGAAAACTATCTGTCATGATTGAGGGAGAAATAAAAATTTTCCAGCACAAAGACAACTTGAAGGGATGAATATGTTTCTACCAAACCAGGACTTCAAAAAATGCTAGAAATGATACTCAAGTTGAAGAAAAGAACAAGTGTATCTAGGAGGACAGAAGGGAAGTATAATACCACAAAAATATAAATGTAAAACAATAAGCTTACAAAATCCACTAAACATAAAAAATGTCCAGAATTAAAAAGAATTTCTTTGTTATAACATTGAATGTCAATGGGCTTAACTCACCGATTAAGAGACACAGATTACAAACTTGGATTAAAAATCACAATCCAACAATCTGCTGCCTTCAGGAAACTCATCTCACCACAAAAGAGAGGCACATCCTAAAAATGAAAGGCTGGTCCAAAATTCTGCAAGCTAATGGAACCAGGAAACAGGCAGGGGTAGCCATTATGCTGTCGGACAAAGTGGATTTCAAACCCAAAAAAATCATAAGAGACACAGATGGATACTACATTTTAGTCACAGGTACAATTCACCAGGAAGACTTCACAATCCTGAACATATATGCACCCAATACGGGCCCCTCCACATTCATTAAGAAAATCCTACAGCATCTAAAGCAAGAAATCAACCCCAAAATGATAATTCTTGGGGATTTCAACACAGCCCTCTCAACATTGGATAGATCAACAGGTCAAAAACTTAACAGGGGCACTTTGGAACTTAATCAAACCCTGAAAGAAATGGACCTTACAGATCTCTATCGAACTTTTCATCCATGTACTAAAGAATACACATTTTTCTCAGCAGCACACACAACTTTCTCCAAAATAGATCAAATATTGGGCCACAAAATGATCTCCACATACACAGGAAAGTTGAAATTCTATCCTGTGCCCTATCAGACCACCATGGCCTAAAGCTGGACATTCACAACACAACAAAAGACAGAAAATACACTAACTCCTGGAGACTTAACACTATGATGCTGAATGAGAACTGGATTCAGGAAGAAATTAAAAAGGAAATTCAAGATTTCCTGAAAGTGAACGATAATGAAAATACAACTTACCAAAATCTCTGGGACACAATGAAAGCTGTCGTAAGAGGTAAGTTCATAGATCTTAATGCCTACATCAAAAAAATGGAAACATCAGAAATGAACAACTTAACAATGCAGCTTAAAGCTTTAGAGAAACTAGAGCAATCTGATCCCAAAAGTAGTAGAAGAGAGGAGATTAGCAAAATGAGGGGAGAAATATCTGAAATCGAGATTAAGAAAACGATAGAAAAAATCAACCAGTCAAAAAGCTGGTTCTTTGAAAAAATCAATAAGATTGATACACCCCTAGCTAAATTAACCAAAAGCAAGAGAGAGAAAACCCAAATTAATAAAATTAGAAATGAAAATGGAGTCATCACTACTCATACCCAAGAAATCCAGAGAATTATAATGTCATATTTCAAAAACATACTTTGTGAAATATGACAACACAAAAGAGATGGATGAATTCCTAAGTAAACACAACTTACCTAAGTTGAATCAGGAAGCTGTGAATTATTTAAATAGTCCTATAACATATGAGGAAATTGAGGAAGTAATCTCGAATCTTCCCACCAAAAAATGTCCTGGACCAGATGGATTCAGCACAGAGTTCTACCAGCCATTTAAGGAGTTAATAACACCAATACTCCTTAAACTGTTCCATCAAATAGCAAAGGAAGGAACACTACCAAATTCCTTCTATGAAGCTAATATTGTTTTAATCCCCAAACCTAATAAAGATTCACTTAAAAAAGAAAACTATAGGCCGATCTCTCTGATGAATACAGGCGCAAAGATTCTCAACAAAGTCTTAGCAAATCGGATTCAAAAACATATCAAAAAGATCATTCATGGGGACCAAGTAGGCTTTATCCCCGGCACACAAGGTTGGTTCAACATACGCAAATCAATAAATGTAATTCATAATATAAGCCAGTCCAAAGCCCAAGACCACATGATACTCTGAATAGATGCAGAAAAAGGTTTTGACAAGATTTAACAGCCTTTTATGATCAAAACGCTAGAGACAGTAGGAATGGAAGGAACCTTTATCAATATAATAAAAGCTGTATACAACAAGCCTACAGCAAGGATTATGCTCAATGGGGAAAAATTGGAAGCATTCCCACTTTGATCAGGAACTAGACAAGGCTGTCCACTCTCACCACTTTTAGTCAATATTGTACTTGAAGTCTTAGCTGAAGCCATAAGACAAGAAAGGGTCATAAAAAGGATTAGATTTGGCAAGGAATAAGTCAAGCTATCCCTATTTGCAGATGACATGATCTTATACCTGAGTGATCCCAAAATCTCCACCAGGAAGCTCCTGGAACTAATTGAGAAGTTCAGCAGTGTAGCAGGACACAAAATAAACATACAAAAATCAGTGGCTTTCCTGTATGCCCAGAATGAAAGAAGTGAAAAAGCCTTGAGAGAAACAATCCCATTTACTATAGCCCCTACAAAAATGAAATACCTTGGTATAAACTTAACCAAGCAGGTAAAAGACCTTTACAATGAAAACTTTAAAACCCTCAAGAAAGAAATAGCAGAAGACACCAGAAGGTGGAAAGACCTCCCGTGTTCCTGGATTGGTAGAATCAACATTGTAAAAATGACTATCCTACCAAAGGCAATATACAAATTCAATGCTATACCAATTAAAATCCCAAAGCAGTTCTTTAAAGAAGTTCACCAAACAATCTCAGAATTCATATGGAGGCACAAAAGACTGAGGATAGCAAAGAAAATCCTGAGTAACAAAAACACTGCTGGAGGTATCACTATACCAAACCTTAGTCTATACTACAAATCCATAGTTGTAAAAACAGCCTAGTACTGGCTCCAAAATAGATACACAGATCAATGGATAAGGGTTGAAGACCCAGATATAAGCCCACACAATTATAGCCATTTGGTCTTTGACAAGGGGCCCAAAAAATCCAATGGAAAAAGAACAGTATCTTCAACAAATGGTACTGGCAAAAGTGGATCTCCACATGCAGAAGATTAAAACTGGACCCATACTTGTCACCATGTACAAGACTTAATTCCAAATGAATCAAGGACCTTGATTTAAGGCCAGAGACTATAAAAACCATAATTGAAAGTGTAGGGCATTCCCTCGAGCTGATTGGGCTAGGCCAACAGTTCCTCAACAGACATCCAATGGCACAGTCACTGCTACCAACTCTCAACAGTTGGGATCTTGTGAAATTAAAGAGCTTCTGTTCAGATAAAGAGATTGTCACACGAGCTCAAAGGCAACCCACAGAATGGGAGAAAATCTTCACTAACTACATATCTGATAGAGCCCTGCTGTCCAGAGTGCACAAAGAACTTAGAAAACTAAACACCAAGGAAACTAATGGCCCAATTAAAAAATGGGCCCTGGAACTTAAAAGAAACTTTACCAGGGATGAAATTAAAATGTCTAACAAATATCTGAAAAAATGCTCCACTTCCCTAGCCATCAGGGGAATGCAAATCAAAACTTCCCTGAGATATCATCTCACCCTGGTCAGGATGGCAAAAATCCACAATACAAACAACAACAAGTGCTGGAGAGGATGTGGAGAGAGGGGAACTCTCCGACATTGCTGTTGGGAATGCAGGCTCATACAACCACTCTGGCGAGCCGTCTGGAGATTCTTAAAGAAATTAAAGATTGAAATGCCATATGACCCTGCTATCCCACTTTTGGGAATAACCCCCCATGCAGCAGAGGTTCACCTTGATAGCACAAGTGTGACTATGTTCGTAGCAACACTGTTTACAATAGCAAAGTCATGAAATCAACCCCCAAATGTCCAACAGTGGACGAGTGTATAAGGAAAAGTTGGAACATCTATACAATGGAGTACTACTCAGCCATCAAAAATGATGAATTACTGGAATTTGCCGGGAAATGGATCTCATTGGAGACAATTATATTGAGTGAAGTATCCCAGACCCAGAAAATTAAGCGCCATATCTACTCCCTAATAGGTGGCTCCTAGTATCAAATCCACCCAGCCCACCTGGAGACACTTGACGATAAATCTCAGTAATACAGTAATTGCAAGGAGTATGAACAGGAGGGATGGTGTAGGAGGGCCACACCAGAAACAAGGAGAGAGGGGACCATGTAACAGCAGAGAAAATAGGCCTCCATCAAGGACTGCAAGTAAGCAATGAGTCATCTGGTTAAGTCCACAGACTTTTCATTCCTGATCATTTACAACTTAGGGGGTGCGATCTCACCAGAAGGGGAGGGCATACAGTCTGGCAGATAAAAAGTAACCACTTTGCAAATGGGTGATTGACTCCTCCCTCACTGTAGTTTTCTACTTTTATTACATCTGCCTTTGAATATACTCTTATAAGAAGACTCTAGTTTAACAGCTTTTTATCTCTGGCCAGGGGGTGACATCCAATACCCATCAAGATGGAGTGAAGGGCATTGCAGGTGCAGCAAAACCACAAAAGAAAATCAACAAACCATATCCAGAACTTCAGAGACTCTATATCAACCACCTAGAACTAGGCCAGCCTAATCTCCCCCCATCCTATAGCTCAGGGAAATTTGGGGAGAGGGGGTGGTAAGAGTGTAAGAGCACAAGGATGGGAGGAGCAATGATATGCAAGATACTCCACACAAGTTAGGGTCAAAGCAATCATAATTGGACTTTACATGCCCTGGACAATGTCCACCACACTATTGTCCCCACAAAGTCTAGCATTTGCTAAAAGCACCAAGATCCTTGGGGGCAAGGGATTGACAGCCAAAATAGTGTTCCTATGCTTAAGGGGAACACAGGAAAGGGTTCAGGGAAATGCCGCTGGGTCCTTGTAGGTCATCGGAGAGGAGAATCCAGAGGAGAGTCAGGCTTGCACATTAAAGGATTCTCTGGGGATTGGGGGAGGGGAGGCACTCGAGGGTGGGGAGGGAGGCGTGAGGGGAGAGTGAGCAGAGGGGTGAGGGGAGGAAGAGGGAGGGAGGGAACTGGTGTGCCTATTAAGTTTGTATGAGTGGAGATAATAAAAAATGTTAAAAAAGTAAAGCATATTAAAAAAAAAGAAGTGAAAGAGAAACAAACAAACAAAAAACTCTGTGTTAATCCTCAAAAAATAAAATAAAATGGCAAGGCTATGTCTAGCAATAATCTCATTCAATGCTATTCTGGAGCTAACCTGATTTACTAAAGAAGGAAAGAACAGTAGGGGAGAGACGGGATTATCAGAAACTTGTTGAGCAATGAAATTCCAAAATAGCTTCCAAAATCTTATACATGGTCACCTTTAGGACACCTCATAGGCTAACACTCTATATACTGAGCTGCTGACCCAGTGTAGGGCACAAGGAATACAACTTGTTTTTAGAAGTCCACTCCCACAGTCTTAGGTATGTCTTAACAATAATAACTTAATATTAAGAATATTAAGAATATGTAAGTGCTCATTTAAAAATATTATGATTTTCAAATATAGTGATTTTCATATAATGATTTTCAAAGCCATATTTTTTAAAAAAGAAAATGTAGACCTTAATAAAATCTTTCACTGAATTTATTAATCCAAGAACTTTTCGCTTTTACTTTTTCTAAAACAGCTCCCATCTATGTTTCTTGTTTTGAGACATTGGCATTTTGAGGCTAGTGACTGAGTATTTACAGTCCAATTATGTGAACTCATCTCATTTTTTTCATGATAAGGTGCAAGTAATTACTTTGCAGAGTTCTGAATACATACATAGCTGATTGTATGTACCTTCTGCAGCATTGTGCTTCACATTGCTTGGTAAAGGGGGTGCCTACCAGATGTGTTTTTATGCAGTTATTTTTTCAAAATTAGTTGGAAAATCAGTGGTTATACCACAGATGACTACGTAACTTCCTCTCTAATAATCTTTCACCTGAGTATTTCATTATTCACATTCTTGCTTAAATCAGCTAAATTGCACAATGAAATCCATTTTCTTCTGTCTTAAATAATTAAGCCTTTGGGTTGTAGGCACTTTTGTACATATTTCTGGTTTTTAGCCTTAAGCGATTAGCCTAATTAATATTGATATAATTTCACTCTAGCATTCAGGTTCTTTTTCTTCTTTCTTTCTTTCTTTCTTTCTTTCTTTCTTTCTTTCTTTCTTTCTTTCTTTCTTTCTTTCTTTCTTCCTCCCTTCCTTTCTTTCTTCCTTTCTTTCTTCCTTCCTTCCTTCCTTCCTTCCTTCCTTCCTTCCTTCCTTCCTTCCTTCCTTCCTCCTTCCTTCCTTCCTCCTTCCTTCCTTCCTTCCTTCCTTCCTTCCTTCCTTCCTTCCTTCCTTCCTTCCTTCCTTCCTTCCTTCCTTCCACCCTCCCTCCCTCTCTCTCTTTCTCTCTCTCCCTCCCTCTCTTCCTTTTTCCCTTCCTTCTTTTTTTCTTACTTTCCTTCTCTCTGTTTTTCTCTTTCTGTGTGCCACTTTTCCTTATTTCGTTATTCCATGATTTATGTTGTAAGCTTAACTTTTAAAGTTAACCTAAAGTAAAAAGTTTGGTTTCCTAATATGATTTTCACAATATGTATCATTATACTTTGTCTTAATGATTGCCCTTATTTACTGTCTGTTGCCATGTCCCCTGCTCTCCTTGGGCAATTTGCTTCCTTCCCTCAAATATTGATATCTTTGTGTCACAGATTTCCTTTATCCTTTTTTTTACTCTTTCATGATCTCCTTTCTAGTTCCATAACATGTACATACACATGCATACAGATGCACATGGGATTTCCTCCACCCCCCCATATACAGACATAAATTTAAAAAATTAATTTATGTTCCGCATGTGCAGGAAAACATGTCTATTTTGCTTAACATAATTTCTAGTTCATTCATTTTCCCTCAAGTATCATTTCATTTCTTTTTTAAAAATTTTTTTATTATTTACTCATTTGTGCGTGTATGCATGTATCCGCACGTGTGTGTATGTGTGTGTGCGCGCGGTGTGTGTGTGTGTGTCTGTGTGCGTGTAGAAGCAGGCGAATTCTGGAACCACCATGGACACCTCCACCTCCTCGTTTACTCTGCCCCGGGATTCACAGGCTCCGCCCTACCAGGACCAGAAACGCAGGCCACCCCTGCTTCCGCCTGGCGTCTATCTATATGTGGGGTCTAGAATCCGAACTCAGGACCTTCCACCTGCAAGGCAGAGGCTTAACCCCAGAGCCACCTCTCCAGCCCCTCATTTCATTTTTTATAGCTACATAAAATTCCATTGCATGCCTATACTTGTTGATATATGCATCATTTGTCTGTTGATGGACATCTAGGCTTGTTCCATTGCCTTGTTATTGTAGATAGAGTAGGACTAAACATGAGTATGAAAGCATCTCTGTGTCATGTTGAGTAGAAATCCTTTGGAAAAATTCCCGAGATTATTACATCTTGAATCTATGCTAGCTCTAGTTTTAGCTTTCTAAAATTTCCCTATACTATTGTTCACAGTAGCTGCTCACTTTATATTCCAATCAGCAGTGAATAAGGTTCTTTTTCCTTAAATCTTCACTAATATTTGTTGACATTTATTTTCTTGGCACTAGCCATTGTGCTTGAAGCAAGATAAAAATCTCCAAGTGGTTTTATTTTGTTACTTCCTAATTACTAAAGAGGTTGAACATTTTTCAAGCATTTATTGATCACTTTCAAATTTCCTGCAAGACTGTGTTTTAAATTTATCTCTATTTATGCATAGGATGATTTAGTTTGAAGACTTGGGTAATTTTACAGTTCTACATTTATTCCAGATATTAATTTCCTGCATAATTGGTAAAATTTTTCTTCAATTTGCAGACTATTTCTTCAGTGTAGTGACCATCCTACCAAAGGCAATATACAGATTCAATGCTATACCAATCAAAATCCCAAAGCAATTCTTCAAAGAAGTTGACCAAACAATCTCAAAGTTCATATGGAGGCTCAAAAGACTCAGGATAGCAAAGACAATCCTGAGTATCAAAAACCCTGCTGGAGGTGTCACCATACCAAACCTTAGTCTATACAAAAATCCATAGTTATAAAAACAGCCTGGTACTGGCTCCAAAATAGACACACAGATCAATGGATAAGGATTGAAGACCCAGATATAAGGCCACAAAAATACAGCCATTTGGTCTTTGACAAAGGGGCCCAAAAAATCCAATGGAAAAAGAACAGTATCTTCAACAAATGGTGCTGGCAAAACTGGATCTCCACATGCAGAAGATTAAAGCTGGACCCGTACTTGTCACCATGTACAAGACTTAATTCCAAATGGATCAAGGACCTTGATTTAAGGCCAGAGACTATAAAAACCATAGCTGAAAGGATAGGGAACTCCCTCGAGCTGATTGGGCTAGGCCAACAGTTCCTAAACAGACATCCAATGGCACAGTCACTGCTACCAACTCTCAACAGTTGGGATCTTGTGAAATTAAAGAGCTTCTGTTCAGATAAAGAGATTATAACGCGAGCTCAAAGGCAACCCACAGAATGGGAGAAAATCTTCACTAACCACATATCTGATAGAGCCCTGCTGTCCAGAGTGCACAAAGAACTTAGAAAACTAAACACCAAGGAAACCAATGGCCCAATTAAAAAATGGGCCCTGGAACTTAAAAGAAACTTTACCAGGGATGAAATTAAAATGTCTAACAAATATCTTAAAAAATGCTCCACATTATTAGCCATCAGGGAAATGCAAATCAAAACTTCCTTGAGATATCATCTCACCCTGGTCAGGATGGCAAAAATCCACAATACTAACAACGACAAATGCTGGAGAGGATGTGGAGAGAGGGGCACTCTCCTACATTGCTGTTGGGAATGCAGGCTCATACAGCCACTCTGGCGAGCCGTCTGGAGATTCTTAAAGAAATTAAAGATTGAAATGCCATATGACCCTGCTATTCCACTTTTGGGAATAACCCCCCATACAGCAGAGGTTCACCTCGATAGCACAAGCACGACCATGTTGATTGAAATCTTTTAATTTTATATAGTCACATTTGTTATTGGAGTCTTTTTTTTCAGAGAATCCTTATTCTTGGATGATTCTAGATAGTTTTTTTTTTTTTGGAAATCAATATGAACTCTCATAGTGTTTCATATGTTGAGTAGAATATTCTGTAGATATTTGTTGAGTGTATGTGATCATTTGTGTAGTTTGAATCTTCAGTTTATTTGTTGCATTTTAGCTTGAGTAAGAATTTGCACCCATTTATTATGTTTGAACAAGAGCCTCTCTTGCCTTTTATGATCCTTGGTGGTTATTTTTATGAAATTTGGAGCATGAATATTTGGTGCATAAATTTAAAATTATCATATCTCTTGACGTATCAATCCTTTTATTAGAACATAGTGTTCTTATTTACCTCTTCTTATTTTGTCTTAAAGTTTGAGCTATCAAATATCAAAATACCTACAACAGTTCATTTTCAGTTCCCCTTGCTTGATATGTTGGCATTCATCATCGTTTATCATTCTTTGGTATCATTGCCAGTGAGAAGTATTTCTGGAGACAACAGATAATTGGCTCTTGCTTTAATTCAATCAATTCATCTATATCTCTATTAGCGAATTTGGGTCATCTATCAATTCCTATATTTTTTTCCATTGGTTTTGAGATTCATTGATTTTTTACTTTTTTTCTTCCTTCTATTTGTATACTGATATTTAATTATTATGTTAGGCATGAATTTTTTCTTAGATCTCCTTTTTTAATTGAGGCACTCTTTCTTTTATGTTTTTTTTTTAATTTCAGCTCATACAAACTTATTAGGTACACCAGTTCCGTCCCTCCCTCCTCCTCCCCCCGTACCCCCTGCTCCCCCTCCCCACCCCTCTCCCTCCCCATCCCCCAGTGCCTCCCACCCCAATTCCCAGAGAGTCCTTTCTTGTGCATGACTGATTTTCCTCTGGGCCCTCCTCTCCGATGACGTACAAGGACCCAGTGGCCTTTGCCGAACCCTTTCCCGTGTTCCCCTTAGGTATAGGAACACTGCTGTGGCTGCCAATTCTTTGCCTCCAAGGATCTTGGTGCCTTTAGCAGATGCTAGACTTTGTGAGGTCAACAGTGTGTTGGACAATGCGCAGGGCATGCAAAGTCCAACTATGATTGCTTCAGCCCTAACTAGTATAGAGTATCTTATATATCTTTTATGTTTTTATAATATTATTTTAAGACTTTTTCATTGTGCTGGCTTGGTGTTCATGGAAAACCGTAGATTGTGTTTCTCATGAAATGTCATATTTTGTCACCTATTTTAGAAACATTGCTTTGCTAGAGAAAGTGTGCTTGGTTATTGCATACTTTCAGGGCTTGAAATTTTTTTAATGGCTTCTTGGCTTGCATAAGTATATATGAGAGAATAGATGTTATGTAGAGGTAATTTCTCATTATATTTATTGAATAGGTTTTATAATTTTTGTCTGAGCTCCTTCTATCTTATGGATTCTAATTTGAATGTTTGAAAATAAAATTAAATAACCTTAAGAAGTGGAATGGGAAAGTAAAGACATGACTCGAAAATTAAGATAAATTCAAAACATAAGAAAAGAATAACAGAGAGAAAAAATATGGAACAGAGGAAGAAAATATAAAAATTACCCAATAATGAAAGAAATGGATAAACAAAATCATATGAGTGATTTTGATAAGATGAGGGAAATAAAAGTAAAAAACATAATTTTTAAAATATGGAAAAGTAAAAATTATAATGAAAGTGTAGTAAATGGGGGTCAAGAAAAAAACGAAATTATTCGACCAACTTGTTTCTGCATTTGAATCTTAGATAATGTGTGATATATGCTAAGGGTGGGGTACTCAGTTGAATTTCTGGACTCTTGTCTTTCCTGAGGTTTGTGTCTGTCATAACAGTCTTTGGTAGCTCTCTCACATAAGGGAATCCCTGCTGACCATGCTTAGCCTTGTTTCCTGTGGTCTATAGACTCACATGCCCAAGACTTCTAGATTGCAATCTTTAATGTTACCAGTGTTTTAACTGGGGGCAACTCCCAAGTGTGTTGAGAATGTGGACAACAACTACAACACTGAAATCTATAAGATAGAATAGATTCATTTCAAAATTCTCAGTTTTCTAGCAATAAATGACAGATAGGTGACTCCAAAGGTTCTTTCATCCACTTATTTCAGGTTCAGATCTGTCAAATTGCAATGTTATTCTCAGTTGTTGACATGTGACCCTGGCCAGCGGAGATGGGATTATATCTTTCCTGCTTGAGCTAAGCTTCTCACAACCTACACTTTGTTCATGTCAGGTCATTCAGCTCTGTACATTTACTTTCCAAAGCATCTCTCACCCTGGGGCTGTGGTAGACTGAATTTTGGCTCCTTTACTTGTGATTCTTTTCTGTTTTCAGGTCAATAGGATATCTCAATTTTAAAAATTATGCTCCCTAAAAATGGTGCACAGCCACTGCCTCTGAGTGACAAAATGGGGGGTGGGTATAAGATAACTTAATAAATAAAGGGACATGAGTGTGATCTCTTGAACCCTCATAATGGAAGGAGAAAACTCACTTCCACACTTCCAAAAGTTGTGTTCTGACTTCCATACATGAACTGTGGCATTTAAATGCTCCTCTCTCTCTCTGTCTGAAAATTTCTCTGCTTCTTATGACCATTCTGCTGGAAGAGTCACTGTTTCACAAAACCTGCAACCAGAGTTGAGGTATATGAGGCTGCGTGGCTCCTTCTGAGAGTAAAACTTCAAAACTGGCTTACCTTTTGGATGAGACTGCTTATTCCCCTCCCCTGACCAAGACCCTGCATGAATGGAGCTATGTAGGCCCTAGCTTACTAATTTGTAATGAATCATCTCTCTTTTTTCTTCATTTTCCATTGCCTGAGATAAAATGCCTGAAACAAGCCAACGCCAGGTATTTTGGTCTACAATTTGAGCATATAGTCCATCATGATAGGGGAATCATGAGACATTATGGGAGTGAGACAACTGATCACACTGCATCCTTATTCAGGAAACACAGAGTGGAGAATTCTGCTGTTCAGTCATTTTTTTCATTTTAGTTAAGTCTGGGGCATACCTTGGAGTGGTAATGTCTATAGTTAGGGTAGGTATTCTAATTTCAGTTAACCTAATGAAAAAAAAAATCCCTTACAGATATTCCCAGAGGCTTATTTCCATGATGATACTAAATTTAATCAAGTTGACAATCAAGGTTAAGCACAAAGCCCCAGTTCTCACATGCCACTCAAACACATCAAATTAAATCATAGCATTCTTACCTGACTTCTTTAATGCTCATTCTCATCTCATAATGCAAAACATATTCAGTTTTCCTCTAAAAGTCTCCATAATTTTTTATAATACGAATACTGTCCAAAAATGTAAGTAGAGACTCTGAAGACTTAGGCAATCTCTTAACTGTGAACTTCTATTAAAAATAAAAAAAAAACAAGCTACATGTTTCCAGTATACAATGAGCTATAGTAAATATTCCCATTCCAGGAAAAATGGTGGACTATCAAACTACAATCAATCAAACAAGACCAGAATTCTATGAGCAAAGAACAAATCCTGCAGTTCCATGTCGACCATTCGAGGCTAATGATGATATTCTCTGGGTTGCAAAGGAATTTTGTGGCCTGCGCCTGCAGATGCACTTATAGCTTCTTTATTCAGGCTGGCTATATTATGTGTCCACACCCTTTTTTACTGTATATTCCATAGTTAAACATCTCAATCTACATTTTACATTCTGAGATCAACATTGCAATTTAGGCTTTACCTTTATAGCTTCATGCAATGGCCCCCCAGGTCCTCCTTTCAGAAATCTAATCTGACATTTTTCCTGACCTTGGTGACTCTTTGAAATCATGATACAAGACTCCATTGCACCCTTAATACTGAAATTTTCATCCTTGTGAAAGTAGTACTCAACTTTTCAGTTTTCCTAACACTTAGGGAAAGATCCTGGTCCCTTAAATAACAACTGCTTACTAATAATTTGTCTTGATCTATAGAAAAATATCTAGACAGCAGCAACTTAATGAAAGAAGAGTATATTTTGACTCGCTGTCTATCATGGCAGGGAAGACCCAACAGCAGGAGCTTGAGACAGTTAGTGATATTGAAACTGTAGTCAGGAAACAGAGGGAAATGAATGTGGATGTTCTGCTAAGTTTCTCCATTTATGCAGTTTGGAATACCTGCCCATTGAATGGTGTTGCCCACATTTAGGGTGGATCTTCTTGCTTCAATTATTCTAAAAAAAAAAAAAAGCCCTTTTGGCCTTCCTAGAGGCCTTCTCTGTGATGATTCAAAATCCTATCAAATTAATAGTAAATAGTGATCAACCATGATGTATATGCTGTTGCATGTGACTTTGGGGGGACTTTCCTAGGTAGTACTTTTTAAGCAGGGAACCCTTTAGAGGCATTTTCCGCTTAGGTTCTCTCTTTTCAAATGAATTTGTATTTTCACAGATGTGCGGGGCATTAGTTGTTTCAGGGCAGAGCAGCAGATTTCTCCTGAATGGATTTAGTATCTTTAACAATGATAGCTGCTTAACATCCTGCATTATCTATGGCTTTAAACTGGCTCACAGTCTTTTCATCTCCAAACTGCTGACTTTTTTGCATCTCTCTGCTCTACTATTTACACTCTCCTTAGAGACCTGGATAAGAGATGTGAGTAGGAACTAGAGTACAGTTGGAATGCTACCTTGTCTTATATGTTCATACAAAAAATTTAATGAGTTCATTACTCCTGAATATAGCCTCATGAAAATTCTAAAGGCATGTTTTTAATGCAGTAGATGTTTTGCCCAAAGTTGAGGCAAATGACTTTTATCCCATTTCCAAAGAGTCTGTGCCTTGACTGTCTGTGTTTCTTTTGGCTTTCCAGTCTTTCAGATTCTTACAGAAAGGTCCATCAAGCTCTGCTTAAACAATTAATATTTTTTTCTAGCCTGGAGTTCCAAACTGTTCCAGACTCCTCTTACAATACAATTCAAAAAGCCCCAAACCACTTATGTTTGCTATAGCATTGGATGGACCACTGTTTGGTATCAATTTTATGTATTAGTTACCATTCTCCTTGTTGAGATCAAATAAATAACTGATAAAAACAACTTAAGAAAGGAAGGACTTATTTGGCCCCCAGTTTGAAGGGATAGCTCATCCTGGTAGGGAAATAACAGAAGTAATAGACTGAAATAATTGGTCACAATTATTAACCTCTAGTCAGGAAGCAAAGAGAGATGAATTCTGGTACTTGGTTGGCTTTCTTCTTTTTGTTCACTCAGAGAACTAACCATCACACTGTTTTGTGAATTTTCAAAGCCATAATTCTTTCTCTTGGGAACAGAATTTATTTATTTTTTCCTTAAATTTACTCTCCTTAGTAAGTCATAGTAAGGCAAATTCTGTCTATCATGTTACCTGGAAGTTTACTAAATGCTGATTAAGATACAAATGCTTGAATTTTTTTTAAGACAAAGGCTTTTGGTTGGGTCTATGGAACAGTGGGTACTGTGAATGCTTCATATGCACGAGGACCTGAATTTGGACACTCAGTCCATGTGAAAACTAAGCTTGCTGGCACATATCTGTAACTCCAGTACAGTAGGAGTGGAAATAGGCAGATCTCTGGGTCTTGAATGCTAAACATTCTAGTTGAAACAGCAAGCTCCAAGTTCAATAGGATATACTATCTCAAAAAGTAAAGCAGATGGGGTTTGAAAGCTGGATGAGTGATAGCTTGTCCATGGATAGCTCAAAGAGAGGCAACTTGATGCCACAGAAGCCTGAACCCCCTCAAGAGTAGATAAACCAGAGTCCATAGAAGCATACAGGCAGGAGAGTAGAAGAAAGTAGGAGGGATTGATAAAAGGAAGGAAAGGGATACAAGGGAGGGGGAATGGAGGGAAGCAGGGATGAATACTCAATATGCTAGTTAAAGTAGAAAAATAGGGCTGAAGAAACAGCTCAGGGGTTAAGAGTCTGTCTCACAAACAGAAGGTCCTGAGTTTGCATCCCAAGTCTCACAAAACAACAATGACAACAACAACAACAACAAAACTCCACCAGGCAGAAATGGCAGGGGGCCCACATTTCTGGTCCTGGTGGGCAGAGCCTGGGAAATCCCAGAGGGAAGAAAGAAGGAATAATCTAGGATGATTCCTGAAGCCATTCTTGGTCCTCCACAGGGATATATAGTGTCCACACACACACACACACACACACACACACACACACGCACACACACCATAAATAAACAAATAAGAAAAACAAAAAAATCAATAAAAAATAAAGTAGAAAAGTAATTGATGAAAACTTCCTAATATGCTGGCATGAATGTGCGCTCCTGTATACTCATGAATACATAATACACACACAGCAGACATGGACACACAGACATGGACACACATGTACTTTTGCCATTTCCATTTTATGTATGAATCATGGTTATTCTTTCAAAATGCTGCAAGTTCCAAGACTCTGTAAGTTGTGCTAAACGTGAAAGAAACTGTGTACATATGAAGAAGATAACTTCCTTAAAATAGTGCATTTACCTTACATGACATCCTGGATTAAGAGAATTTGACATTTTAAACCCCTTGATTTTGCCTAATATATTTAGCAGTTGGTAGGCAATATCAAGTACAATGGTTAAGTGCAGACTTTTGATTTACACAGCTATTAATACTGCGAAGTTGCTTAAATTCTCTGTATCTAATTGCCTGAATATTTTATGTCATAATGTGGAAAACATTGGGCATTGTCCCTGGCATAAACCAGACAGGATACATTATCAATAATATTAAGTGTTACTATTTATATTATAATGTTATACTGATAAAATTTGCTATACCAAGTATATTGTTTATGCATGTTTTGAGTACATACAATTATCATATTTAATTAGCAAATAAAATATATGAAATGTTAATTTTGAATATGTTGGTCCTTTCTTGCTGTGGAAATTGGTAAATATTCTCTATGAGTTTTGTTTTGTAGAAGATATTTTCACATTTTAGTGTCCTAAAAACACAACTGTTCTTTCAAGTCATGGCATGCAATTTTTTTGAAATGCTTTTCTAGAGAAACAAATGCAGTTTGTATGGGGCTTATTTTCCCAAATATGTTGTCTGGTTTGTTCTGTAACTTCACAACTCATGATGGCCTTTTTCATTTCCTGACAGATTGCCCTATTAAGGTATCCTCCTTTGACTCTTCTTATTTATCTCTTTCTCTCTTACTCAGACATCCAGAATCACTTTGCTTTTCTTTTTCCAGCAATCCAGGGCTCACAGTTTTTTGTAACTCTTTTCTTTCCCTTTCCATTGCAATTTTCTCTTGCTGCACGGTGTATCCTGCCTTCTGAGGAGTTAACCTAGATTCTATCTGGTGTCTCAGAGCCACACGCTTCCCAGTCCATCTTCATTTTATCATAAATTATCCTATCTTGCTGTGTGGAGTCCTTGGAGTGTTCAGGCCAATTGAAACAAGCTTTCTGAATCTCATCCAGAGTTGTCTGTTCTTAATAGCTTTGTCTTTACTTTGAGCAGGGTTAGTACAACCTTAGAACCAAATCAGCTTTGAAGTATGGAATTTTTAATGACTCAGATCGCAGTAGAGTTCACTATGAAAGACTGGAATGGCAGTATTTACATAAATCTTATCCAAATTAAGTTGGTGTCTTGGGAAAGGAATACTTCAAGAAATATCTTCTTTTCTGTCTCCTGTGATGTGCTGGATAAAACAAAATCTTCAGACTATGGTGCACATGAAAAAGGAACACTGGACAATCTGCCTAGAAATCAAGAAATTCTGATAAGCAGGAAACAGGAAGCCCTGAGAAAGTATATAATGCAATTTATCTTAGTTTTCTTTTCTTTTGATGTAGGTGTCTTTTGGCAGGGGAGGGCTATGATTCCCTATGTATATATAGAATGTTAATAAGAAAAAAAATCTGGGGGGAAATGGTGTGTTATTCATGTATGAACACAAAAGGACAGAGATATGGAAGCATTTCCCTTTAAGAAATTTTCTATTAAACATTGCTATGACTTATTGATGATCCTAGACTCCTTTCTCAGTGCTATCCTTCTGTTTTACATATAGATGGATTAAATTTTATAAATTTCAGAATTTATACCATCAGATATGCATTCTTAAAAATTTCCACTTATTGAGAATAAACAAACTTAACTTAGTCCCACTGTAAGTCTGCAGTTTGCTCTTGAGAAGTAATGTGGAGGTTGCCTATATATGGGTAGGTATGAAATAAGTGTGGGTTGTAGAAAAGAATTATTTTACACATTTGTAGTATAAGGAAATAAATTCTAGTGAAGTAAAATGGGATTTGCGTATGTGAAAACTTAGGGACTTCAAGTCATCTTTTCTATTAAGCTGTCTTTATCGTGTCAATTCTTATTTATTTTTTCAGACCTAGAGTTGGATTAGAGGAAAACAAATCTGCCACATGGCTTTTTATTTATTTCTGAGAGAGGTATGTCTGTTTATACTCAAGTCACAATTTTGCATATGGGTGAATATAGCAGAGGAGAATAGTGAGTAGAAAACAGGCATTACACACCTCATACCCAGAAGAACATGTTCATGGCCCAATGTGAGGAGCATCTTTCTTAGGCATTTTAGTTTCTTTATCTTGTGCCCTAGGAATAGTAATGGAGAAGTGAGGTAAAGGTGAGTGCTATGGTGACTTTGAAACAAGCAAGAGGGTTGATACAGTCCATGGGCAGTGCCTTGGCCACTTTGCATGTGTGCCAGGCAGAACATTCTATTGTATAGTAGTGTCTGATGGAAGCCAATATTGTCTGTCCGTGCTTTTGCTCCATCTAGACTCTGTGGTGGAGCTACTTGATTTGGTCACTACCTTTTGCCTTGATTTGGTACCTTGCTCTTTCCTTGCATCAAGATTCCATTCATGATTCACTTGTCTCTGTGGTTGTAGGACTTCCTTCCCTTAGCATCTATTCTATGGAAACTTGGCCTAGATCTGCTTAAGTCTGTTGTTTCAACTGGGACAGAAATCCATTCATTCAAGTGCTTTTCCTGCCAGTCACAGTGAAATGGACACTGTTTGAATTTACGTTGTTAGTCCTGGAACACTTGGGATTGAGAGAAGAAGAAGGTGAATGTGAGGGAGACAGAGTGAGAAGAAAAGAGGAGAGAACAAAAACATGACTGAGAAACAGGTAACAGATTTATTTCTCAAGCTAAAATACACGTGGTATAAATATGTTGAGAAACTGGTGTGTAAGGGTTTATTGTTCATTTTGGTAGTGTCTTAATGTATTTCCTTCACAGAAATGAAAGTTCACATCTTTTGCAGAGTCTGAAACAAGACTAGATTCATGCACTGCCTCTAGCACAAGAGGATTCAGCTGTGAGGAGCTAAGCAGAGACAACAGAGGTAACAGTACAAGGCAACGTATACAAGAGCCAAACCCAAACAGATACCTAGTCCAGATTAACCACAAATCCAACACTCAAAACTCTTTGATCACAGAAAAAAATTGTTGCAACCTTGGGACAATTTCTATTGTAACAAATCCTGACCTGTACTTAAAAGAGACAATTTCAAATTTCATTTAAGAAAAAAAAATAAAAGCCTCTCTTTTTTGCTGTTAAAAAATATTTCAGCCATCAGGACAAGACTTTTATAGTTCTTGTCTGTGAAGCTCTACTTCTCTGGAGTGCTTTGAGAGGCTTTAAAAGTGATGATTTCTTGGGCTACTGAGCTGGCTAAGCAGATAAATGTGCTACTTGTGAGAGCCTGTAGTATCAGGCTACATACACCTGATACTGGAGCCCATAGAATGCTAGAAGGAAGAAACAGCTTAATAAAGTTATCATCTGGCCTCCACTTATCTGTCCATGGAATATGTACTCAGCACACACTCACAAACATCATCATTACCATCACCATAATCATCCCTGCTGTCATCACTACTACAGTAATAAATCATTTTTTAAAAGCATATGGCTTTAAGGAATACTGTAGAAGCTGCTCAGGGAGAGAAATAAGTAGAGGTCCCATCAATGCATGAGATCTGTAAGTTTCAATAAGAATCACCATGGATGTAATAGTGTAGTAGTGGCATCAGTATCAAGGAGACAACCAACAGCTTTCTGATGTAACTCAAGACCTGCTTGTCCAAATGGAATACATTCCTGTTACTATAAACTAGAACAAGAACCTAAAAAATGGAAGGAAATAGATCAATAGGGAAAAGCTGTCAGTGAATCTACAGGTAAGAAGACAGCACACCAAACTGCTCTGTAAATAGCTGCTATTATACCCATAGATTGGAAGAACACTTAGCATTCAGCCTAGACAACAGAAGTAGAGGATCTCAGCGTCTTGAAAGGATGCAGCCTAGGACAGTAGAAGAGCAGTGAAATGGACAGCAATAGCCAGCTATAATGCAGCCAGAGCACCAGCAATTCAGCAGGGCTCATCCAGAATCAGACCAACCTAATATCTTCTCATCCTAAGGCTTTGGAAACCTCACAGTGAGATTTTAAGAACCTAAATATGGGAAGGTTCACCACTGGACATGATATTCCATTCAAGATGGGACTGCTGCACCTAGGAACTCACTGCTGTGAAACTTGTCCTTCCCAGGACCTGCATAATGACTGACATACCAATGTACCCCCATAGACTATTGAGGAACTTAAGAAAGATAAGAACATATAGTGGAAACCTTGGGGACTAAAGCTTGATGAGTTAGAGGAAATGTCCCTATCAGTGGAGTGGTTTGAAGAGAGGCAATTTGTTTTATCACAGAGGCCAGAACTCTCACAAAAGTAGACAAACCAGAGGGAACCCTGAGGTCCATAGACACAGACAGGCATGAGGGTGGGAGGAACTATGAGGGATTGATTAGAGAATGGAGGGTATGGGAGGGAAAGGTGATGCAGGGAAGCAGTAATGAGTACTCAATATGCTTGTAAAAGTAGAAAAATAAAAATAAGTAATCAATAAAATGCATATGGTTTTATAAATTTTGGGCCAAGTTTAATTAATTAATTAATTAATTAAGTGTGTGTCTTATTTATTAGTGTGTGTGTGTGTGTGTGTGTGTGTGTGTGTGTGTGTGTGTTTTTGTCAGAAGTGTGTGTCTGTGAAAACCCAAAGTGACTTTAGGAAATCACTCTGGATTGCTTCTGCCTCCTCTTTGCTTTGCTCTGAGGTTTCCCAGACTCTGCCTTACAGAGTAGGAAGACCAGGCTGCCACCATTTTTGCCTGGCAACTTTCTGTGTGTGTGTGGGATGTGGCAACCGAACTCAGGTCTTTTTGCTTGCAAGGCAAAGTCTTAACCCCTGACCACTCTGTTCTTACCTCAAAGATGCATTTGAATTCTTTTCATGTTATCCTGGAATGATACCATATCATTAAGCTCAAATATGTCCTAATGTGTGCATGTTTCATTACTGTTCACATATAAGGTGACCAAAAGATAGTTTTGTCCAGGAAACTAAAACATGGGAGTTGTAATCTATTTGGAAGCATCTTCTCGATTATATAGTGCTGTGGAGTAGATTGTATGGATATGAGGAGGAGTAAATACCTGAAAGTAATGAATTTTGGCAATAATAAAGAGGCTCTTGCAGTCTTAATGACTGCAAATGCATGGCAAATGGACAAAGGTTTGTGGAATTACCAAGTACTTTCTCTTCTCTCTCTAGCTTTGATACAGCCTGGCTAGCTGTGTGCTCACATTCAGTTACACTACGTTCAAGACTCAACATTTTCCAGCACAGAAAATTGTCCATTCATTTTTTAATTAATTAATTAATTAATTTGTTTCCGCTCATAAAAACTTCTTGGCAGCTGGATCCTCATCTATCTGAAGGCTATGCGTGAAGAACTAGGTTCTACTTAGGGATAGTTGCTGTCTGGGGTGCTGCTGATGTAATTAGTCAATCCAGTATGTTGCCCTTCTTTTTCTGTGGATTCATGAAAGAATGTTTGATGACTGGTAGATGGTTTGACATTTGATACTATTAAAAGCAGTGATAGTTTCAAGCAAAAAAGAATCAGTGCTTTTTATTTTTTCCTGTACCTGGTGCTTTATATTTTTCTACTTTTTCAATTTGTCTCTAATGGAACCTGGTGAACTTAGAAACAAGAAGTTAAAAATAGAAGTGTTCCAGGACAGAGAAGGAAAAAGACTCTAGGTTGGTAAATATTATTTGACCTAAGGAAGTGAGGATAAAGTGCTTGATATATAACTTGTAAACAGAATCTATTATTAGTGTGATCAAGAATATATTCTCCTAAATAATAAAACAATATTTCAATATCTTCTTCATGAAACAGCAAGAACAACTGGCTATTTCTTTTTTCTCCCCATTTTGTTTTGCAAGAACAAAGAAAATAATTTCTGCTATTAAGTTTTTTAGTATTTTAATTATTATTATTTGTATGTGTGTGTTTGAATATATCAGAGAAAAGAAGGGAGTAAGAGAAGAGAGACAAAGAAAGAGAGCAAAAGAGATGTAGAGGAAGTAAAGGAATGAGAAAGAGTGTAGAAGGAGGAAAAGGGAGAGAAAGAGAGAAAGAGAGAGAGAGAGAGAGAGAGAAAAGAGAGAGAGAGAGATGAGTGCCAAAGCTCAGAGTGCACCTTAGCTCAGCCCCTTATCTGAAACTGCTGCACCTGAGACTTAGAAGCCAATTCATTTCCTTGCTTGTCATCCTTCACTGTCAGTCTATGAGTTGGAGATGGGCCAAGATCCTTGTCAGAGCTATACATAGCATACATGTGGAGGTTAGAGGACAACCCTCAAAACTAGGTTCTCTCCTTCCATTGTGGGCTCCCATAATGGAGCTCAGGTCGCCAGGCTTACACAGACAGCACCTTTGCCTGCTGAATCATCTCAAAGGACAGGTTAGCAGTATTTTTTAGGTATAATACACACTCAATGAATTGCACCTTTGTAAATTTATTCTTTACAAGAAGTTCAATAGGCATCTCTACTGTGTAGCCCTGCCCTCATCTTCCTATTCTAAAAATAAGAGGATCAGTACTATTCATGCCATTTAAAGACACTTAAGAAGGCAACTAACAGCTTTCTGATTGGACTCAAGATATGTTTGTCAGAATGAACACATTTCTGTTACTGCTAACTAGAATGAGAACTTAAAAAAGAGAAGGAAATAGATCAATAGGGAAAAGCAGTCGGTGAATCTGTAGGTAAGAAGACAGTACTCTGAACTTCTCTATAAATAGCTGCTATTATACTCATATATTCGAAGAACACTTGACACTCAACTTAGAAGTCTTCTTCTATAACAGAGATAGAGGATCTCAACACCACAACAGGATACAGCCTAGGGCAGTAGAAGAGCAGTGAAGTGGCCAGCAATGGCCAGCCATAATGTAGCGTACTGGCTACCCAAAGGGCTCGCCCAGAATCACTTTCTACCTAATTTCTTCCCATCCTAAAGCCTTGGGAACCTCACAGAAGAGAGGCAGTGAGATTTTAAGAATCTAAAGATGGGAAGGTTCACCATTGGACAAGACATTCCCTTCAAGGCAGGACTGCTGCATCTAGGAACTCACAGCAGTGAGACTTGTCCTTCCCAAACCTGCATAATAACTGGCATACCAACATGCCCCCACAGACTATAGAGAAACTCAAGACAGATAAGAACATGCAGTGGAAACCTTAGGGACTAAAGCTGGATATATGAAGGGAAATGCCCCTATCAGTGGGACAGCCTGAAGAGAAGCAAATTGGTAGACCATGAGAGTCCTAAACTCCCACAGGAGTAGAGATCCCAGAGGGAACAGAAAGGTAGGAGGATGGGAGGGAGTAGAATGGATTGATGAAGGAAAGAGAGGGGAATGGGAGGGAAGAGGAAAGGAGGGAAGTAGGGATAAGTACTCAACATACTTGTAAAACTAGGAATATAAAAATAAAGACAGAAAATAAAGACAACTTAAATTTACCAAAGCATTTTAATTTAAATTCTACGTATTCATGATCATTTGTTCTAGGCTTTAGACTACTTTATAGAAGGTGACCAAATAAAAGGTAGGGAATTCCCTCTGATCTGGGCTCTTTGAAAAGTTTTACTCTTGGTCTTGGCTTCATCCTTCTGATTTTCCTTTTCTTGCTTCAATTCTTCAAATTGACCTATAACCTAAAAATAAAATTCTCACTTCACTTGATGGGTATATTTCAGTTGTTCTTTTTCTCTGGGACTTAAGCAATTTAGGAAAGAAAAGGGTTTATAATTCTGAAGGGGGCACAGTCCATTATGGTGTAATCACATGGCAGATAGAAAGAGACATGACTTCAGTCAGAAGATGATTAATTCAGGTCATCACAGTCATTGGGAGACAGAGAGAAAAAGACCATAAGAGGCAGGACCAGGCTATGAAATCTCAGCTCCCCTCCCTCTTCTTCCTCCCCTGCTCCCAACATCTCCTCCTCTTCCTCCTCCTCTTCCTCCTCTTCCTCCTCTTCTTCCTCAAGGTTCTACATCTTGAAAATAACATACCTTCCAAAACACTAACTGTAGTCAAGGACTCAAACACATGAAATCAAACCACGACAGTAGGTATTTGGGGAGGAATACGTTGACCTCTAGGTTTGCAAATCACCAGTGATTCTGATCTCAAAATCTAAACTTTGCATCAGACAATACAGGTAGCTACAGAGCAGATAAGCGCAGAACATATTGTAGAGAAAGTGGCATTAATACCAAGGACTCAGGTTCCCTCATTCATTTTTTCTGTACTCACTGTCACGGTTTGAAGGGGAGTTGTCTTCCACAGGGTCATGTGTTCAAATCTTTAGTTTTTGTTTAGGAAAGTCATGGCAACTTTAGAAGGTGGAGCTTTGCTGGATGAAGGCACATTGAAGGGTTGGCCTTGAGTATGGTTAGTTCCATCCTGCTTTAGCTAGGAGTCAACCTGGAGATAGCAGTTTTAGTCTCTCACTCTCTCTGATGGATGTGACCTGTCTCCTCCAGCTTCCGCCGTCCAACCATGCCTTTTCCACCACGAAGGACTGAATCTCCTCTCTGGAACTAGGAGCTGAATAAATATATTCTCCCCTTAAGTTGTTTCACACTATGAAGATAAGTTTCCTGGAATTCCAACTGCTTTCCTATTTACATACAGTTCTGAGATCAAACCATTCCTCTTCCCTTACAATTTATATTTAGTCTTTAGCTCAGAGCATAGTGATCCCCCATATCTGAAACCATTCCACTTGAGCCTTAGGAACCTGAATTGCTTCAAGTGCTTGTCATCCTTCACTGCCTCTTTGTGACTTGGGGAAGGGCCAAGTCACTTGTCAGAACTACGCACAGAATAGTCAGATCTGATGTTCCCAGAAAAATCTCCCTTTGATAAACTCAATTTCTGTGGAACTATAAGTGAGTCTTCGGATCCTACCTGTGTCACGTAGCCTGATGACAGAGCAAAGGCCCTTATTCCTCATTGCCATCTACCCTGAAGAGTTGGGAAGGTCACACAGTATATTATATCAAGAAGCATTAACCCTGGGAGCCATCTTAGAATTCTTCCTTACATAGTTTGTCCTGGCTGACTGCCTTTTTTATGTTTAATGGATATAGCTTGTTGATTGTTGCTAGATGACAAGGACTCACCTGAAAGTTAAGTGACTCTTAGTATGTATCCCGCAGTGAAAACACACTATATTTCTCAACAAATAAAAACATGACTTGAATTTACTTTTTCATTTTAAAGAAACATCGATTGCTTTTATCTTTTCATATATAAGCCAAATAGCCTACAAATGATTTACTTTCCAAGCAATACAAGCTTAATAGCAGAAAAATGAAGAGGTATCTGGTGTTTCTTATGTTACTATTTGTAGGCAACTGTTTTTTATGTAACCTATTCCTTCTGTACTTCTTACATGAAATCAAGTTGATAAATTCTGCAAGGTATTCTTCTCACTGAAAGGACAGTCTTTGCAAGGAATCAGGAAATTGTCCTAACTATATAATGACCATTAAAACTGTTTAGGAATACTATATGTTTGTTTGCCTAGGAGAAAACATGTTTAGCATCTTTTAAATGCAACTAATTGATTGATCCTTAATTTTATTTTTCAAGTGCTCTTGAGTTTTACAAGTGATTATCACACAAGTAATTTTCAGAATTAAATGTATCTTTTTAAGGAACATTTTATTCATGAGAGAAGAGAGAGAGAGAGAGAGAACACGAGAATATGGAGAAGACAATGTGTGGAAGTTGGTTCTCTCCTTTGACCATTTAGACTACAGAGATCAAACCCAGATCATTCACTAAGCTTGTGTATAGGGTGACTTTGCCTGTTGAGACATTTCTCCAGTGCCTAGAATTGGACATTTCACCCAGAATGAGAATTCCAAAAAGAAACAGATATTCTTTATTTTACACTTGAATCACTGAGATTCATTAAACAATTGGGGGAAGGTGTTGCTGGTATTGATATTTGGAAGAACTTTTATAACAATTATTGCTGTGGTTTGAGTGTAAAGTGTGCTTTACAGGCTCACATACTCTAACAGCGCTCTCTAGTTGGTGGCTCTGTCTGGGAATGCTGTGGAACCTTTAAGAAACAGAGTCTTCAGGGAAATTTGCAGAAGAGGGGGCAGTAAGATTGTAAGAACCTAAACACGGGGAGGAGCAATGATATGCAAGATGCTACACACAAGTTAGGGCTGAAGTAATCATAAAATCATAATAGGATTTTGCATAACCTGTGCAATGACCAACATATCATTGACCCTCCCCACAAAGTCTAGCATGGATCACAGGCACTAGGATCATTAGAAGAAAGGGATTAACAGCCACAATAGTGTTCCCATACTGAAGGGGAACACAAGAAAGAGCTCTAGGCGATGCTGCTGAGTCCTTGCACTTCATCAGAGAGGAGGACCCAGAGGGAAGTTTGACATGCACACTAAAGGATGCTCCAGGGATGGGGGGAGGGGACACAGGGAAAAAGGGGGGAAAGAGTAAGAAGATCCAGGGAGGGGTGGAGGGAGGTAGGGGACTGGGGTACCTATTAAGTTTGTATGAGTGGAAAAAAAAATAAATAAATAAATAAGAAAAAAAAAAAGAAATAGAATCTTGCTGGAGGAAGTACATCACTGGGAGTGAGCCTTAAGGTTTTATAGCTGTACTTCATCTTTTCCCATTTGTTTTCTTTCTGCTTCTTGTTTCTGTTGCTCCCACTTCCATTCTCTATTATGATGGATTTCATCTTCCTGGAATTCTAAGGCAGATAAACTCTGTCTCCCTTATGTTCACTATTGTCAGAGAATTATCACAGTCACAGAAGAGAAGCAAATATAGTAATTGTTGGTGTTACTAAGGTTCATGCATAGAAGCAACCCTGAAAACTTCATCTTTAAGGGGATACAAAGATCATTAATGAACCTGTAAAATCAGAGCTCAGTTTCTGCAGCCTTCTACATAGTACTTCAGAAGGTCAGAAAGAAGGCAGTAAGGTACCTGGAGCAATGACTGCTTTCTTATTTCTTTGCCAGCCAGAGCAACTCACATTTTTTTTTTGAGACTCAAAGGAGCTATAGAAACTCATTACTCCACAGTGTGTACTTTGTGACTAGAGGAGGATTATTAAAATGCTGAGCTGAGAAGTATTGTCAGGACACATGCCACAGTGTTTGCTATTGGTTTCCAGTGACACCCGACATCTCTTTGTCATCTCCTTTCTCTGGGAGGAAAAAAACATAATAACAAAAGAAGAAAAAACTCAAAACAGTAAATGAAATGTGATATGTTATCTCATTTTTCTTTCCTAATATCTCATTTCCCAGATATTTTGGGAATGTGGTGTTCATGAAGAACTGTAGAACCAGAGTGGGTCTGACAGAGTGTGATTGTCTTGGAAATGGAAGCTACACTTGTAGACAAAAGGCAAGTGGTACTTGGGTAGACTGGGACTGTGCTACATTGAGGTCTTCAGAAAACACAAAGGACTTGCGCAGAGCAGTTTCTTGACTTGCTCTAAATGTAACTTTATCCAGATAATGCTGGTGGAATTTCTGCTTTATATGATCATAGCAAATAGTGTATCAAATACTGTTTTAATTTCATAACTTGTTATTGTATCATAGTGTACTGGAAAAAGGGGTTCTATTGGCTCACAATTCCAATACACAGGAGAGTCGCACTACCAGGAGAAATGGGACTGGCAACATCGTATCCACTTCAAGAGTGAATGGCAAGGACCAGTGCTTCAAAGTTGCTTGCCAGCCAATGCCCAGCTACCTCTCTCCATCATTATCCACTTGCCCATTTTGGGATGGGTCTTACCACATAATTATGCAATCAAAATGATTTCCCACAGATTTCCCCAGAGGTCTGTTTTAACTTGATAATTCCTCCTAGGTATGTCTCTTGCTATCACCTGCTTGCTGTCAAGTTGACAGGATTAACTATCACAGACACTGAACTTTTACTAGTTTTTGGAAGGAGAATGTTGAGGTTGGGAATGATTTGTGATGTCAGTTTACTGGACAGGCTAAAAGGTCTGTGTGTCTGCTTTGAAACTAATGGTAGGATGATTCTGTGTCTGCTTTGAGATTAATCATAGGATGTTTTAAGGTGATTTTCAGTTCTTTGCAACAAATTATTATTTTGGTGTCAAACTCAAATCTGAGGTTTAATTAGTAAAGACAATGTATATTAGAATATATTTAATGTAGTATACAGTAGATTCTCATGTGAAAACCACTGATATGATGTATACATGGCTGAAACAGAAACAAAGTGCATGTCTTTGTTGATACCAAGTATTACCTTAGCCCTGGAAAATTAAGAACTGAAAAAAATTATTATCTCACCAGATATTTATTGAATCTCTACATGGACACTGTTTTAGGAACTGAGAATAAAGTTTGAAAAAAAAATCACAATCTGGGCCACCAGGGGCTTTCACTGTAGTAAAATGTTACACCTTTGTGTTCTTACTGAATAATTAAAAAGTTACGACTTATATGTCCTCATGCAATCATTTGTATAAAAATGGGCTATGGAGACATGTCTCTTATAGCATACTCAATAGTTTGTGGAGCTTCCTTACTTCAGCCACAATCTGGGCACTTTAATGGGTATTGTACCCCATGCCGCTGTGCCACAGCAGATGGCGGGATCTGGAAGGATCTCACACATGGGAATTGTTTTCCTTCTGTATCTGGAGTTGGTTGCTACAGTGCAACCGTCTCGGCGCCTCTGTCTCACAAATCACTCCTCCTGTGGGAACTTGAGGGGGGCAATCTATTACTGCTATGTTGGTTACAAGTTGGCCACAAAAATAAGCACTTGCATTGGCAAATTGGCACATAAATTTTTTTGTGCAGTTCTGTTGATCAAAGCAGGTCACATGACCCATGCCAAGCTAAGGGACATAGATAATAACTCAATCCTTTGACGAAGTAAAGAAAAGACATGAACGAGGCTCAAAATATGCAGACAGGGAGTGCTGAAGAATTTCTGTAGCTAGTAACTCCAGTGCTTTCCTTTCTGTCTCAGTTCCCTCACATGTAAAACAGAGAGAGCAATAATTTTTCCTGTTCTACAGAAGTCCTGAGGGATAAGTGAGTTGATAAAATGTTTAGAACACTCTAAGCAGATAGAAATGCACCCCATTTTAGCTGTGTTGTCACGATCATAACTATGTTTCTGAAAAGTTAAACTGTTGTGAAACTCAGTTCCAACAAAAATATGAATGATTTCACTAATAGGAAATCATGTCTATTCTTATTTCTTGACATTAGAATCTTGGGCACTTGTTCTCATTCTTCTAATCCTAGATAGTTACTTTTCATTAAGCAACATGTTACCACTATTGGGATTGTTACAATTTACTAGGAAATAAAATGATAACCCTATTAGAAAATGCTATATATAAGTGCAATAATAAATCTTATTGAGAAATTGATTTTCTCTTACCATCAGAAGTAATTTTAGTGTTGGATTAGTTTCCGTGACAAGGTCAATTATAAAAAATGTGTCATTTGTACAACTTTTGGATATTTATTTTATTTTTCTAACTTTGTCTCATTGTTCATGCATACAATATTCAGAATTTTCTAAATGTTTATAATTTAAATATTAAAATAATTACAGTGTGTAGAGGTGTTGGGGTGTGAGCATACCATGGAAACCACATGGCAGTCAGAGAATAACTGTGTGGTCAGTTTTCTCCTTCTACCTTTACACAGGTTCAAGGGTCAAACACAGATCTCCAGGCTTGTGCAGTGATCAGTTTTGCCCACACAACCATGTCTTCAGGTCAAATTTGAAATTTTCGAAGTTGGAGCATTCCAGAATTTTGTATGAAGGGTTTTTGGGGTTTAAGGAGGATTTTATCTTTTGACAAAAAAATTAAGTATTTATTCAATCACAGAATATTATTTAACTATATCATGGCTAAAATGCGAAATAGGCATAGGATAAGTCATTGTACTTCTCTTCAAAGGGTTTCCAGTCTTAAGGAGAAATTTTGAGCAATGACTACTGTACAGTGTGATAGGACCAGCCATTGTCCACAAGTTACCTTGGGCATCTTGCATAAATAAATGGCAGAGCAGGAACTAAAGAAAAGAAGGAGTAAACCAAGTAGAATGGAAACGAGAGGATCCATGAAGCAGGCAGAACACTAAGTAAATGTCAGGGATGTGCCAATGAACAGTGAGAAATGGACATAGAATTGGCAAATACAAAACTCTGGAGAAATAAACATGGATCAAACTTTGGAATTTTGGATGTCACTTGAAGGATTTTGAGCTTGAAAACACTGGGCAACCATTGAAAAAATTTTTTTGAGTTTTTGATTTTGAGCTTCAGATTTGTGGCAGATGTGTTGGCAGAGGATGGTCAGGACAAGGGCAATGCCTGGAGTCCTTGTCTCTGGATAGGAAGTCAGAGGATAGACTATGGCAAAGGCAGAAAGAAAGGAAAAGGAAATTATTCCAGATACACTGAGAATTCTGACATGAAGCTAAATATCTATGATAGGAAACTCTCTCACGGGGCTTGGTCAATAGGAAGAAAATGAGGCATTGGCTTTTCCTGTATCTTAACTTAGTAGTACTCATCACCATTATTCCCCCAGTTCTACACAGACATGTAACAACAAGCAATCAAACGTGAATGCAAAGAACACCTAAAGGTGGGAAGCTTCACCATTAGACAGGACATTCCACTCAAGGCAGACTGCTACATCTAGGAGCTCACTGTAATGGGACTTCTCCTTTCTAGATTTGCATATAATATGCCACCATATGCCACCATAGACTACTTAGGAACTCAAGAAAGATGGAAATTTACAATGGAAACCTTTAGGTCTAAAGGTGGATGGGTGAAGAAAAATGCCCATATATCAGTGAGGTGGCCTGAAGAGAGATAACTTGATATACCACGGAGGCCTGAGTTCCCACAAGAGTAGACAAGCCAGAGTGAATTCTGGGGTCCATAAAAGCCCAGCCTCATAAGTTGGGCAGGAGGGTGGGAAGGAGAGGGAAGGATTGGTGAAGGGAAGTGAGGCAGTGGAAGGAAGAAAAACTGTGATATGCTTGTAAAAGTAGAAAACTAAAAAAAAAAAAAGATGTGAACTGATGGGATGAAAAGTCATGTCAAACAACAAAAATAAAGTTGAGGAAAAGCATTTTCATTTGATCAAATTGAGTTCATAGAATCTTAAAATTTTGGGGTTCAAAGGTAGCTCATTCTATAGATGAGAATACAGGGCCACTGGTATTTATGCAATAAAATGGCATTGAAATCTAGGTAGCCAATTTCATTTTTTAACACTTTATTTTATTCTATTTGAAAATTATTCTTGCTTGGATTAAATTGTTTTCCCTTTAATCCTTGAATGGGCATTTAATGAGCTGTTTGTATTTAGCCTCAACTTCTTATTGAGACTCATTTTTTTTCACTTTGTGTTTTTAGTTCCACTTGGTGACTTTTCTTTAATGAAATAAAATTTTAGTTTTCTTTTGTGCTGCAAAAGAAATGAATAAAAGAAAAGTTCTTCAAAGAATAATTTAAGCTTCAAATGCATCCCACAGTAATTTGATATTAGAGTGCTTTTAAATAAATTATAGTTAATTAAGCATGCAAATACACTAACTACTTTAAGTACCCAATTAGCCACCTTAACTGAAATAATTGTCCCAAATAGCACATTTTTAGAGGTATTTTTCAAGGTGCTACATAAATCTTTGTCTCCAGTGTGAAAAATGTAATTACTCTTGGAAGAAAGAATATGGTAGCAGTTGATTGTTGAGGAATACAAATGCCCTAGCATGAATTACTACCCTCTCTAGACCCTGCACATTCATCTGTTAAATAAAGAGCCTGACCTAGAAATTTCCAAAGGTCTCTGCCTGTTTAAAGACCTGCAATCACTCATCTAGGGTCCGTGGTCTATAACTCACTTTACCTGTGGTCTCCTCTACATTCTGTAAATTCTGATTTCTTTTATACCAATATTTGCTCCCATGCCTCTCTGTTTCACTGTGTGAAATGCTGATGAACCACTCAAAGGTTTATCTTATTATGTTAAGAAAAATACTTTAAAATGCTGACCTATACATATATGACTGAATATTTCTCTTTTTTATTTTTTCATTTTTTTTAGTATTTTTTCATTTTGTTTTTCTACTTTTACAAGCATACTGAGCATTCATTCCTGGCTCCCTCCATTTCCCACAATATCCCCTCCCTTCCCCCCATCAATCCCTCATACTCCCTTTCACCTTCCTGCCCTCATGTTTCTTCTATGGACCCCAGGGTTCACCCCTGGCTGTCGACTCTTGTGGGGATTCAGGCCTCTGCGACATATCAAGTTACCTCTCTTTAAGCCACCCCACTGATATGGGCACTGCAATTCAATAGAATCTCAATCCAATTCTTCAAAGAACTAGAAAAATAATCTCAAAATTCATATGAAGAACAAAAAACCACTATAGCCAAAACTGCTGGAGGTATCACCATACCAGATTTCAAACTATATTACAGAGCTATAGTAACAAAAATAGCTTGGTACTGGCACAAAAATAGATACATTGACTAATGGATCAGAACAGAGGACCCAGATATAAACTCCCACACAAACAACCACTTGAGTTTTGACAAAGGTGCCAAAAAATGCAGTGTGGAAAAGACAGTATCTTCAAGTGGTGTTGAGAAAACTGGATATCTACCTGTAGAAGAATAAAAACTGACTGTTGCCTCTCCTTACACAAAAGTCAACTCCAAATGGGTCAAAGATCTCAATTAAACCTGAAACTCTTAAATAAGCTTTTAATAAAGTATTCTGGGTCATCTCTATAACCTTTTTTCACCGTACACTTTTGGATTTCTCTTCCCTTCTTTTTGTCTAAAGTCACACTGAAGGAAAGATGAAGAACACACAATGTCCCTTACACTTGGGGCTTTTGTTCTGTTTCCATTCTTCTAATATTACTTTCAAGGTGTTCAGTGTGTGCATTCCTTGCTATACTCTAAACTTAGTTATTATTCCTACCATTGCTCTACTAGTATAAACATATTAGCATGGCTTTCATGTAATGATAAGCCTTTTGTCTAACGTTACTACAGAACATTTCATTTTGATTTGTTTATAAAAACCAACTTCCAAACTATTCTTTATAAAATCCAATCCACATATGTTTATATACAATTGGATGAGTTTTCACGAATATCCATGTCTATTCAGTTGCTTTTAACACCTGAAGTCAACCATTACAGTGAGGTCAATTTATGCAGGGCAAATTGGTTCCATTTAATTTTTATTATATTAGGTTTTTTGCATCCCACTCCCTTGTTTTGCACTCAACATTCTTCTCCCAAAAGGAGTCATTATGCTGTGCTGTTAAGTATAGAAACTGGAGTTTGACAATTGGTCATCTTCAGAAATGCTGTTTTCCTATTCTCCTGGTCCACTGTTGGTATTAATTCAGCCATCATTTGTATTGCTTCTAAGTAATTTCTCTTCCTGCTTTAATATATCATGCAGTTCTACTATAATTATACTGCTGTGATTTACTTTTATTTTATTCTTCTTAGGATATATTGAATTTTCCTGAATTTTAGGAAAACCTTTTCTATTAATTCTGGGAGATTCTTGCTCATTATTGCTTGAAATGATGTCCTTCATTTTCTCTATTTTATCCTGTTTCTTGTTCAGCTAGGAAGTGACATATACTTTTAAAGTTTGACAACACATAATTTTATTCCTTTGTAAGTCTTGCTTAATTCTTATATGTTTCATGTAGGAATTTAGTGGATCTATAATATTTGATGCCTTAAATCCCAAACCTATCTCCCCTCCTCTCCCTATTTGTGATAATTAATCTTGGCTGTCAACTTGACCACACCTGACATTAAGTAAGATCAGCTGTCAGACTACCTGAAGAGATTGTCCAGATCAATACATTACAATACAAAGACCAGCCCTAGATTTGATTAGAACCTCCCAATAGCAGGCCAGATAAAAGGAACAATAGAACAGAAGACTTTGAAGAAAGACTCTCTCCTTCTTTGACTCTCCAGGATGTTTGCAGCAACTTAGCCTGCCTCCACTTTCATGCCTCCACCAGCCATGTCACCTCCACCATGAAAGACTGTTTCTCCCCTCTGGAGCCATAAGCTGAATAAATCTCCCTTTCTTCCTTAAGTTGCTTGACTTTGAGTGCTCTCTCACAGCAATAGTTAAGGGTAATATTGCACCATTAAAACCCTTTTCTTCCATTCCAGTCTGTCCTGTTTTCATGACTTTTCCTCTGAGTGTTCCACTGGGTTTTATATGCTTGTTTTTGATGACATGTGCCTGAGTACTTGCTGGGACACGTCTCATATTATCAGTGAGTATACCATTTAAGAAGATATTTTCTATTTCCTCCCCATCAGCATCTTCAACAGTCTTTCAGGGAGGTGTGGGGGTTCCTGAGAGCTGCCCTTTCCATGTTGAAATGTTGACAGGACATAACTCTGTCATTATCGAAATATGGTGGTCTTGTACAGCTGCAATGAATTCATGGACATAACAGCCCATCTTACCCAGAAGTGTTCAGCCACACTCCTACCCCTCTTCAGACTCTTACAGTTTTACTGTTCCCTTTTCCATGGTGTTCCTGGAGGAGTCTTGGGCAGGGGATAGAGAACACTTTAGGAGATATCCACAGTATTTTAGACTTTCTGTTGGCCTACTGTTTTCATCTTCTTGTACTTTATTTAAAATATACCAACATTACCAACATTAATAATATCAACGAACTTTGTGGTGGTTACCATTGTCAGCCTAACGCCTATGGTCTTGACTCATTTATCTGAGTGGTATTCTCTAGACTTTTGGGCCTGCCTGTGAGGGATTATTTTGACTGCATATTTGATATAGGAAGTATATCAAATATACTGGTGGTGGGCAGAGTGATTCCCTATGTAGGTAATATGAAGATGTATAAAGATGAAGAGAACAAGCCAGAACGACTTAACTCACTGTCCTTTGCTCTTGCTGCCTATGTGATTGTCTCCAGGCTCCTTGAAGCTCCACTGCTGCAGCATCCATAGGAAGATAGACTGTAATCTTTAGCCAATTCAACTTCATCTCCTCTAAGTTGTTCACATGAGGTATTTGTCATCTCAATGTATAATGAAACAGTCGACACATTGTGTTAAGAGAACATTCTAGTATGCACTGCTTAGTGACACATGCAGAAAATATCACATCATAGGTCATGGGAAAGTCACGGTTTTCAGTTCATTCAAACTGAAGTGCACAAGATTCTTTTCACTTATTTTATTTTTGACAGTATCATGTTTATAATAAAAATTAGTTATTTTCACCCCATCCATTTTGCTTTATCTTTACACTCCTTTTTGTATGAACTCTTTTTATTCTCTAACAAGTTCTCCTACTTTCAAGTCTTTTGTGTGTGTGCATCTGACCCACTGAGTTTAATGAGAGTTACTTGTCTGAGTATGGATGGGGGGTTATTTATTATGATTGTAGCAACCTTCTCAGTGACTACTACTGAAGAAAATGTCACCCCTTCCCCCATTACTGCTAACTGCCAATAGTAAGTACCTCATAAGAGGTTACTCCTCATCCGTGATGAAGTGTTGAATGGCCTAATCTTGTGAAGATCTCTGCTGATAACCACAGCTGCACTGAGTTAATGAGTGTAATGAATATATCATGTTCAGCGAATATGTTTTTCCTGCATTTTCCCTTAATTTTTTGTGTCTTTCATCCACCCCTTCCCATCCCAGTGTTCCAGGAGTCTTTGAGGGGAATGATATAGATGTCTGACTTAGAGTAAAACACTTTAAAATCATCTATTCGTGGTACTTGGGCCAGTTATGAGTTATCACTGCCTGTTGGAATGAGATTCTTCTCTGATGAAGACTGGGTAAAGTGCTAACGTATGGATTTATGTGAGGATTTAGAAGGTAGTTTGAAACATGAACATTGCTCAAAAGAATAGTAGTAAGTTCTCCCCTAGGGACTATGACCTTTACAATCATAGGTTCTTAACCAGGTTTATGGAGCCAGGCATGAGTTCTTACTTATTGATCAGGCCTCAATTCCAGTAAGAAAGTAGTTTGTTGTTCCCATAACAATCATGCCAATACTTTACCAGTGGGCGTATCTTGCCTGGCAGGTCATTATTGAATATTCTAGAATTTACAGTTTGGTAAATATGTTGAAGACACTTTTCCTCCAGCAACTTTTAATAGAACTGTCCAGCACTGTGAATACTTTCAGTTCATTTTGGCTTGATATCTGTATGTTCTGTGATCAGAGTGCATAGTACCTTCAACAACAGTGTCTTACCATCAATTTCTGGTAATCAACCAAGAGCAACAGTGGTGGCCAGTATTGTTTTTGGGTGACCTCTGGAGCCTACCTGACCAACCTGGCACTGGGATTTTAATTTAATAACCTGTGCTTCTGAAAGGAACATTATTCACTCATGAAGGGCAACTCTATTCAGACAGTTTTTGCTGTTGTTTTGGATTACAAATTTTGAATGAACTTATAAAAATATAGTTTTCTATGTGACATCATCATAATCCTTAGTTTTGGATAGCTCTCCCCTTCTTTCCTCTTCTCTTTCCAACTCTTCCTACCCTTTCCTAGCTTAGATCTTCCCAACTGCAGTCTTTCTCAACTCTACTTTCATATCTGATTATTGCCATCAGCTTTCATGGTTGCTGACAAATGACCATCAAACAGCCTAAGGGAAAAAGGAGTTTATTTTCTCCTGTGACTACTGGTTACAGCTTGACGGGAGAGCACTCATACCAACATCGGGACCAAGAGAACTGGCCATACCATCTTTACATAAAGTTGAGAGAGGGATGATCCTTACTTGCCAGATGTCTGGCCAAGTGTACACAAGGATGCCAACTTTCTCAACCAGCTCTCTGTATTTTATTCACCTGTTCAGGGCCTAGTCCCACCCACCATGATCTGGATCTTCCCCATCAACTAGACAATCTCCTTTAAGTTCACTCTAGGCTTAACCCAACCACTAATTCTCCACAAATGTGCCCGGAACTCAAACCCTCAACAGTCAAGTTGACACCTGTGTCTAACCATGACATTGATATTTCTACTGTCTCTCCTGCTTTGACATTTATTTATTTATTTATTCAATTCTCTCTCTCTCTCTCTCTCTCTCTCTCTCTCTCTCTCTTTGTGTGTGTGTGTGTGTGTGTGTGTGTGTGTGTAGAACCACGGGCAAACTCGGACACCATGGATGCCTCCACCTTGTTTACTCTGCCCGGGGATTCACAGGCTCTGCCCTACCAGGACCAGAAATGCAGGCCGTCCCTGCTTCTGCCCAGCGTCTATACATGGGTTCTAGGATCCGAACTCAGAGGCTTAACCCCTGAGCCACCTCTCCAGCCCCATAAGACTTGTTTTTTGTATCTCTCCCTCCTTCCAATGTCCTTTTTCTCTTTCTTGTCTGTACTAGCACTCCAAATTATTCACACTATTCTAAAAGTTCATGGCTAGAATCTGCATAGGACAGAGAGCACACAAGGTTCATTGCTCTGGGACAAGTTTTACTTCCTTCAATTTAATATTTCCTGATTCAATTAATTTTTTTCCTGAAAAATCTTGTAATTTCATTTTTTCTTATAAATTGAATAAAATTTCATTTTCATTAACCATTCATCCATTGATGGACATAAATAACTTGATTCTATTATCTTGCCATTGTGAGTAGAACCATATTGAACATGAATGGGCAGTTAAGTGTGTTGTATAATAAAAAGTCTTCTAAGTAGTGGTATAACTGGTCATATGTCAATTTTACTTTTAGCTTTTTAAATAACTTCTACACTAATTTCTACAATGAATACACCCGTTTTACATTTTCTTCAACAATAGATAATAGTTTCCCTTTCCCTACACCCTTGATAGCATTTATTATCATTTGCTTACTTCATAATAGCCATCATTACTATAGTCAGATGGATTATCTAAATAGTATTAATTCAAATTTCACCAATGCTATGGATGCCACACTTTATAAAGTATTTATTTTTTATTCTTTTGAGAAGAATCTCATTATTCATTTTACTGATGTTTAGCTTTTGGAGGTCTTTGTATATTATAGAATTGATCCTGTGTCAGCTGTGTGTCTGGAAATGATCTTATCCCATTCAGTACACTCTCTTGTCACTCAATTAGAAGTTTCATTTCAATATGAAGCATTTTTAATTTTTTAAATTTTTATTATTATTATTTATTCAATTGTGCGTGTGTGTGTATGTATGTGCGCGTGCATGTGTGTATGTGTGTGTGTAGAACCACGGACAAATTGGGAACCACCATGGATGCCTCCACCTCCTTCTGCTCCGGGATTCACAGGCTCCGCCCTGCCAGGACCAGAAATGCAGGCCGCCCCCGCTTCCGCCCGGCGTCTATACGTGGGATCTGGGATCCGAACTCAGGACCTTCCACCTGCAAGGCGAGGCTTAACCCCTGAGCCACCTCTCCAGCCCCTCAATATGAAGCATTTTTAATATCCCCCAAATTCCAATTCTTGAGTGTTGGTCCTATTTCCTGAGCAAGTCGAGCCCTATTAGAAAGTGGTGCCTGATGGGCCAATAATAACTGGTGGATCAGCAGAGTCTTCAGGCAGGAGAAAGTTGTGGTGTTGAATTGTAAAAGATAAGGCTATCGAGAAAGGAATAAAGAACGTTATGGCTTCAGAAAGAAGTAGGTATGATGTCACAAAAGCAGGAAACAAAATCTTGTATTTGAAGAGATCTGAATAACTCCATATGGTTTGAATGAAGACTTTAGGAATTAAATGTTGGTAAAGCTAACAAGATACAAATTACGATGGACTTGGTGTGCATTTTAGAAAGAATGTTCTCCCAGCAGTAAGGGAAGTTAAAGAGTGTGAGATGAGAGGTCCAGTACGAAGTTGAAGTAATAGCAACAGCAGCGGCAGCATGACCAGGAGAAACCCAAAGGGAAAATGGGTAGGCACAGGTGGCTGGCTGGATTGGCATTGGGATGAGTATGTAGATAGAGTCAAGATAGTTCTCCAAATCTTCTTGCCCCTAGAGAATCTGAGAGCTACTCAAAAAGGCTAATAAAGTTGGAAGCACAGATTTTGTTAAAGTAATATTATGAATTTTGCTTCAGTGAGTATTGTCTGATATTACAGCATGTCTAAGTAGACATGCTTGGTAACTGCCACATACAAAAGGCTGGGGTTCAGCAAAGTTCTGGACTATGGACAGATAGATCTGTGAGAGTCTTTACATGCTTTTTCTTTTTCCCATGTATTCTCTAGAAATATTTTGTGATGTTAGAAAGAGAATATTGCTTTACACAACAGTGGATTCATTCTAATGGGTGCACTGGCTTAAGTGCCGTATAGGAATCCTTAGTACCATCTCATGAGATAAGTAATTTGGCTAATGATAATGTTTATTAAGTGCTGGGGAAAGAGTTTGAACCCAGATCTCTCTTACTCTAAAGTCTGCATTGTGTACCACTGCAGTGTCTGCTTTTATGTCCAGATGATATAAAAATTCAATTAATATAAATTATTTCCACTTAGTTTAATATTTACATTGAATAGAATTGATCATTCAAATTTTTTAAATAATGGGGCTGGAGAGGTGGCTCAGGGGTTAAGCTTCTGCCTTGCAGGTGGAAGGTCCTGAGTTTGGATCCTAGACCCCACTTACAGACGCTGGGCGGAAGCGGGGATGGCCTGTGTTTCTGGTCCTGATAGGGCGGAGCCTGTGAATCCCAGGGCAGAGTAAACAAGGAGGAGTTGGAGGCGTCCATGGTGGTTCCCGAATTCGCCCGTGGTTCTACACATACATACACACACACACATACACACACACACATACACACACATACATACACAGATGCGTACACACACATACACACATAATTGAATAAATAATAAATAATAAAAATTAAAAAAATACCTTTAAAATTTTTTTAAATATTAGATACCTTATTAAGTAAACATTAGCCAATGTTCCATGAGAATTTATGTGTTTCTTTATTCTGTTTGAGCAAAAAGGACAGGTAAGAGCTTTTTAGGAATAGCAATTAAAAGATATCTATAAACATAAGTGTACTGAACAGGTTTGTAGGCTAGCTGATTAAGTATTTGATTTCCTATGCTTCCCATTTTGTTCACAAAATATTCCATTTTTATTAACAAGTAAAATATAACATAAAACTAGCTAAACTTTTCAAATTGAAGTACAGCAACCAATAAAATTCACACTGAGTAAAATTTACCGTTGAAAAGCTAACATATTCACAAAATTGTGTGATGTCTACTACCAAATTCACATTTCCCTCACCCCCAAAACAAAATATATCCACTCACAGTCAAATTATAATAATTGTGGCACATGGTCAGCAAATGTCCTCACTGTATACTTACGGTATGCTTTCCTACTTTTACAGAGCTACATAATAGCAAAGATTCTATTACTTCACTCAAGAGTCTCACAACTAACTTGTGAAAATAGTTTTGCAATTAATAGCTTAAGTGACTGCAGCATTTAGGCACATCAAATATTTCTACAAATTTCTTCTTCTTTCATATATTTGCATAACCATGGCATTGAAAAACGTAAGGCTTTTATATTGATAAGGTGCAAATTTTATCAAGAAAATATTCCCTACTTGAGTTGTTGTATAAGTTTTAATTTTTTAAAATTTCCCTGGTGATCCATTTTTCTTTTTCATATAAGAATGATGATTTTTCTCTTCTCAGAGACTGAATGCTTAATTAAATTTTAGTTGCTGTTTAGCCAAGTCCCAACACAATTTCATTGATTAGAAATGATGAATCATATTCATAAATTCAACAGCATCAGAAAATGAAAATACATAGTGCAATGGGTCCATAAAAAGACACTTTTATGGAAGCAGCATTACCTTCCATAGGTCACACATGTACAAAAGAAAAATATTAAGTGCAATATTTATTAGATTTATCAGTTTGCTTATTTACAAACAAGTCAATGTTACCCTAACAGCTCATTTGTCAGTAGATTTTAGAAGCAGGATAGTTTGGTCAAGTAGTCCTCTATACATTCAAGAGCTGTGGCCACAGAAGAGGGTGACATCTTTGGCACCCTGCCTGCATTCACCACTGTGTACTTTGTACAATATCACAGAGATTTTTCTGCTCTTGCTTACACATGTTCCAAGTTATTTGAAGATTTTCTGCAGGACTACACATGGAACATCAACTCCATGTTTATATTTAGCCAAAGTGCTGCTCTAGTAAAAGATGCACTGTACTGCTTGAAAAAAGTATTTTAATATTATGCAAGAGGAAGATGAAAGTGATATTTTTAATATGTTTTGCATACTTAATTCAGAAATATTTATAGAAATTATAAATGATGTTAAGTGGCAGAAAGATATAGCAACTCTATTCTGTGGGATTTGGCAGGAGCTCTGGATTGCTAAGCGAAGATGACTAGAAAAGCAAGAGTCAAGGGGTCCTATTGCCATCAAAGTCAGAGTAGTATGAAAGATCGGCACATTAAAAATGGGCTCCCTTTGATTTACTAATTGCATTGGAAAGGAGCAGGACAGGAAATGGTGGCTTGAGTCTTCAGGGTTATTTCAGGCTTTATGAAGGGAGACATCAGTGGTTTGGGATGAAAGTGTCAGCCCTTTACTCTGTGACTGTGGTGACTTTATTCATTGAGCTGGGGTCTTCCTGGGATAAAAGAAGTGCTGAAAAATTGGAGAATTAGAATTGATATTTTAAGGAGATCAGAGAATTGCCTTATGAAAAATGTCTAGAGAAATCAAGAACCGTCTTTTTGCCTGTTGCTTCAGAATCTGGAGACTATGGGGACTGACCTCAATTAAACAGAACTTACATTTTTTTTCCTAGTGTCCATTTCTAGAAACCCTGGTAAAAGGTAAGTTATTGAGACATAAAATATGAACAAGTAGAATTGATAAAACTTAAAGAACAGGTTTTCATGGTACATTACAGAATGGAAAGAGCTAAAAGTGACTCTAGATTTGGGAAAATTTAGAAATCTCATTGTAGTTTTTACTTCATTCTCCATTATCTAAAAATGTATGTGTGTATGTGTGTGTGTGTGTGTGTGTGTGTGTGTGTGTGTGTGTATGTGTGTGTACGTGCATAAAAGTGCATGTGTGTATGCATGTATACATGTAGATATGTATATTGGTGTGTGTGTGTCTGTGCGATGCATGCATACTGGTTTGTGCATGTGCACATGTCCATGCATGTGAGAGAGGTTGAGATCAAGTATTTTCCTCTATTTCTTTTCTACTTTTTTTTTGAGTAGAGTATCTCTTTGAACCTGGTAAAAACCAGTTGTATGGACTGACTAATCAGAGAGCCCCTAGGATCCTTCAGTCTGCTGCCTCCCTAGTGTTAGAATAGTAGGCATGTGATGCTATGCATGACTGTATACTTACACTCTGAGAATCCAAACTCAGATTTTCATGCTTTCACAGCAAGATATATCCATCAGAAAGACATATTTACAATTACATTATATTTTATTATTAATACCTATTATATTATATTTTTTCCTGACCATTAGATTGCCCACTGAAGTAATTGTCTTTAAGGTTTAGGAGAAAGTGAATTTAAGAACAACCCTCTACTGACAGTTAATGACAGTTAACAACCTGTAGAAGATGTTAGCAGCACTGGTGTCTCTGTGGACACAGAAGAGAGTTGAGGACCTAACTCTGGGCATCACCTACATGTGGGTTCCCACAGGAACCCTTAGAAAGGAGAGATAAGCAGATGGATCCTATTAATGCAATTTCAGGAGAATCATTGGATTTGGAGAAGGAGAGAATCATAGAAGATCAAGAAATAACAGACAGAATTTTGAAAAAACTTTCTTTCATTTGGTAAAAACACAATCTTGGAAGCAATAGTGTATGAAAGTACTGGGAGTTGAAGCTAGATTGTGAGAAATTTGGGGTTGAATTGAAACATTTGCATTGGCGGTTGCAATGGTGTGTAGCAAGAATAAAAAAACCAGGGCTTGATCTCAAGGTGCTGCAAAGAAGTAGGGGAGTGTTAGTGCTGGTGTGGGTGTGGGAGACAGTGACACGTGCTGCGTTTGTGTGTACTTATAACCAGACAGATGGAGATGATTGGAAGCAAAAAGGAGGGAAACCCATTTTGTTTGCAAGGATACTTGAAATGGAGATACGAGCTTAAGGAGAACTGTGAGATTTCATAGTTGGTTATAAATCACACCTCAGATTTTTATTAGATCTTTCTTGGAGTTAGAGCACATTGTAGTTAAAGAACCCTAGTCTATCATGGCTAGGTGAGCATAGAACTCTAGGATCGAAATAGGCAATTTGATAAGTGGGACCCTTCCCTGTGCTGTCTCACAGTTATGTGATTAGGCTCAAGTATGCTGGGATGAAACATTCTTTATTCCTCACTAGTTTTATGAACTTCAAGTTTCTTAATTTTTGATGATTTCAATTCCTTCATTCATAAAAGGAAAAAGAATTATATGGTCCTTTCTATGATTTATGCACATAAAAGTTGCTCAATTAAGCAATTAAGTGTGTTTATAATTGATTTAATTGCAGGGTTTATATTTTAACAAATACTATAATTTCATTTTTGGTATTGTCATAATTAGATATAGGTATCAGTTTGATGTTTGAGGGTTTGAGTTCTGGGAACATTTACAATGAACTAATATTTGAGTTAGACCCCAAGCAAGCCTGGAAGAGATTGTCTAGTTGATGGGGAAAGCCTGGCCCATGGTGGGTGAGGCTAGCCCCTACACACATAAATAAGACGGAGAAAGCTGGTTAAGGAAGTTGACATCTTTCTAAATACTTGACCAAACATACTTGTCTAACAAGTGGGGATTATCCCTTTCAGAAGCCTTGTAGATTTGGTGTGGCCAGTTTCTTGGTCCTTAGTTGTTGGTGTGAGCTCTCCTGCCAAGTTGGATAAGAAACTAACCAAAAATTGTAAGTCAGAATAAAATTCTTTGCTCCCCTTAAGCCATTTGGTCAGGTCAGCGACATGCAGGTTAACTGCTAAAAGTATTCTATTATTTACATTTTCTTCTGGTCGTCCAGTTATTTCATTGCCCATTAAAGTGATTATTTAGTAAATGTTTTCAATTGGGCTGAGTAAACCACTGCATGCTCCTAGAAATAAATAGTTGATCACTTGTGCCTCCTATTTTAATCAAGATTGATTTGAGATATCGACCCTGTGTTTTTCTATTATGTGTAAGATACAATAAAATATAGCATGATGAACTTAAAGGGAAAGGACCCTCCCTTCTCACTCATGTTCTATCATTTTAACTTGTGTATATGTACTGACATTGACCTTCAGAGATCCCAGGTATTCTTGAAGAAAGAGTAGTTTCCTCAGTACTAGATGCTAGAAGGTCCATAAAGCTTTAAAAATGGCCACTTTAGGGGGCTGGAGTGGTGGCTCAGTACTTAAGCCTCTGCCTTGCAGGCAGAAGGTCCTGAGTTCAGATCCTAGACCCCACATATAGATGCCGGACAGAAGCGGGGATGCCCTGCATTTCTGGTCCTGGTAGGGCGGAGCCTGTGAATCCTGGGGCAGAGTAAACAAGGAGGAGGTGGAAGCAGTCCATGGTAGTTCCTGAATTCGCCTGTGGCTCTACACACGCACACACGCACAATTGAATAAAAATAATAATAAATAAAAAATGGCCAATTTACACTACATATAGGGCCCAGACATAATGTGTTGTAAATCGCTGTTCATTTTGTAAAAGAAAATAGCCTAAGTATTTAATCTTATGTCATCAAACCCTATTACTTTTACCCTTCCACATCTTGATAAGCAGAAATTTCCCTATAGAAAAGTGTGTCATAATTTTATAGAAGGATCTGAATTATTCCTGTCTTAAAGTCACAGTTTCCTAAGAATGATGACATCTGATATACTTCAAATGAGGCTTGAGCTCGTAGAAAGAGATTTTATTTTCTGAAAGCTGTAAAATTCTCTGTTGCCTCTCAGTCTTTGGACTTAAGGATTCAGAGTAGAATCCCACAGTGGATATTGACAAGCTCTTCTACTGAGACTTCATTGAGAGAAAATGCACTTAAGTGAATTAAAAGGAATTTCATGGTACTTGAAGATCCTCTTAATATTATAAAGTATTTTTCTCCTTTATGTTTTTAAATGGGAAGAATATATATTACAAGTGAAAACTAACCCTAAAAACATAAAGTATACTTCTGATTAGCACAGTAGTGCAAAAGTGATCTAAGGTATGGGGTTAGTTTTTCTGCTTCTTGGACTTCTAGTTTGTTGAAATTAAGGGTTGTATTAGGAAGGCAATAATGCCATGTAGATTTGTGTTCTTTTCACTAGAAAGATCACTCATCAACACTGTAATGATCAGCATTTTGACAGAGTGTAGGGAGGAAAAAGAGGTAGTGAGGGAGTCTTCTTGGGCTTGAAGGTTGGGCAGAATCAGGGAGCAAGAGAGGATTTATGAAAGTGTTTCTGAAATCTGGAAGGTTGCAACACATATTATTTAGTAGCATGTAGTTTCACAGACATCACTTGTTTTGTAGAATGAGAGCTGAGGCTCACAATGTTAAATGATTGGACCATTGTTGACAAGTAGCAGAACTTGAATTTAAACCTAAATCTGCTTAGCTCTCAGCCTAAGATGTTTTCACTCCACTGTGCTCACTTAAAGAAGTGTGGCAAAGGAGGATAGATAGGGTGGGGGAAAATTGACAAAGAAGATCTCTATTTATGTTTCAGTTTTGTTTGGACCTCTCTAAATGTTGTGCCTCATGACAAGAGATTGCAGGTGTTTGCTACCTAGTGGACCCAGACTAATTCCCAGTGGATGCCTTCTAGTTGCACCTGACAAGTTTGGGCCTCAGCTGACTCACATCTTGTCTGACTCTGCAAGACTCCAGAGCAGAGAAGGCAAGTCTTTATCCTCTTAGTCTTATGGTTCATTTGACTGCAGAACTTCCTGTTCCATGGGAATACTTTGACCTTGATTCTGTACAACCTGTGACTGTCAAGTAAATCTCGTTTTCCTTCCCTAATTCTATTTCTTCTGTAGAGAGAATCTCTGAGATTAGGAATCTTCAGGATTCCAGAGTGGATACTTAGAATAAGAAGGGCTTTCAGATATTGTCCCAAGGTGGTTTTCTGACTAGGTATCTGGAGATATGGGGAGTCGTGTGACTTCATTTGCCCTCTGGGAAGATGGATGCAGCCAGGATACAGAGCTCTCCACAGTGTCCATAGACATCAACTTAGGATCTGCGTTTCAGTTGTGGGATGAACCTAACAAGCAAAAAGCAAGACCACGGTAAGAGGAAGTGTTAGACAATTCCTTCAAAGACTCAGACATAGGAAACAGACAGGTATCTGAGTGTCCATTCTAAAATATAAATGTGACACTTAGCTTCAGCTGTCAACTAAATTGATTGATGCCTTAGGCACACATTTGACAAATTATTTAGGTAAGGCAGGCCTCTAGCCAGAATGTAGAATATTGAATTAATTGCATGAATGATGTGGAATGATCCAGTCCTCATGAGGTGGGATAAGCACCTTAGGTAGTGGATAAAGATGGAATAAGCTGTTTCAGTATTTGGCAAGCTGAAAATCTAGAAAGCAAATATGCAGCATCCATTCTTGACCCTCTGGTTTTACTATGGTTATTTTTGGATCTGTCTCTAAATGTTGTGTCTTGTGGTGAGAGAATGCATGTGTTTACTAACTAGTGAACCCAAACTAACTCCCAGCAGATGCTTTCTTATTGCACCTGAGAAGTTTGGACTTCAATTGACTCACCTTGGCTTCTGGTGGTAACTCTGTTGGCCCCATGATCAACTGCAGCTTGTAATTACAAGCAGGAATAAAAAAGTCCCCTTGTTCCCCTAAAATGTTTGATTCTTATATTTATTAAAGCAATGAATATATGAAAAATAAGAGAATAAAGAAGGTCAGAGGAAAGACAGAAATCTAGTTGAGAATATTATAGACCAAGAAAAGTAGGGATGTAGCTCAGTGGTGGAGAGCAAGAAAACTAGGCTTACTTAGCATTTGTGATCCACCTGGATCCATCCCAGAACAGGATAGGAAAAGAACATTGGAGAAAGACTGGAAAAATGTAAACACAGCTCTGTACTGATTTTATTCTGTGAGCTTATGACCATTAGTTTTCAATAAGCCAATACAAGTAGTTATGTTTAGCTTGCAATGCTCTCTTTTATCTTGAGCATGGAAGCCAGTCAGGATATTCTTTGAGCTCTACTGAACAAAGTTTCGCTTCCGGGTAGAATAGCATTTTCAGATTCCCACAGACAACCTGTGGGGGTTAGGTAGCATGCTATCCCACACTTTCCTCTGTACAAAAAAGAGGGATCTTGTGGCACTACCCATTCAGGGAGGCCCTAGCCCAGGCTCCTGGCTACAGATAAGCCTGGACAAATATGGACATGCCCCAGACATATCCCAATAGAGGGACCATACAGGTGGAGGGATGTACAACCAATGGTAAGGAGTGATGGACAACCAATGGGAAGAAGGGATGAACAACCAATGGGAAGCGGCCATCTAACCTGCATACCTAGTAAACAGCTAAATGATTGGTGGCTGCTCTCCCCCTCCCCCTCTGACGGCCGGTTCTTGCCTGACTCCCAGGGTCTGGGTGGTGACCCCATTGCGGCCTCACCCACAAGGCTTGCCTCGAGCCCACAAGGCCCTTGCCGTCCCCCGTCCCCCCCCCCCCCCCCGCAGGGGATTCAGCAACAGGATCTTATTTCAGAATGGTATGCGAATCAAATGCACAAACATGCTTAAAGTCCTTAGAATATATAGTGCTGTGCGTCCATTTATGAGTATCACTTCTCATGGCATTTGTTGATGTTGACTGTTACCCAGATCAGCCACAAAATAGGAGTGGGGGAGAAGTCTCTCCATTCCTGTGTCTTGGACATATTTTGTTTAAATAAAATGGTGTTCTTTTCCAATAATACTAAAAGCAAGTTAGAAAGCTTCCTGCTTTCTCCCTCCTATACTCCATTCTTCATGTAGAGGTCTAAACAGTTTCCACCAATAGTTTCCATCTATTCACTACTTTAGTTTCACTGTGCACGAAGTCTCCTCATGGTCCTGTGCCACATCAACATCCAGCCTTTTTTTCTATAAAAGGGTTTGTTTTAAACAATTCCTCAGAGATGTTCTCAGAGCTCAGTTTTTAATTGTTAAATTGACACATATATCTAACAAGTGCAATGTGTCTGCATATTTGGCTTAAATGCAAATACCTTCATTCTCACAAGTTTCTTTTAAAGAAAATTATTGATATTTCAGGAAAATGAAAAAACACAACATACCCACAGGTTTTTCTTATTGCTGCTGTTGTTTCCTTTTTGTTGAGCCTACATCTGATCTTCCCAAGTCGATTATAATTTTGTAACCTCTCATGTCCACTATAAAACAGTATGCACCATTCACAGTCCAAGTCTAGTTCTGTTTCTCCTTTGACTATTCCACAGGAATTCTATCTAAACATAAAGAACCTGCTAATTTGACCTTTTCAGTAGAAAAATTCTTGCTGACATATAGGTAGCAATAATTTTAAGACATTGCAGAGGTCTTTTGAAACAAATATATGAAATGGTTAGTAATAATAAACATTTATCACATGCCTACTTGCCAGGTATCTTTCATTCTTTCATTACCTCTGAAAGAAACTGAAATTCAGGGGTGTGTGAGTTCACTGTTAAATAAGCAATAGATGTGGTGTTTAAATATAGATCCTCTTCAAATCCTGTGTAGTATGGTCAAACCCCTTCAAATACCACCTTGTCACCTCTCAGGGCTAAAGACTCTTCATAGAAAGCATGGACCTGTGTGGCACTATCGATTCAGAGAGGCCCTAGCCTGGCTCTCCAACCCAGGAGGTCCAAGATCTGGTTATGGACAAGCCTAAACACGTAGGGACATGCCCCGACATGTCCCAGAAGCAGAACCATGTATGCAGAGGGACGGACAACCAATGGGAAGCAGCCATCTAACCTGCCTCTGCAATGGATACCTAGTAAATGGCCAAATGATTGGTGGCTGTCCCCCAGAGCAGAGATATGGCAACACCTGATTGGACCTCTGACCCTATATAGACCCAAACACTTCCTTAAATAAATTGAGTCTGCAGCAAACTCATCATCCACTGCCTGCTCCTCGCCTGACTCCCTGGGTCCGTGGTGACTCCGCCACCCCTTGCCCCCTTGCCTCAAGCTCCCAGGCTCCTGCTTTCTTCCCCCCTCCTTTCCCTAGTGGCCTGGTGAAGATTTGAGGACATCTGGTGCCCAACATGGGGCCACCTCACCTTCTCTGCTAAGTTTGGCAAGTTCAGCTCCTTCCTCTGGTTTTGTGTTCCCTGTGCTTACAGCGCCTGAAGGTGGGCAGGTTGCCCCCTCCTCTTCCCCTTTTCCTGTTTGTCCATTGTTGTGGTCAAAAGGTTAGGAACACAATTGCTCATTTGATTTGCTGGCGATCAAAGAGCCCCACTTAAGGTTAGGAATGCAATTGGTCACTCAGCGAACCCCTCTTAAGATTAGGAATGCAATCGCTCATTCAATTTCCTGATGATCACAACCTCCTCTTAAGGTTAGGAACACAATTGCTCATTTAATTCCTTAATCAACAAGCCCCTCTAAACCGAGGCTTCTCCCAGCAAGTTCACATGAGAGATTGATCCCTTCAGAACTTGGAGCCCAGGCTCAATTACATTGAATTGGCCTGACCCTGAGACACCATATGCTCATATGGCCAGGGGAGTAAGGAACCCTGGAAGTCCCCCACCAAACACAAGACATTGGGGCCAATACATTCTTTGTCTCCTTTGTTCGTCTTTTGGTCTCATCTCTGTTCTTTAGAAAAATGGGAAAACCTCCCCTCACACTGTAAGGAGCCCCAAATATGTGTCTTAAAATCTCTCCTAGAGACTAGAAGCCTCAAGGTTAAGACTACTGGCCTAGAGGAATTTTGGAATGAGGCTGTGGTTTTAGTACCTTGGATATCCCCAGAGAATATGGGGGAACTGGACCTATGAATGAGGCTGCTTTTCCTTGCTATTAAATATAAAGTTTCTTAAATAGTAATTTGGTTTTGGTGCTATATTTTAAAGTTTAATCAGTTTTTAATGTTTTTCATAATTAAGTTAATCTTCTGGACTTAACTAATATGAGATGTTGTTTTAAACAAGGTTTTCCTAAATGTTAATCTGCCTTTGATAAAGCTTTCAAGGGTAATTTTAAGACAGTTGCTGGTAAATTGTACAGTTGTCGGTAAATTGTATGTTGTTCATGTGCTTGTATGTTTATATGTTCTGTGTTTACATGTTGTGTTTCTTGTGTTTCAACATAAAAAATCTGTGGCCACTTTAATTTCTTTTTCATTTCTGTTGTGCCCTAATATAAAAATTTTGGCATGCCATTTTTAAATACATGTATGCACACTTAAAAATAATAAATAATTTTAATAACATCTAGGACCTTAACTACTTATGTTTTATATTGATCACAATTGTTTTTCTGATAGATTGTAAGTTTTCTTTCATGAAAGATTATCTTGCTTGATTTTGATCTTTAATAGGACTACAAATGAAAATGTCATTGTGTTTTTAAAGGTTTTTCCATATATTTCCAAAATAACAAAGCCACTATAGTACTGATTAATTAAACTTGCTCATTCCTCTGACTTCTTTTATAGAATTTTATCCCATCAAATCTAGCAACCAGGGAAATATAATTGTCATCTAAAAATTCATTGGAATTTCTCCCTTCTCCTGGTATGTATGAGCTTCCTTTTCTTGGGGACAAATCTGCTTTCTAATTCCATGTTCCCATTTGTACTCCTACTAAACTGGAACAGGAATTTCAAGCCTCCATCTTAGCCAGATCCCATTCCCTTGAAACAAAACAGGATCAATGTAATCTGGACCAAGCATGTCTGTGTTCAGGCAATTCTAAGTGCATTTGGGTCAACTCAGGTTCATGTTTCCTTTTTCATTGCAAATGAGAAGCCTCTTTGTTTCTATGTTAATAGATAAGAGAGCACAAAATTTAAGTGCTCAACTTCCCTCCTAGGCTTTGTCAACCTCCGACTGGACTAGAACTTTTAAGATCAGGAAAATGACAGGTTTAGCAAGATAACTATTAAAGTTCCTTATATACTTAATGGTATTGTTTTTAGGCATCCTTTGTTTACATGCCTGAATGCCCGAATATCCTAGGTTTAGGCTTAATAGAATAAAATATTTTAGTACTGTTATGAAGTCATCCACATAGTTCTGGTTTTAGATGCACCAAAGATGTTAGAGAGAGGAAGTCATAGATTCCAGAAAGTGGCAGAATCCAGATAGCATATAACAAAAGCCTGCAGTTTAAAGACTCTAAGAAAGACAGTTTGTGCTGTAGAGCTAAAATCAGACATGTTTAATAAAATTCTGCCCTTGTCCTAAAAGCTTGCCTAAAGTTAAACTCAGTGCTTGACAGAGGGAAAAATGCAATGGCAAATTTAAGGACTTAAACCAGGAAAAACAGAGCAAAAGTCTGTTATTAAACAGACTAGCTCCATTAGCAAATCAATGCTGGCTTTTCATTTAGATCAGAGGACTGGTCCTACCCTAAAGACAAGAAAATGCTTAGAGAGCTACATTACTTTATATGTCATAAAATTATGTCCCCTACATGTGTCATCTTAAAAAAGACTTTTGTCACTTTGCTTTTCAGAATGCCAAAAGGAGAACTAATTTAGATTGCTCCATACAAAGAATCAGACAATTCACATTTTTCTTTGGACGTGTTTTAAAAATGTGATCTTGTAAATTTACAATAGCCAGAGGAGAAAGGTCTCTAATATGTAAATTACTTACTTATAGCTCTTGGCTTTTACACCAGACAAAGTTAGTGCCTATTTCAGGCAAGATAACAGATAGATCTTTTAGGCTTAATTTATCTGTTTTGTCTTTTTTGGATGGACCTTAAAGTAGTAAAGTCCATCAAAGACCTCTAGACCATCCTAGCACTTCATAGATAAGGATCATTGCTCACATTTTCTTCATCCCAACTCAGCAGGAAGTAGCCAGAGCAGTCATCACCCCTCATCCCTTGAGCAGTCTGTGTCCTCAGAAGGTTAAGGGATACAGTAGGCAGGTCTAGAACAGTCTGTGCTGGGACAGTCTCTAAGATCTTTGAAGGTCTTTGATATTCCTGAAGGTCATCCCCCACTGCTGGAATCACCCTGAGAGAACACTCCTGCTGAAGAACTGACTCAAATCCTCCCAGAGATAAGATGGCCAACTTCCCTATGAAGGGATTATGGAGATGAGCTCCATATCAAACAGATAGCTTGATCTCTAGCCCCATCTGGGCCCAAGATCAACTGGGTTGGGCCCCAAGGTGAGCCAACCCTTTGCTTAGGAAAAGCCATTCACCATGGGCTTACCTAAATAGAGATCTTTGCTTAATTAAGTCTTTAACCAGGTATAATGCCATCAGGACCTTAACACAACAAGTAGCTCTATTAGCTGAGGAGACCACAACTGCTCAGAGTCTCACTTTTGCCTCATGTGACCCTCGATATTCCTTTATATGTTTAATACCTTATTGGGTCTCCAACATTTTTCAGTACATCAAGGGGCCTTGGTCTCAGGCCTTCCTTAATTACTCATTGACTTTGAGCCAACAGATAGAACATATTAACATGACATATGTGGCTCCCCTGCCCATAGATGCTGGGTTTATAACCAGAATTTGTAACATCTTTAAAAGGCTGTTTGCTCCCTCTTGGATAGTAAACTATGCTATCATAGGAAGAATTGTTCTTTTATTAATTATATTGCTTAAGTGTCTCCTTCAGCACATCTCACAACAGTGCTCCATCCTCAGTGTTTACAACAGAAGCTTGCTTTACAGGTCCTCAGGGCATCAATTCAGGCCTCGGACATTCCTTTTTTTTTTTTTCTTTTTTTTATTTCCACTCATACAAACTTAACAGGTACACCAGTCCCCTCTCCCTCCAACCCCCTATCCCCCTGTGCCCCCCTCCCCTGCCCTTTCCCTCCCCATTCCCTAGTGCCTTCCCCTCCCATCCCCGGAGCTCCCTTTAATGTGCATGCCAAACTCTCCTCTGGGTCCTCCTCTTTGATGAGATGCAAGGACCCAGTGGCATTTCCCAGAACCCTTTCTTGTGTTCCCGTTAAGCATAGGAACACTACTGTGGCTGTCAATTCCTTGCCTCCAGGATCCTAGTGCCTTTAGCAAATGCTAGACTTTGTGAGGTCAATAGTGTGTTGGACATTGTGCAGGACATGTAAAGTTCAAATATGATTGCTTTGGCCCTAACTTGTGTGGAGTATCTTGCATATCATTGCTCCTCCCATCCTTGTGCTCTTACAATCTTACCACCCCCTCTTCCGCAAATTTCCCTGAGCTTTAGGATGGGGAGAGAAGTAGGCTGGCCTAGTTCCAGGTGATTGATATAGTCTCTGATGTTCTGGATTATGGTTTTTTTTTTTTTTCAGTTTTGCTACTCCTGCAATGCCCTTGGCTCCACCCTGATGGGTATTGGATGTCACCCCCTGGCCAGAGATAAAAACCTGTTAAATTAGAGTCTTGTTATAAGAGTATATTCAAAGGTAGATGTAATAAAAGTAGGAAACCGCGGTGAGAGAGGGGTCAATCACCCATCTGGGAAATGGTTACGTTCTATCTGCTAGACTATATGCCCTCCCCTTCTGGTAAGATCATACCCCATTAGTTGTAAATGATCAAGAAGGAAAGTCTGTGAACTCAACCAGATATCTCATTACTTACTTGCAGTCCTTGATGGTGGCCTATTTTCTCTGCTGTAACATGGTCCCCTCTCTCCTTGTTACTGGTGTGGCCCTCCTTCCCCATCCCTCCTGTTCATAATCTTTGCAATTATTGTAGTTATTACAGAGATTTATCTTTGAGTGTCTCTAAGTGGGTTTCATACTAGGAGCCACCTATTAGGGAGTACATACGGTGCTTAATTTTCTGTGTCTGGGACTTCACTCAATATAATCATTTCTAATTCCATCCATTTCCTGGCAAATTGCATTAATTCATCACTTTTGATGGCTGAGTAGTACTCCATTGTATAGATGTACCACAGTTTCCTTATCCACTCATCCACTCTTGGACATTTGGGTTGATTCCATGACTTTGTTATTGTAAACAGTGCTGCTCTGAACATGGTCCTGCTTGTGCTATCGAGGGGGTTATTTGCTGTATGGGGGGTTATTCCCAAAAGTGGAATTGCAGGGTCATATGGCATTTCAATCTTTAATTTCTTTAAGAATCTCCAGATGGCTTGCCAGAGTGGCTGTATGAGCCTGCACTCCCACCAGCAATGTAAGAGAGTTCCCCTCTCTCCACATCCTCTCCAGCATTTGTTGTTGTTTGTATTGTGGATTTTTGCCATCCTGACCGGGATAAGATGATATCTCAGGGAAATTTTGATTTGCATTTCCCTGATGGCTAAGGATGTGGAGCATTTTTTAAGATATTTGTTAGACATTTTAATTTCATCCCTGGTAAAGTTTCTTTTAAGTTCTAAGGCCCATTTTTTAATTGGGCCATTGGTTTCCTTAGTGTTTAGTTTTCTAAGTTCTTTGTGCACTCTGGATAGTAGAGCTCTATCAGATATGTGGTTCGTGAAGATTTTCTTCCATTCTGTGGGTTGCCTTTGAGCTCGTGTTACAATCTCTTTCTTTGAACAGAAGCTGCTTAATTTCACCAGATCCCAACTGTTGAGAGTTGATAGCAGTGACTGGGCTATTGGATGTCTGTCTAGGAACTATTGTCTTAGCCCAATCATCTCAAGTGAGTTCCCTACCCTTTCACCTATGGTTTTTATAGAGTCCTCAGACATTCCTAAGGCCTTCAAAAGTCCATTGGAAGCCTAACTGTCCTCCATTGAAGCTATGCCTTAATAATTTATAATTGTTAGGTTCTGATTTATGTCTCACTGGCTCTTCTGGATCATTTCTGTCCCTGTGTTGCCTACAGTCCCTCCGCCTACTCCTTCCCTGATGAAAACCTCCTTTTCTCTGCCACATACTTAAGTTCCCCTTTGGGACCATCTCTGTTCATGCTCAAGTCCCTTCTGTGCAGTGAGATAGTATCCAATATGACCAAAGCACATCCTCTTTCATGTTTTAAATGATGTCTAGAGGATCATGACACTCTGAAGTGGAAAAAATTCAGTATGAAATCATGGGAGTCCTAAGATTCAATATTTTCACAAAATGTAGGATCTCAGAGAGAGCCATAAGTAACCTTCAGCTACAATCTTCTCAGGATAGTAGTTACTCTTCCTCTCTTTATTTTCCAGATAGTTATCTATGGTTTTATTATAAATTAAATTGGTTAGATCCTTTACTTATGGTTAGGCAAATCCATATGTGTGGGATAACAAGCAAAACTTCCTGCTACGTTCAAAAGTGAACATTTGTGTAAATCTCTAAGCCTTCTTTTTCATGTTGTATATCCTTTACTCTAGTCTCCTATCTCTGTATAATTTCAGTCTTTCAGACTGTATATTATTAACTATGGAATGTGACAGGTAGAAAGAAGGCACAAGGTCATTTCATTATTCTTTGGAACAGTTTCAGGCACATCACTTTCTTGGTTTTAAAAAAAAATCCATATAGCTTGCAATTGAATCTTGGGGTTTTCAAAGTCTTCTTTGCTGATGACATTCTTTCCTGATTCTCTGTAAATGCTAAAGCAGACATCTCAAACTTTTCATTGAGTGTTCGGCATTTTGCTTTAAAAATGTAGACTGAAAAAATAAAATTATCTCTGAACTCTGGGGCTCAGTGTTAGCATCCTTTCTGATGACCAGAACAGCAGAGAGACTAGAAAACAGAAAGAAAAAGCCAAGTTGTACATCTGTACAGTGCCGGACGCCACTGTAGACCCACAGCCCTGATTCCACACAGGCAGGCACTTACTACCGGAAACTACAGAAACTGTGAAATTGTCTTTTATAGTGAAAACCAGGGTAGGAATGTGGGCATTCAAAGGGTCCTTCCCCTCTGAACCTCCATAAGAGAGGATGTTATGTCAGCCTAGTGGTGTGTGGTTCACTACCAACCATCTGTTGCTAACTATCTTCAGTAAACTTTAGAGGAACTCTATAGCCTATAATTATAACAAGATTGTGCTGAAGAAAGCAGCATTATTTGAAATAATTTTTAAAAAGCAAATGACACATCTGTATCATGGTTTAGTGGCTGATTTTGCTAAAGTTTGTTTCTTCTCCTTTGTTCCAAAATGTTCCACATTTGCTTTCCTAAACTCCATGTGATTTTGTGCTTTCAGATAGATTCACTGACCAAGAAATTCTGGTCGCTCTGAGAAAGCAGATAGTGAAATGGTGTGTTACAAAAGACAGATTTGGTAAAATTCTGTGATCCATTGCCAAATCTTCTCCTGGAAGTGGCTTTGGGAGAATGTTTTTGGTGGGAGAAACTTGCAGGTACAATGGCTCAGTTCTTCGATGAATGTGGAAAGAACACTATACATAAACAGTAGGACCTGTTGCTTCTTGGAAGTTTAAGATCACTGTGGTCTAACAGGAGCTAATACAAAGAGAAGGAAGGTTGGTGAGCAGTTTGAAAGTAAGCATATAGTCTAAAGGCTTCTCTGGTGCAGCTTAAAAAGAAGTCAGTGTCCTCTGGAGAGGACACTGTAAAGTCCAACTGGAAAGTCAGCTGGAAACTAAACCCACTCTCTTAGCAAAGGCACTTGTGTCCTCAAAGAGTTTCTGTCAGGTTCTGCTTTTACTTCTCTCAGCAGCAAGTTCAATAGCTAGAGGGAAGTTACAACATAGACTAGTCAAGGATATGCTGCTACAGTGAGGGAAGAATGGAACTGTCTTCCAAAGGGAGAACAGACATCACCAGCATGAGGCTGGGGAGATGACTCAGTGGATAAAGTACTTGCTGGGCAAGTGTGAGGACCAGAGGTCAGATCCCCAGCTCCTAAGCAAATTCTGGGCAGGACAGTGACCTGTTTCTGAGCTGAGCTCTTAGGAAGATCCCTGGAACAAACTGGTTTACTAAACTAGGCAATCTGTGTTCTATGGGTACAGTTGAAAAATCCCGCTTCATTAAATAAAAGTTTGAGGGACATTGAGGAAGACACATGATGTCTGTTTTGCACCTCTGCATGCATGTCTATTGCATGCACTTGCACACACAAGTGTGCCCATATTCATGAGAGCATACAAATCAAATGCACACAGACCACAAACATACAATAAAATAATTAAATAGCTTTAATAATTTAAATTGTATATTACTATTTTAAACTGTAGAATGCATATGCTAAGTCAAGGGAAGCATGATACTAGTAAAAGAGACTATTTATTGGGATATTTAATGTAGTATGCTGACCAAGACTTAAAGATGGTGAAATATCTTTTGTGACTTACATATTGTGTGGCTCCTCAGAAAATTTTCAAAAGTGGTTGTCCATGTTTAGAGACATTGAAAAATCAGGGTGCTACAGTCCAAGGGTTAGCAAGAGGTTGAAAATGCTTATGGAAATGTGTACATGTCAAGTCAGGAAGACCCAGGGGACACACCCCTCCTTAAGGTCATCAAAAATGTGCTGGTGTATATTCATAAAGATCTCAGAGGTGGCTGTTCCCTGGAAAACATTGCTGATAGCAAGAGATACAGTGTGATAAGTTGTTTAACTGATAGCAATGGGGATGATAAGGCCCCAAAGTCATAGAGGCCAGGTGGTGGTACTTAATGTCCAGATGTCATATAGGAGCATCCAAGTGACCTGTAGAGAATTGCAGAGATGCTTAATAGAAATGACTTTCTCATGGCAAAAGAAGAAGACCAAAAATGTAACTGATGAATATGGACAATAGAAAAGGATTATGTAGTTAGGAAGTGAGAATAGATGGGCAGGAAACCCAGATAAAATTCCACAATAAAATTGAAGTTCTATATCCAATTTCCAGACATGAACCATTTTTCAGGCCTAGAATTCAATGACGGAAGTGGTTCCTGAGTCATTAAAGGTAAGGCCATGATGCATCATGACAGGCACATCCTGCTGTGAGTCTCCCAGAACCCCAGCAAGGAACCTGCTTTGAGTCTCCCATGGCTAATGAGCCATGGGTCCAAAGGACAAATTTGTGCTCTACTAAAATAACAACAAACCAAAGTGGTGTTGTTTATAAAGCCGTATTTTTGGCATCATATGAAATCTGAACCTCATGCATATTTTCCCATTTTGGTGTCACTTTACTCTTTGACAAAAATATCATGGTTCGTCTGATTGAATAGACTGTCATAAGGCTGTGCTCTCTGCTACTTTGAAAAATTGAACCATTTTCAATATGCCACTTTTATAAACCACACAATTCTTGCTTGCCCCTGCCAGTTTCTCCTGGTACATGCTGCTGTTCTTTCTTAGCCTTTCTTTCCATACTGATGCCATAGTGGGCTCTAGAAACAAGTCCAGATCTGCTACTTGCTTGGGACATTCAGGGTGGAGCAGAAAGATGGGAGAAGACTCAGTCTCATGGATGAACTTGAGGCTTATGCAGAACTGAGTATTTCTATAACTTCTTATATGTCTTTAGCTCTAGTTTTTGCTCCATTCTCCATTATCTAAAGTATATGTGTACATATGTGTATCCATGTGTAGATATGGAGTTCACTGATCAATATCAGGTTATGAGGTGCTTTCCTTAATCACTCCACAAGTAATTTTTTGACAGAGTCTCTCACTGAATCTGAATTTATTGATTTGGCTAGACTGACTTGCTAACAAATATCAGGGATTCTCTTGTATCTGTCTCCCTAGTGCTGGATTACAGATTTCTGCCACCATGATTGACTTTTGTGTGGATTCTGGGGACCGGAACTTAGATCTTTATGCTTATGTGGTGAGCATATTTCTAACTGAGCCATTCCCTCAGCCAATTTGCAGTTTTTTTTTTTCATGCGCTATGATCCTAACTTGAATTTGTGCCACTAACCCAATCTAGTTCTTTTTGGCACCTGTCTATCCTCTATGTATCTTATGGGTGAGAGAGTGGATTGTTTCTTGAACCTAAGTCTATGTCTTTACAGTGACAATATTCACTGTCTTTCCAGCAACCCTGTGTTCTTCTGATCACATAGATCTCTCCTTCCTTTTGAGTCTGAATGAAACGTATCCAACTTGTTGCCTAAGATTCACATATCTTCAGCACAATGTGCCTTTAATTTCTAGTTGGCATTTTCGGATTCTAGCCCAGTCCTTTTCTTCACATTTACATTTTGCCCTCCCTCTAGCAGTCATATGATAGTTTTCTTTTTGTGATATAAAAATAGGGAAAAGCTCATTATTTATCTATGTGGATTTTTCTTATTATTATTTACATAAATAAAATGTAGCTCATCTTTATGTTCATGCTGTAGTAAAAGAATATGCAGTTTTCTCTCATGATTTGATACTTTCTTCCATATTGAGAACTTTGACATTGTTGAGATTTTTGTCTTATGTGTGTTTGCTGTTACACTTCCACTGGCAGTGGATAAGTTAGATTATAGAAGACTCCATTACTTATCACAAATGCAAAGAACATTTCCTTCGTATGTGTTCCCTGCCTCCTTCCTTAGCCCATATAGATTACATACAAATGATTGAATCAATGCTACATAGACAGCAGGCTTGAATCAAAGCCAAAGCATCCTGAATTCAGGAACCTGAGTCTTTTGTAATGGGCAGTGGCCAACCTATCCTTTTCTTCAGGGGAAAAAAAAAAAAACTTTACCTTTATAGTCTGTTATAAAGGAACATTTCCATATCTTTGAAGAACAGACTGAGAGCTCTGCCACTGTCTGCTCTTTCTATAGAAATTTTTGAAATTATATAAAGATAGTCACTGGCTGTTGCAATAGCAGCTATCTATGGAGAATCACATTTTAAGAGCTCATCTTTCCCTACTGGACACAGTAGTTCAAGTCAGCATCACCTCATAATGTTGAAAATGCTCTTCTTTCATTTGTTAGTTAATCCTCTTCCTATTCTTGACAAACTTCTATGATATTTTGACTCTATAATGTATATTTTATTGTAGCACCAAGAGTAGATTTCTAAGACAAAATCCTCTAATCTGTAATCTCTTTTTAATCTTAAATGACAAGTTATTGGCTTTTCATTTTTTTCCCTCTAACATGACTACCTTGCTTTTTTCCACATATTTCTTGGAATGATAATGTTTTTGGGAGTAAGGCTAAATTCATTGGTTTTGATGATTTCATATCAACTATGAAAGTCTACAGATAAAGTCTTCAGGGCTAGGACTAACATGATATTTGTTGCCCATGAGCAGTATCTAAATGTAATATTTTTATTTTCTCTGGACTAAGTGTGATGTCTGCATTGGCAATGTCAATGGACTCAAGTATTGAACTTGCTCAGCAGTCATTATTTTGCTCACATTTAAAATAAAATTATCATCTTGCTTATGAACTTCAGCTGGTAAATATGCAGCATGATAGGTTTGGACAAGATCAGAGATCAAGAACTCACAGCCTATGCTCAAGAGCACTGTCAGTAAAATTACTGGGTATATCACACTGTAATTTAATACAAAAGAAAATCTAAGACATGACCAAATAAATAGTGCCTTCCAGAAGTGTCCGTCTTGAGAGACAGTCTATAGAAAAGTTAGGCACTCACATCATTTTCATAACAGGTATAAAATGTGGGATACAATTATTGTCACTGCTGACCAAGTTAGAGAGGTCATCTCTTTCTTAAAGACCTATCAATCAAATATGAAGCTAGAAGAGTTTTCATACTCAATTACACATAATTTTCAAATCCCTCCAGGCCTACTGTTTAAGTTTTATGGTTTTACTGATTTGTTCACTTTTCAGGAGTTTCATTTTCCTCTCTGTTTTCTCTCAGAGGAGTAGTAATTTCTCTGATGACTAGAATTATTTCAATGTGGTGAATAATGAATATATAAAAACATGTAGATAAAAGTATAAACTCTATGGAACTAAAGACAATTCCCACCTAGAGAGAATAGCAGTTCTGTTTTTTAAAGGCTGGTTACCAAAAAATCATCTGGGGAACTTGATTTCAAAAAAGAGTAAAAATGACCTGAGATTCATATCTACTGAATCAGCACCTCTGGGGGTAGATACTAGGAGCCATGTGTTTCAGTGTTTCCCCAAATGATTCTAAAATGCAACAACTAGCACTGGGAACCAATGGCTATGCTCAAGTATCAATGCATCAGTTGAAGAAGCACATGTACTCACAGGTTTGGATAGGCTTGTCAAACTGTATTTTTGTGGCATTTAACCTTAATGGGTGATTGTCATTTTGGAAGCCGATGACTGGCTCAGGATAAGGGAGTGTTTTCAATGTCCAAAAATGACAGTTCTTTTGGTTAAGCTTAAAAAGATGATAAAGTTCCAAGCCAAAGTCGGTCATCAATTCTTGTGGAAACTACTCCTTCCTTAGCCTTGACCACAGGGCTCTTCTCTGCAGACTCTATTCAAGGCTTCAAATGATGCACTTGGTTGTCCAGAGAGGCATATATCTGCAAGGTTACATTGATGCCTATAGTTCTTTTCTGGGAATTGAAAGTAATCAAGAAGGGCTCACTGGCAGAATGGTCTTTTTCTTCTTCTTCTTTTTTTTTTTTTTTTTGTTCTTGAAATGATCAGTTTAAAGGCAAGACAAAAGCAATCTATAGTAAGTCTAGCCATAGACTTCCACTTTGGTGATGACTTAGCTTTCCAATGCTGAAATCTTCAAGTGCTCTCTTCAAGTTGAAAGGAGCATGAGTAATTCTCCTCCCCTTTTTAATGATGTACAGCATGAACAAAAATCGTGCTATTTGAGGGCGTTATTCAAAATACAAAAGGTGTTATTCATAATGGCTCTTTAACTGTAGAAAATGCATTATTGCTAACTTGGGCTTCAGCTGTTGTTAAGGGAAAATCTGCAGATAGAGTGAAAGGGCAAAAGGGTGACATCTGGCATAACAGACTTTCTAAGACAGTTTTGGCTTAAAGCCTGCATTAAATAGCAGAAGCAGAAAAAAAGTCTATTGAAATGAAAAAGAAAAAAAATGAGGGCAATACAACACTGACTTCTAATCTTCAACAAACCTGCTTAAAACCAGTGTTACAGGATTGTGGTTGTTAAGACCTAAAATGGGCCATCACCTCTCACACTGACTGTGAAAGACAGGTGACTACAGCTACGTGGTATTTCCTCAAGTGATGAAGTGTGAATGTTTTCATAAATTCCCAGACAATCCACACCTGACTTCACCTATGCACTCGAGTGAGCAATGCTGAGAAAGGCCCACATTATTACCAGATCTCCTCCACTTGACTTGTGCGGATACCGGCTAAATGTGCTGCATCAAGCACTGCTTGAGGTAATAAAGAGCATATTTCATCTTCCAAACAGCAGTGGCATGGAAAAGATGAACCCTGTAGCTTGAGAAGAAAATGATATAATGCTTGATACAAGCGAGGGACAAACTGGGATAAAGTTTCTAAATCATGTAATTATTCAAGACACCGAAAGAGAAGAGTTACCCTGTAGAATTACCTTTGCAGGAGGCAGCTTTCAGACTAGCAATTTTAAGAGCTTGTATTTTATTTCAACTATGTTATTTTGCCTACATCGGTTCCACTTGAAGCTAAGTGGATAAAGGAAAGGGAGACAGGGCAGAGCTCCTGTTTTTGGATGATACATGGTTCATGGGCAACAGCTTCAAGGCTTGGCTGGGTTGGATTATTAAGTCTTTAGGTAGGTTCTGCTTTGAGCCATCTCCATCACTTTGTGCCTAGTGCTCTGTTATGCATGCCTATTTGGGAGGTGGAAAAGCCATGGCAACAATTCTATTAAAGCCCAGCCTTTGTGTTTGGCTTTGGACCTCAATCAGTTACGCTGAAGCTTGAACTTTATTGATGTAGAAGACTTAAGCCTTCACCCTAGTTCTCACATGGAGATGAAAGTGAGAATATTATCCATGACCTGCACACGCCTCCTTCTCAGTGGGAGTTTTGACATGTGAATTGGGGATACAATATGACTTTGAGAGTTGATTATAAATAGAACCTGTGTTGCCTTACATGATTTATGAAGCCATGATTCCAGAGATTGAGCAATATTTGTTGGTGAGAGTGAACTGTAATGACAAATAACTGAATGTAACTTTTATACACCAGCTCTATAAAAGCTTTTGTTAAGCCAGAATTCCAGAGGCTCTGTCACTAAATTACATGCATTTTTGTTGCCCCAAATTTCTCAATAATTTTAACTCTAAAAATGTAGACTCTGCTTTTTGGTTATTTTAAGTCAAGAAGAATTATAAACAGCAGGCAAAAGTATTAGGTGAAAAGAGACCGAGATGCTGATATATATATATATATATATATATATATATATATATATATATGAGTAAAAATGAGAAATATAAGAATGCCAAGTGTCAGACTTACATGATGACAAATGACTGCATTTATTTTATTCTCTTCTCTCTTTCTCTGTCTCTCTCTCTCTGTCTCTCTCTCTCTGTCTCTCTCATTTGGAATAGTGGTAGCTTTTTCTAAATTGCCCATTATCTTGGGGCATTTGTTTGTAAGATTGGGTTTGATATTAACAGTAGGTTCAAAGAAAAGAATCAGGGTCAGGCATGGGTGGATATGAGCAGTTGAGAATTAGAGGAAGAGGAGGAGTGTGACTAAGGGTAGAGGCTCTGTAATCAGATGGTATTTCTAATCTTAATTCTGCCAGTTGCTATCTCTGTGAGTGATTGTGCCCAAGTATTGTCTACAGCAAAGGATAATATGGATGGTTACAGTGGGATTAGTTCACAAACATTGCTTTATCTTACTTGAAATCTGCTTTCTCTGCACAACACTGAAAACTAAAACTACAATTCTGAATTCGTTCTCCTCTCCCCATGAAACATTAACATCTACAGGTATTGATCTATGACATATAATCGGTTAGAAAGACAGACATAATTTATTAAACCATTCTAGAAATTGGACAATAATCCTTTTAAGAGTATGAAGCCCACAAGAAGAAAATTAAATGAACATGACTGTCTGAGAGAATTGCTACAGTGTAGGACACTGGTGAAAGCCTGGAGGCCTTGCTGAACTGAAGGGAGAAGGATGCAGAGAAGGTCAAGATGACGAAGCTTTCTTTCAGGGAAAACATGCAGCAGAGGGGTTTCTTTTGGTCTTTGATGAGTTACTGGTTTGTGTAAACATAGGAGACATGTTCTAAGGCTTCAGGTGAAAACACTGGAAGTTAGTAAAACAAATTACCCCTCTCCCAACACATAACTGGGGACAATTTGACTGCTTCCTGTCAGAGCACTAAGGAGCTACTAGACAAAGTCCTCAGTAAGGTTTGGCTTTGCTGTTGGATAAAGACAGATCATCCCCCTGGGAAGAATTCTCTGAGCATAACAAAACAACAACAAACTAAAACAGAAACACCAGAAACTCATCATACAAGCAAGTTATACTTACAAAAGGGAAAAAAAAAAACAGAACTGAAAAACATTTTATTGCAGGTCAGAAACGTGTTGGGCATTTGTGAAAAAAACACAAGGGACTCCAGCTCTATCTGACATCTAAAGAATACCCTTGGAAAAGGCTGGAGAGATGGCTCAGTGCACAAAAGTATGCAATGTGCATGCATGAAGAGCTTAGTTGTCACCCAAACACTTGTGTAACAAGCTGGGTATGGTCACATCTGTGTGTCTATAATCCTGTGCTATAGAAGTGGAGAGTGGAGGATTGATAGAGGTGGTTATCTGTTGGCTTAGTTTCAGGTTCAGTGAGAGACCTTATGTTAAGGGAATAACGTAGTAAGTGATAGAGAAAGGAACCTAAGATCCTTCTTTGATTTCCACATGAATGAGTATAAATAGGTATGTGCACTGTCACAAACGTGCACATACACCAAACACATGCATGCATACACATACATACAAATTCCTGCATACAAGAAAATATGGAAATGGTACCCACAACAAAGAGAAGAATTAACAGACCCATGCAAAAGAGATAAAAATGATAGAATCAGCAAATATAAGAGTCCAAATATATTTAAAACAATGAAAAGTAAAATAACTCTGATAAAGACTAACAACACATTAGAGGGTAGAATAAAGAATGAATAGTGACCTTGAAGATATTTCTACAAATACAACCAGGAAAGAAGTCCAGAGAGAAAATAAATAATCAAAATCCAAAATGACAGAAACATCTTGTGCTACAATATCATTATGTTGAACATACATTTGAATCCAAAAAAATGAAAGGTGGCAGTCAGAGTGGGACCAGAATGCATAAATAAAATTTAAAGAAAAAGTTGGCCATAATTTTTTCAAATTGATGAAAACTTGGATCCATGGATTCCAAACACTCAAGAATATCAAGTCACATGAAGACCTATAACCCATACCAGTACGGAACATAATTAAGTAATGAAGAAAATTTGATAAGAAAATTTTAAAAGTCATTTAAAAATGAAAGCAAAACAACTGGATCTCAGAGAACTATAAGCCAGCAGACCTCTATTGCAACAAATCTTCAGGAAGATTTTTAGGCAGAAGAAAAGTTGTACCATTTAAAAATCAGATACATAAAAATCTGAAGAGATGGTTCAGTTGTTAAAGTGTTTGACATATGTCGTAGTTCAATAACTGTCAACTTGACAATAGAGGGCTGAAGCTCTGGGCACGGCTGTGAAGAATCAGTAGCTGAAGTGAGCCCTGGGCAAGCCTGCAGGAGATTGACTGATGGGGAAGGCCCAGCTTTGGTAGATGGGAAGAGTATCCGGGCAGGTGAATAAGAGGAGGACAACTGGATTAGGAAGTTGCTATCCTTCAGTATGGTTGGTCAGACATGCTGGTCTGGCAAGTGAGGAATTTTCCTTCTCAGCAGTCCTGTGGATATATAGACGTAGTGTGGCCAGTTACTTTGATCCCTTTGTTAAAGTGGACTTTCCTGCCAAGCTGGATTAAGAACTGTAACTAGGGATGAACAGATAGCTCAGCAACTAAGACTAGGCCTTGAAATCAGAAGGTCCTGAGTTCAGATCCCATGTAAAAAGTGCCAGGCAGAACAGGTGTCGGCCTGCACTTCTGGCCCTGGCTGTCAGAGCTTTGGAAATCCCAGAGCAAAACAAAAAAGAGATAGAAGCAATCCAGGATGATTCCCAAAGGCACCCTTGGTCCTCCATAGGAACACACAGTACCATCTAATACACACAGACACACACACAGACACACACAGACACACACTGAATAAATAAAGTTTTTTAAAAAAAGACAGTAGTAAGCCAGAATAAAACCTGTTGTTCTCTATAAGCCCTTCAGTCATGACTTTATTGGGAACATTCAAAATAATGCAATGCACAAGAACTTATGTACACATACATATATAAAAGAACTAGGAATATAAAATGTATAAATATTAAATGTATTTAAATATCCTTTTAAATTTTTCTTTAAAGAAAAATGTCATAGTAAACTACACATAGTTTGGTTTACAACACAAAGAATGATGTAAGAAAGCAGTACCACATAATACAGAGTAGAATTAGAAATATACTATTACAATCATAGGAACTATGATTGTCAAGACACTTTCTAAAGTATATTGCAATAATATATAGGTGCATATTTTATACTTCAGAACAACTCTTTTTTTATTTATTCAATTGTGCGTTTGTGTGTGTGTGTGTGTGTGTGTGTCTGTGTGTAGAACCACGGACAAATTCGGGAACCACCATAGATGCCTCCATTTCCTCCGCTCCGGGATTCAAAGGCTCCACCCTACCAGGACCAGAAAAGCAGGCCGCCTCCGCTTCTGCCTGGCGTCTATACGTGGGGTCTAGGACCCGAACTCAGGACCTTCCGCCTGCAAGGCAGAGGCTTAACCCCTGAGCCACCTCTCCAGCCCGATTCAGAACAACTCTTAGAAAACAAAAAACCCATTAGAAACTAGTAGATATGAAATCATAAATAATCTAGACAAAGCATGATGTGTTATTATAAACCCATCAAGAAATTAATCCATTCATGAAGTGAGACTTTTCATGGTTCAATCACCTTTATGTGATTGGATCTACCACCTAGGAGCAAGCATTCAAGACAAACAACATTTTTAGGGATACTTCATATATAAAATATAACACAGGTGAAAAGAGAAAGGAAAGAATAGATGGAGTGAACAGGAAAATAAAAGTGCAAACTATGTAGTTTATAATAAAAGTAAAAACAGGTGTGGTCATCATAATAAAAGTAAGTGGTGAATGAGATATATCAGGAATGAGATGCATATGAGCAAACCCTATCAATTTGAGTTCCTTGGAGGGCTACGCAGTAGAATGAGAGAAATGACTGCTAAAGTTGTTCTCTGACTTCCACTCTTGTGACAAAACATGCAGTTTTATGCCTCTCTCTCTCTTTCTCTCTCTCTTTCTCAAGTAAATAGAATATTAAGAACTAAAATTAAGTAATTAAAGCATTCTAATTAAAAGTAGAAGATTATCAGGTCGGGTTAAAAAGTAAGTTCAGTCTTAAAGAACCTGTTTAAAATGTAAGGATGAAAATGATTTAAAAAATTAAAGCAAGATAGATTGTATTCTGCTGATCAAAACCATAAGGAAGATAGGATGGCTGCACAATAACTTAATAACTTGAACACAAGGGACATTTACTGGAATTTTGCAACCCAATGCAGGTCAATTAATGAAGATAATTATAAATGAGAAGCTAACAAAAGAAATCCAAAACACCCCCAAAATGTTAAAAGAATACAGCAGCTAAGCATACAACTGAAGACGCCAATCCTCTTGTCTCAGAAAGTTATATACAACACACTGTCAGTTTGTGCCAATTAATATTTATAAAATGCCCTACCCAACCACGGCATGATGTACACTGAATTCAGGTACACACAGAACATTTATGAAAATATGCCACATATTGGACCACAAGAGAACAAATTGAAACCACACAAATGATATTCTGTTTACATAGCAATCACATCAGAAATTAATAAAAAGGGAAATTACATTTAGAAAATAAATTTTAAAGTCTTGAATAATCCATATATTGATAAAAATCATGAAGAAAACAGGTGCTTGACACTGAATGAAAACTTAATGTTTTCAAACTGTGGAATGCACAGCTAAAAACAAGAAAAATGTATAGGATTGCTTGCTTACATGAGATGAGAAGTCTTATACTAGTTATTTAGACCTCTGTCTACAGAAAGGAGAAGCTAAAGCTCACATATACCAAAGATATAAAATAAATCAGACGAAGGAAATACTAAAGGTCAGTAGTCAATAAAATAGAGAACAGAAAAACAATATAGCACAGCAGATGAGATGAAAATAGCAACAGCAAATTCAGAAGGATCACTGAGACAGAAAACAGAGAAAAGGCTCAGCAGGGTCATTAAAACAAAAATTTTAAAAAATGATAAATCAATAAAATTGATAAGGATGTATACAAACTTCTCAAAACGAGAATGATGAGAAATTATTAACATTACCAATAAGGAAAACACATAATGCAGTCCCAATGGACACTGGAAGGATGCTTCACAAGTCCACTCCATTCAATAGGTTGATGTCTTCTTGAAATAGACACATTTCTTCAATTCAACTTATTTATTTGTCATATATTTGTTAAGCTTGCTATACTTGCAATTAAAAGCATTGAAAATAATTTGTACTCAAATGACTGTTTTCAGCATTTTTTCTAAAAGTTACAAAAACCAAAATAGTTCCATATGAACTTTATGCTAAAAAAAGAAGAAAGGTTTCACAAATAACTTTACAGATTATGAGTTGATCGAACCCAGTGGCTTATAAAATGTGTATTATAAACATTACACATGACCGATTTGGTTTGATATGTTGGCCAAAATAAATCAATGAAATAAGCATAATAATGGACTAAAAAGAAAAGGTATATGAGTATTGCTGCATCTACAGAAAAAGCATTTTACAAATTCAATACTTATTCATAATAAAGACAGATGAAAAACTAGAACTGAAGAGAGTATTTTCATTCTCATTGGAAAAGTCATGAAAAACACATTTAAAACAATGTACTAATAGTAAAAAAAACTGAATGCTTTTTCTCCACAGTACTAAGACCAGAAATGAGGTAAAGATATATGAACTCTGACCATTTCTTATCAATACTGCACAATGTGGAAGGATAGTAAGATAAAGCATAGAAATTAGTGGGATAAGAATCACCTGTAATAGAAGATATATCATTGAATCAAGATAAAATTAATGGACTTTTAAAAATGTCTCTGATGCTAATAAGTGAGCCCAGCAAAATTAGAGGTTCAATGCAAAAAAATAAACAGTATTTTCGGAACCATATTAGCAATAAGCAATTTTAAAATTTCATTCATAATTAAACTGAAACTAGTAGGTACTTAGAGAAAAATTAGTAGATTTGTGTGAAATCCACATTCATTTTTACACTGGAAACTAGAAACATTGCTAAAAAGAGATAAAGAAAGCTTTGAAAACATGAGATCTCTACCATGCCCATAAATGAATGGACCTAATACTTTCAAAAGTTAATTCATCTCAAATCTGTCTGTAAGTTCAACAAAATCACAATTAGAAATCTAAGCAGCCAAAATTTCTTTAAAATTGTTAAAAATCATTTTTAGCTTGCAAAGTAATGCATTTCATCATAGCATATCATACACATGTACCATTTTAATCGATTCTCATTTATCCCTCTTCTGTACTGTTGCCCCCTGTTCCTTTTGAACACCCACCTCCTTCCAAATAGCGATTGACTTGTTCTGTCACTGTATATACATTTTGCCACTGAAAATTAAAAAAATGATACCTCAGTTTATATTGAAATGTAAAGGATTTAAGAGCAAATTCAACCATGGTCATCAATGAATCAATATATGAATCCCTACTTTTATGAAGTCCATGCCTTGATCCGTTTTCTGAATCAGCCAAATCTAGTCTCATGAGTTCTCAAAGGCAGAGAAGCTTTTCGTGATAGATCACAGGAGGAAGACAAGAGGAGGAGGAAGAGGAGAGTTTGATAGCATGAAAGAGACTCTTTATGGCTTTGAGGATAGAAGCAGGGGTGGCAGGCCTGCAAAATAAGGGAGCCTTCTTGAAGTCGAGAGCAGGTGCAGATGAAAGCCACCAGGATGTGTTTTCAGTTTACAACCATGAGGAACTGAATACTACCAATACCTTGTCTTTAGGAAGTGATTTTCTCCCCTAGAGCTTTCATATATAGGTTGAATCAGAGAAAGCAGTAGTAATTCTTATGTTATGATTAAGGCCAACAAAACTGTAAGATACTAAGTTCACATTATTTTAAATTATTATTAAAGAAATAGTAAACAGACAATATGATAAGGTTATAAGAGAAGACCGTATTTGAAAGATCAACACTGTCTGAGTTTAAGATTTATTATATCTTTGTAGTTATTTTTTCTGATGTTGTGAGACAATGCTCAGACTCAAGCAACTTAAGGGAGAAAGAAAGATTTTTTGGGCTTACGGTTTCAGAGGTAAAATATAGTCTGTTATGATAGCAATTGCATGACAGAAGGCATGGCTTGGAAGCATTAGCAGGAGGCTGGTTCAGACATTGGAAGGCAGAGTGAACAAGAGCAAACTGAGAGGAAACCTCACAACTACCAAACCTCAAGGCCTGCCTCCTGTTAGTTGTGTTTCTCTAGCAAGGCTCTATTCCCTAAATGTGTCATGACCTTTCCAAGCATTAACATCAGCTAAGGATCTAATCACATGAGCAGCCACATTTCCTGTTGGGACCAAATCACATTCAAACCACGAAACTAGGCCACTCAATATAAAATGATAATGGTTGCAGAATTCCTTTATGCTCATAAAAATAATTGAAGACACCAAAGTGCTGTTAGAAGTATATAGATTATATCCATAGATAGCTACCTAGTACTTTAGTTATCTTTAACATAAAAATTGAGAAACCTTATAAATAGGATTTTAATGGTTTATTTTAGATTTTCACTGACAGACCACAATAACTTCATTACTGAGTAATACATTTTTTTTTAAATTTTTATTATTATTATTATTTATTCAACTGTGTGCATGTGCGTGTGTCTGTGCGCCCAAGTGTGTGTCTGTGTGTGTGTCTGTGTATGTGTAGAACCACGGACGAATTCGTGAACCACCATGGACTCCTCCATCTCCTTCTGCCCCGGAATTCACAGGCTCCGCCCTACCAGGACCAGAAGCGCAGGCAGCCCCGCTTCCGCCTCGCGTCTATATCTGGGATCTGGGATCTGAACTCAGGACCTTCCGCCTGCAAGGCGGAGGCTTAACCCCTGAGCCACCTCTCCAGCCCCTGAGTAATACATTTTTGAAGAAAAACAACCACGTTATTATTCCCTTTCTACCTTCAAAATTAGTATGAAAAGTGATATTGCATATTTTTTTCAAACATGTTGAACATAAGGATTTATGCAAAGTTGGATCCTCATTTCTTTTTAATTGACATTATCACATGTGTTCTCTAGAAAAAACCTCATTTAATGCTTATAAGAGAATAATTAAAATTTTAAATAATACCTTACTATTATTATGAAAATCATTTTGGCTTCAGGGCTCATGAGGGGCTCTCCAGGATTTTGACCACACTATCATGTATCAGTGGAGAGAGTTTAGTCTGCTAACAGACAAATCCATTAATATACATTCAAGTGATTCTGTGCAGAGGCACAAAGCCAACTAAATGGAAAAATGATCTTTTCATCAAATGGTGTGGAACAATTGGACAGGAGCATTTAGAAAGATGATCCTCAGTCCTTCCCTTATGCCAAGCTTGAAAACTGACTCATAATGGATCAAAGACTTAACATGGGAGATAAACCTATAAACCTAGATAAAAGCACAGAGAAACTTCTTTGGTGACTTGGGTTAAGCTAAGATCCTTTAGACAGGAGTTGGTAATAGCATGAACCATAAAAGAAAATAAGATAAACCAGGTATCATTAAATTTTTAATGCTTTACCCAGGCCTGATGGCACATGCCCATAATCACATGCCCATAATCCCAGTGTTTGGGAGATTGGGGCAAGAGGATTGTCATGAGATAGAAGTATGTTTGAGCTGGGTAATAAATTCCAGGCCACTGCAATAGAGTGAGAGACCCTGTCTCAACCCCCTTTTTCCAAATTAAAAATAAAAAGATTTTTACTCTTTTTAAGAAAATGAAAAGGTTGGGGAAAATTGACTGTCAATTATTTACAAAAGACATTTATCCAGAACAATCAACTCTGCGGTCTAACACTAAAAAAGACAAATAGCATGGTTTTTAAAAGTGAACATAGAACTGGATATGATGGTTCATGTCTATAACCCAACACTGGTAGTTTGAGGACAGAGGGATGACAAGTTCAAGTCCAGCCTTTCTTTCATAGCAAATTTCCACCTGAAAATCCTGAATTTTTTATTTTTAATGAACATGGTGTCTGAATGAGAATATCATACAGATCATCAAATCATCAAAATGCTCATCATGATGATTAATAGGAAAATTAAAACTAAGCTCCACTATCACTCTACATGCCCACTAGAATTGATAGAATAATAACGAGTATTGGAAAAGATGCAGGTTTTGTTCAACTATTGAGTATAGTCAGTTGGAATACAAATTGACATTCTATTTTGAAATGGCTTCATTAATTCTCCTAAGAATGAATATAAATATAGGCATTCTTTGTGACCCAGTGATTCTATATCTAGAAGTTGACTCCTGAGAAATGAAAAATCCATGCTGGTGGACTTGTAAATGAATGTTTGAAACATTACTCACAGTATTTAAAACTAGACTCATTCTGAATAATAATTTAAATTAATAAGTAAACAAATTGCACTGTTTTCATGTCATAAAATACAATTCAGAAAATAAAAAAGCTACCATCAATGTATGATTAATGCATGCAGCAACATTTAAAATCAAAACCCTATTGTAAGTAAAAAAGCTAGACAGAAGACTAAATGAAGTTTGTTTCTGCTTTATATAAATTCTAGAAAAGGAATAAATTATGAAAGAAAGCAGATAGTGACTGCTTGGGTCTTCAGAGGAATCAGTGGTGATGCGGAAGAGACACAGAAAACATTTTGGGGGCAACATGAAGGTAACATAGCTTAGTTTTAACAGTAGTCACTTATGTAATTGAGTAATTCCTTAAAATTCTTTCAAGTAAACATTTACAATGGAAGAACTGTATGTTCTGTAACTTGCCTAACAATAAATTCAATTAAAAAATTTTACCTCTCAGTCTTGCCATAATGGCTTGGGATAAGATGAACTGTGAATTTTGAAAAGCTGAAGTGAGACAGATGATGTACTCATTATGCAACTTTTTTTTCTTGGCAAACAGGTAGCAGAGGCATCCAGTTTGTGCCATGGCACCACTGAGCAGGGTTTGTTCTGTCCAGTGATTTTCTTTCTGGGTGCCAAGAGGCAGACAGGGAACATCCATTCTGCTTGGGCAGCCTGTAGCTACTGTGGAACAGTACCCGAAGCTGGCAACCATAGCTTCTGATTTATAGACGTTCTTTCTGTATTTGTGGCAGCCACTTGGCTGTATGACTTCCCCTCATCCGAGGTCAGTAGTTTTCCCATCTTTGAAGAGAAACTGATTCTGTGGTGGCCCCAGACTCTCATTCTTCTGTGCTGACAATGATTCATTAAGAGACATATTTTGTGGGAATAAAAATAGTTCTTCACTTGAAGATGGACTTTATTCTAAAGCTGGGTGCTAATGTACCATCTTACAGTCACAATATGAGAAAGAAAAATAGCACAGAATTTAGCACTTGAAATGTAGTGAAGAATTCACCACTTATTATAATTGTTGGTATTATTATCTGAAGGTATGTCCAGACAGAGTAAGCAAAGCAGGATGGGAATGTAGAAAGTTGACTTAGCTTGCACATCTATTTGGAGGAAATTATAATCAGGTAATGATGGGAAAGTTCTCTAGTTATACCTGGGTTTTCACTTTATGCTAATATGCTGGCATTATCTGACCTTTCTTTACCTCCAAATCCCATCACTGACTGCTTTCCAGTCTGCTTATTGGACTCCACACAAACTGGTCTTCTAATGGTCTGCTTAAAACATGCTCAACTTCTATCTGAAAGTAAGTAAGAACAGAATATTAAACATCCAGGGGCCTCACTTCTGCATCCTAAGGAAATTCAAAACATGTCTTCATCACATCCAGTAATCCTCAGAAATGCCAGAGACATGATTGTTGGTGCTTGATAAATCACAAGGACTAGAACCATTCTAGAAGGCAGAGGACAGGGTAAGGCTGTTACAGTTTTAAAAACTGTAATGGTATAAAATTAGATTTGGGATATTGTGGAGTAATAATTTTAATATACTCTTCTACAAATGATTTTCAGTCGATGTGTTAAATGGGCTCTGAGTGGCTTGAGAGAAAGATAGCATTAATGAAAGGCAGCACTAGTTTATGGGAACCCAATTCAGCCAAATAAGATATGAGGGAAAACTAGGCAGGTGACGATCAGATAGAGACCTTCCATAGACTCACACTCGCAAATAATTTGACCAAATTCTGTTATACTTAGGAATAAAATGTAAAGCTGCAAGCTGCTAGTAACACAGTACAATGACCTCTTTGACTCAACACATCTGATGTGGGACCAATTAGGAAGCGCCCATTGGCAGGCTCTGCTGCACCGGAGGCTCAGAAACCAGTTGTGACCTGGGTCATGATTTGGGTCAGGAACTCAGTAGCTTAGCAAGAACCTCAGATGGTGTCTCATTTTTTCAGACCTAGTGCCTGAAGTCTTGTTTGGCATCTAGGAGTTTTTTCAATATTAAATTATCTAATGAATATTGGTTTTATGGCAATCATCCCTACTGCCATGTATTTCCTTTAGCGCTTATCCTCCTCCTCTGTCAACTGGCACAACAGATTTCTGACTAATATTGGTGCTACAGCTGCCCCACTTTCATCTCAATCTCTACCTGGTCGTCAGATATCTGCCTATAAGTCAGATCCCAACATGTCACCTTGATCAACATCCTGAACAAAGTAAAATTAAGATTCGTTAAGGAACTAACCTGATACTGATAAATTGTTACCTATTTCTGGCTACTTGTAACCAGCACTCACATTCTAACCACTTATAATTTCTTCTTATAGTTTCTCTCATAATTAATTTTGGACCTACTGGGTATTATACCAGATGATAACCTCTGTATACATATTGATGAACTTCCTTAATTAAAGCTACTGAAATTTGCTAGTAGATAAGTAATAAACCAATCAACTAACCGGAATCAAATTTCAGAATTCCTGGCATATCACTTTCCTCAAAATTTGTACAAAATACACATTGCTTAGGCCAGGGTTGCTAATGTGTTTTCCAGTGAATTATTTTTGCCCAATTCTTTTTTATATGGCTCTGTTATATCAGTGTAAAAATGAGTTTCAAATTAAACATTTACTGATCATAAATCATATAGAAATTCATTTTAATTATTTGATATAATAGAATTTTTTCATTGATTAAAGACAAAAACAAAATTGTGTACTAATGAGGTAGATATTCTTGCTTATTTTTACATGAAGAACTAAATCATTGGCCAGGGAGAAGTGAAGTACTACAGTGCACTTGGGCAAGTATTGCCCAGGTATACCTCAGATTTACTGTATGTTTAATTGTTAATTAATTTTTGTTCTCTGCAAATTCATACTCTTCTTACTGATGTCACACTTCTTCCAGTTCCTATATTAAGTTCTGGAGCCCCATATGGGATTGCCACCCTCAATTTAAGAAGCTGGAGCATGTACTTGTGGTAAGCATCTCACTCAATGTAAAGTGAATGACAGGCCCTAGATTTAGATAGGCTTGAAGTTCAAGTATAAAGTTTTTTGCTAAAGAAAAATTTTCAAGTTGTATGCAAGTACTGGCATGCAGAAATATCTTGCTTTATTGTTCCTGTGTTTCCTTTCCCTTCCTTTTTAGAGAATCAGCCAGTATTCGTCTTGTTCACATTACTTTAGACATTTGAATTTATGCAAATAAATTTCTCTATTACTTATTTTCTTCTTTCTACGCATGGAGGATGATGTTTTTCTTGTATGAATGCGATTATAGTATGTAGTTTGCTTTGTAGCTTGCTCTTCATGCTTTTTAATTGCCTTGGAAAATGTTGCTGTCCCATAAGTCTAGATTTATCTCATTTCTTCAGTTGAACTTAGATGGTTGGCCTTCAGTTTTACTAGAATCTGTATTCTGTGTTTTATACCTCTTGGTAGATCTCTTAGCACTTTTGTGTAAAATATTAACCCTGAATATTCTCATATATCATACCATCACATAATATAATTATCAACCTTTCTATTTCAACCCTGTATAAACTCTGAGATCCTTAGTTAGAGCTCAGGTCTTGGAATATTTTTGTGACTTAAATAATTTTTGTTGAATGACTGTTAGATTGGCATTCTGCCCGTAAGTTCAACACTAGATGGATAAAAAATAAAAGTCCAAAACACTTTCCTCAGACATCTCTTAGATTGAAATAATTATCTTCCTAGTCTCTGAACTGTCCAAGGGGAAAAATTGTTTGCCTTAGTTTCTGGGCATTTTGTACATTCTCTGTGGTAGCATTATTGAATCATTCTATGATTTGTTGATAAAAAAATTCACAGCTGAATGCAGAAATTGGGGAGAAATTCCTATTTTTCTGGGTTATTGGTGCCTCCAGGCCCAAACCTGCACTTTAAACCTCAATGGAACCAGATCTTTCCCTAGCTCATTTTTTTTCCTCTTGCAAATGGAAGTTAAAACTTTCTTAAAGTCTGATTCTCTATTACTTATTTTCGTTCTTCAGACTTCTGGGGTTTCTTTTATTCATTCAACTTCTGGGCAGTTATGAATAGGAAGTTTAATAAAGGAGTGCTTCAGAAATTGCCTTTGCTCAGCAAAACCATCTGGAAATGTCTTGCTTGACACTCTCTCTCTCTTTCTCTCTCTCAATTCCTTTGCAGTTTGTCTTGGTTATTTGACTAATCTAGTTTTAAAAATTATTATGAGATTTTGAATGAATAATGGTCCCTAAAGTAAACAAAAAATTACATTTAACTCCAATCTTCAGAAGTCAACCAAATTTAATGTATTAAATAGATGCAAAAATAGGAGTGGGGATGTGGATAACAAATGGAGCACTTTTCAAGTATATGCAAAGTCCCGAGTTAGATTTCCAATATTTCAAATACACACACATATCCATGAATGTACAAGAGCATATTATTTTTTGTTATATAATGGTAAATTAAAACATCAATAATATAAGTCACATTTTGTTTCCATATCTACAAAAAGTTTTCATTGCCACATACCTAGTTTACTGGAGTATATGTCATGTCATATGTCTCACAAACCTATGATCCCTTCTTGGCAACTCTTGTACTAATGATACTTGATACCAACAATACCAAGTTACATGGATATTTATTATAATAGAGTCATAATGCTTATTGGATCATGGTGTGCACTAAAAAGAGTGTTGGTACTTCATGGAATTAATTTTTTTTTAGAATATGAGGCTGAACCATGGGTCCAACAGAGGAAATCTATACTCAAAATCAAAATCTCTCACAGAACCACATCACTATAGATTTTTAATTTGGTAGTGTCTAGTTTCTTATTTCCTCATGTGACAGACTTTCATTTGCCAAAAATGACTGTGGTAATATATCAGTCTCTGTGTATTTTATGGAACTATACTAACTTTATTTTGTAAGACTTTGTCTTTGGCTGTGGAAACTGGGAAGATCTGTATGATATCCCTGTAAGTCGTGGAAGAAGTGCTATGGACATGATTCGAGGGGCTGGATAATAAGAAGATGATAGAGATGAAACTTTCATTCGACAATAATTCAGCTACTACATAGAGTAAATCCAGATCATTTGGAAAGAATACATTCTGCACAACAAACTCATTGAGGGTCCAGATGACAAGAGTGGTAACTGGTGGTCATTTGAGTAAGACTTTGAGATGATTCCAGCCCCAGAAACAGTTGCATGAAAAATCCTGAACATGAATCACCTAGTTAAGCCTTTTCAATGCCCAGAACCCTGAGACGATGGAAATGAAAGGTTGTGATTGCTTTATACCCCAGTGGGCTTGGAGTATATTTTATGCAGCAAGAGATATAAAATGTTTATTCCTGGAAGTTAGGTGCCATTGTGGAAAATAAAAGAAAGCAAAACATGTGGCATTGGCAGTGGGACCAGTTGGTGGGTAGGATTTGGGGGGAACTTGAATGTACTCTTGGCAGAAAAGGTTTTGGAGGCTATTGGTGATTAACCATTTATCCAATGCCAAGGGAAAGGAACACTTGTTACATAGTAGTAGGTACATAGTAGTTACCTGCTGTTACATAGCAAACATGGAATTTACCTAATAAGTTGATGGATTTGGCTAAAGACGTTTTCAGACAGAATTCTGAAAATATCATCTGGCTTTATTTATAGAAATAAGTTAAAAAAGAGGTGTGTTTAAATATAGAGAAGATAGGATTTGCTGAGGCACTAAATGGTAGTTTAAGTCCACATGGAGACGTAAGGTTATGGTAATGAGCTACTCAGGTAAGCACAGTTTTTGTTCTGTTTTGTTTTTAGTTTTATAACCTATTGCTGTAATGCAAACATGACCCAAACAATTTAAGGGTTGAAGTGTGTTGTTACAGTTGATGATTCCAGGTAACAGTCAATTATGTCAATTAGAACATTAAGCGCTGAGGGAACTAATCACACCATATCTGTAGCCAGAGTAGAAGGCAAGAACCAGGCTTCATATTTGCTTGCTGGACCTCTTTCCATCTGTATCTTCCAGACTAGGGATGGTTCTGTCCACTCTAGGCCACTACAGGTCTTCCCATATTAATCATGAAATCAAGACAATCCCCTAGATATTTGCTCAGGGGCCCAACTCTTAAGTATCAAGTTGACATCTGCAACTGAACATGACAACAGTTTAAAAATATTTTTGTAACGTGCTTTCCTCTCCTATGTAAAGTATAAGACAAAGTAAAAGTAGAGTTGATTTCCTTTTAAATTCAAATTGCTATCAGTTTCAATCAATTAAAATTCTTGTCTTGATAAAAGCTATTAACAAAATAAAGGCTAAGTGAAAGAAACAAGGGACTAAAGATATAAATAGGAAAATATCAATGAAATGGGTCTTTGAAATTATCAAAAATATTGCAAAAAAGAGGTAATTCAAGTACTAAAATAAATATTATAAAAATGAGAATATGCAATGAATTTACAGCATGAAAATATGTCAATACTCTTAATAATTGAATAGGAACAACTTGAATGACCTAATTTCCAGGAACTGCAAACCTGTTATGACTAATTAACAGAGAAGTAGAAAACTATGAAAACTTTTCTACTAATGAAAACATAAAAAGTTCCACATACTTAGTGATTAACTTACATAATAAAGCCTCCAAAGTGTAACTGAATGAATTTTAAAATATATACTAAATCAGAACATACCTTACATTTATGAATTGGGAAAAAAATTTTTTAAGATTCCAATACTATCAAAATTGATCTTCAGATTCAGTGCAAGTCATTATCAAAATTCCAGTGACTTGTGAAAGAAATAGAGAAAAATAACATTCATTAACACAAAATGTTGGCAAAAAATTTTTCTACATAGTTACCATAATCAAAATTTTTATATTTTTCTGGGATATTGATTAGTAGCTTTTCACAATATCTAGGATATATAGATTAGTAGAAATAGAATTCTCAAGATGAGTCCTTGTGTTCATGATAAAATGATTTTTTAAGGGTGTCAGAACTCTTCATTGGAGAAAGGGTGGTGTTTTGAAAGTGCTAGAAAAACTGACTACTCATAAGCAAAGAATAAGGTCAGATCTTTATGTTAAACCCAGCATGAACATAGCCCAGAATGTATCAAATGTAAATTTAGCATCAAATCTCTGAAATTTATTTCAAAGAACCATTTCATAATGATTATACAGAAACAAATCTGCCAATGATTTCTGGGACTTGATACTAAGGACATGAAAACCAAGCATAGACTTGTACTTCACAAAGCTAAAAAGTTTGTAAACAAAACTACATCCAACAAAGTAAGGCTTGAGCCCAAAGAGTGAGAGCATTTGCTGAGCAATCATAATTCTGGTAAGGGTTTATTAACAAGCAAGTATAGACATTTCCTAAAACTCAGCATTAACTACAAATAACCCAATTCAATAATAAATGAAGGCCTTGAATAGTGAATTCTTCCAAAGAAGCTATATGTGTCCAATAAGAAACTGAGATGATTCTAAACCTAATAGATCATTAGAAAAAATGAAAATTAAGCCCAAAGGAGGTATCACCTGATGCCTAACTATTAGAATGACTACTGTATTTTTTATTTGAGTGAGAGAGAAGAGAGAGAGAGAGAGAGAGAGAGAGAGAGAGAGAGAGAGAGAGAGAGAGAGATACAGACACCATCTGGGCTTCTGGGGGTTGAAATCAGGTTGCTAGGTTTGCAGTCACCTTACCCACTGAGATATCTCACTGGTCTCAAGATGACTACTTTAACCAAGACAGAAAATATCTTGTAATGGCAAGGATGTAGAGAACTTGAAATACTATTGGTAGTATTGGTAGTATTGGTGTAATTGCTATACTAAACAAAATATCTCCCTAAAAATTAATGATAAAATTGCTGTGTGATTCAGCATTTCATTCAATATACAACAAAACAGTTAATAGCAGAGAAATAAAATTGTGCAGTGACATACTTGGGAGGTTGAGACAAAATGATCACAATTTTGAGCATATTTGGGGATTATAGAATGCACCTGCTGTATAAAAAAGTGTTCATATACTCATATTCATAGTGATATTATTTATATTACTTAAAACATAGATACAAGTGAACAAATTTATTTATAATGAAATATAGAGATTTGGGGAATATACCTAGGAGTGGTATAGCTGGATCATATGGCAGTCCCATTTTTAACTTTCTGAGGAACCTCCATTCTGATCTCCAAAGAGAAAAAACCTTGAACTGATCCGTTTAGAACCCAGCAACAAAAATATACTAAAAGTAACAGGATTGTGACATTTCCTGATAAAATGTTGGTCATAGAGGTCTCAAAGACCCCCAAATGTTATGTAGGCTTTTGCATTGTTCTTGGTTGCTCTCCAAAAAAATGTGAGAAAGACCCTATTACTGAAGAAACACATAAGGATCACAGAGGATGGCAAAATATATCAACTATAACTGGTCTGTGAAGTTCCTTCTTGCTAGATAAGCTTACACAGTTCCAAGGAATACTGTAGAATCTACCAACAGCTTTCTGGCTGAACTCAAGATCCACTAGTCACAATGTTACATATTCCTGTTATTGTTAACTAGAACAAGATCCTAAAAGAGGGAAGGAAACAGATCAATAGGGAAAAGTAGTCAATGAATCTTCAGGTAGGAAGATTCTGTAAACAGCTGCTATTATACTCATAGATTTAAAGAACACTTAACACTCAGCCTAGAAGTCTTCTTCTACAACAGAAATAAAGGATCTCGACACCTTAACAGGATACAGCCTAGGGCATTAGAAGAAAGTGAATCAACAGCAACAGCAGTCTACCAGCGACCTAGCAATATTCACTCAGAATCAGGCTAACCTACTCTCTCCCTACCCTAAAGTTTTGGGAACCTGAAGTCCATAGAAGCATAGGCAGGAGGGTGGGAGGAAGTGGAATAGATTGATGAAGGGAAGGGAGAGAGATGCAAGGGAGGGGGGATTGAGGGATGCAAGAATGAGTACCCATATGACTGTAAAACTAGAACTGTAAAATAATAAAAAATCATAGTCATATACTAGTATCTATAGGTGAGTAAAGCGTAAGCAAAACATAAATAATCACAAATAAATGAATACTGGACTATTATTTTTTATTACTTTTTTCTACTTTTATAAATATATTAGTATTCATCCCAGCTTCCCTCCCTCCTTCTCCCTCCCATTCTCTCCTTTCTCTTCACCATTCCATCCCACTCTTCTGCCTGTATGCATCTATGGACTTGAGGGTACACTCTGACTTGTCTACTCCTCTGTGGGTTCAGGCCTCCATAGCATAACAAGTTACCTATCTTCAGACCATCCCACTAGTATGTGTTTCCCTCCACTCATCAGGCTTTAGACCCAAAGGTTTCCATTGTTAGTTCCCATTCTATGGGTATAATAACAACTAATGCCTACAGAGCAGTTTAATGTACTATCTTCCTACCTATAGATTTATTGGCTATCTTCCCTATTAATCTATTTCTTTCACCCCTTTTAAGGTTCTTGTCCTAGCTTTCAGTAACAGGGATGGGTACCATTCTGACAAGCAGGTCTTGAGCCCAATCAGAAAGCTGCTGGATGTCTCCTTGGTACTCATGCCACTATTATACTAGTGGTCACCTGTTGCCATGGTGATTTATATTGCAATTTACAGATATCATGCTGTTGATGAAGCTTGTGATTATTTCTCTCCCCCAGCAGCTTTTGCAGTATAGAAAGGGAAGTTCTGACACAAACTGTGGCATAGATAAACCTTACAGACATTATGCTATGTGAAATAAGTCTGTCAAAGGAAAACACTTTATTATTCCACTTAAATAAAGTGCTTAAAAAAGTCAAAATTTTGAGACAGAAGGTAGATTGCTGGTTTCCGATGGACTCTGCATGGAAAGATGCAGTATACCTATGTAAGAGAAGGAAATGTTAATAGCGTGTTGACTCATGCAAAAACTACTAATCCATGAAATCTCTCTGAAAGAAGTCAGTCACAACTGGAACATATTGTGAGGGGGTGGGACATATTCAACTCAGTTAACTGAGACCTTACCTAGCATGCACAAAGTCCTTTGTTCAGTATCTAGCTTGCAAGGAACTCAGCATGGTGCTGCACTCCTGTAATCCAGCATTTAGGTGATGGAGGCAGGATGATCAGAAGCTAGATGTCATCTTGGCTGAACAGTGAGTTAAGGTCATCTTAATATATGTGAGACTGTCTCAAACTTCAAAACAAGGCCAACATTGTTCATTTCATCTATATTTGATGTTCAGAATAGGCAAGCCTGCAGAGTGAGTAAGTAGGTTAGTAACGATCTAGGGCTCCTGGTAGAGGGGGATTGGTAATGAGCAGAAAGTTCATTTTTGAAGTTATAAATATATTCTAAAATTAAATTGCTTTAAGTTGGTATATCTATGAATATAATAAAATATATTAAATGACAGCCATTAACGTGTTGAATGGTAAACACAAAACAAAACAAAAAAACCCCAAAAACTAACTCGTTTACCAAATATGTAAAAATTTGTAAGAAAGCAAAAGCAGAAAAAAGGAAAAAGGAAAAAAAAATTCTTTTTCAGGTGCCTCCAAATTGATTTCCAAAGGGTTTGTATGAGTTTACAATCATACCAGCAATGAATGAGGGTCCCCTTCTCCCAACATTTACAACAGCATCCAAAGGAAACCCTAGGACCGATAGAATCAGATAAATGGGAGGGTGGGAAGAAGTAGGTGGATTGTTGAAGGGAAAGAGAAGGAGGGAGAGTAGAGAAGAAGGGAGGGGGAGGAAGGAGAAGGGATAATTATTCAGTATGCTTAAAAAACTAGAAAAGTAAATAAATAAATAATTTTCTTTCTGCATTGAGAGCTAAATGGGAAAATACAGAGGGCATTTAAACATAGTTTAATAAACTCATGGTACTCAGAGTACCATGCATGCAAATTATCTATTCATCTCTTTCAGGTAGATGAGGGTAAAAAGGACTTTAGCAAATTTCTTTTTTTCCCCTGTAGGAGCAAAGATCTCTGCCTATGTTGTCATAGTAATCTGTGTGGTCTATGGAACTCACACAGAGGCAATCCAGACATTCTCAGTCTCAAATTTTGCTACATGTTTTTAGGTTTCTTGAGTTGCATAGTATCTTAGAGTTCCAATCTGAGCGCTTCATGTATACTCAAGGTTACAGAAACAACCCATCAGCAGGGTAATGTGGTTACTATGTATGCAACATGACCTGTTAAGTAGCTATAAAATAGAAAGAGAAATATTCCCATGTACACTTGCATAGTTATCACTAGGGTATGATTTTCAAAAGAAACAGAAAAAGCTTCCTTGGAAAACAGTGCGCATAGCCTGTCATTATTTATGTGAGAAAAGGGAAGGTATAGGCACTGGTAGACAGCAGAGGAAATAGCAGCATTTCTTTCAAGATGGCTTCTTATGTACTTTTCAATTTCCAGCTATCTAAATATTCTGCCTGATTCTGAAACAAAATGTAATTTAGAAACTCTGTTACAGCTACACCCTATTTCTCTGGGAACTTTGGTTTCATAACTTTATTCCTGCAAGAATATATACATATATTTCCCAAAGCACCATAGAGGAAACAAGGGATTTCATTCAACTTACAGTTCCAGATTAGTACAGTTCCATGGCAAGAAAGTTACTTGCAGGAGCCAAGGAAATTGGCCATGCAATATCCAACATCAAGGGCAGAAGAGAAGAACCAATGCATTCCATCCATCTTTACATAGGTCAAGTCTTTATTTACACCACTTGCCTAGAGAATGGTGCTACTCAGGAAAGGCAGTGCTTTCCACTTTCAGTCAACAAATATAAACCAAAGAGCAATAAAAACTCCGGCATGACAGTTGTACACAGGGCTGACTCTACTCTTCTTTTCTGTGTTCTCTGGGCCTCCTGCCTTTGCCTGGCATTCTGAGGAGGATTGGGATGAGCAGTGTTTCCACCATTTTAATTATGGCTTCAATTGCCCTTCATGATCATGGCTGTACTCCGTGACCTCAGCAGGGTAGACGCTCCATGGGTAACATAAGAAGTCCAATGTCCGTACAAAATTCTGTATACTTTTCCAAGATAAGAAATTGAATTGGTAGTCTCTCATATCATGAGCTGAAGTTATTTCCTTCTTTTGCATTCCCTGAGAATAGTCCAGCTGTTAATTTCAATAATTTTCATCATCATGAATTTGTATCTGAAGCAAAGTACATAATTTGAAGCTAGCTTTTTATGAAATACAAATGATTTGGGAATAAATGAAAATGTCCACCGGTTGTCTGATTTCTGTCTTTTGTTTGCTCCAGGAAACACACCTACATTATCTCTTTGAAATCAGACTCACAACTGTCATTTTCAGTTGCTGGAAGTGTTGTATTTGGTGCTTTAACCTGAAAAAGAAAATCAATCTTCAGGATTCATTGACTGTTACTTTGGGGCTAGAGTTACGGATATATGATAATTTTCCTTCTTGTTCCCCTGACTTGAATAAATGAAGCCTGTTATACAAGACTAAGAAATATGGTCTTGACATTCCTTCTTCCCACTGTAGGCTGGAAGATATGTCACAACTCAGCAAATAACCCATTAAGAATTAGATTTCAGTTCTAAATAACCTCAGGTGGACTCTGGTCAAGGAAGCAACATCTCTGATGGGATGAATCTGCAGCCTTCTCACAAGAATGTTGGTAGGATTTTATGGTAGAAGATGGTTCAATATATGGGGGCTGGGAGAAGTGGCTCAGGGATTAGTACTCTGTCTGGCTAGCAGAAGGTCCTGAGTTTGGGTCTCAGGTTCCATGTAAAAATGCCAGGCCAAAACTTCTACCCACCACCACCACCACCACCAGGGTGGAACCTGGGAAATCCCAGAGCAAAACAAGAAGGAGGTGGAAGCAATCCACGATATTCCTGAAGTCACCTTGGTCCCCCACAGGGACACACAGTGCCCTCTGATACACACACGTGCACATACATAAAATGAAAAAAATTAAAAGAATATAGGTCAGTATCTAATTTCATTTATTTTAGTATATCTTCCATGTTGAAGAAGCAAAAATGTTGAGAACTTCCTTAGTCAAAAGAACACAAAATGTGATTTAGTATCTTTTGATTATCTTTCATGAGACTTGAATTCTGAACACTGCAGAGGCTGGGCAAACTCTAGAAAGAAAATACATCTCTAAAACCAGTGAATGATACATAACAACTTTATTCTGTACCCTGCTTTTAGTTGTAGCAGCAGAAGAAATTCCCTTATAATTTCTATTTTACAATTTTGTTTGGGAGTTTAGAAACACAAATGAGAATGTGTCTTTCTGGTTGAAAAGAAGCAAGTTTTTACGGGAAGAAAGATAGGAAATGGGACTGGGTAATATGAGGTAAAAGTGACTTAAATTCGTTATAGATATTTATGAACCTAATACTAAAGAAAACTCAAAAATAGAACATTGTGTCTTCTTCAAATCGCTCAATAATTTTGTGTTTTTATGTCTTGTAATATATCAAATCTAATGCACAGCAAAGTTAGGATAAAGTACTTACCACCTTATTTATTGGCTAAATTGTCCTCGAGTCTGGCCAAGTCTTGAAAATAATGAAATTTTTACTCCATTTCTGAGTACATAGTGCAATTCAATTTGAAAATGAAAAAACCATCAAGAGAAAGAAGTACTTGACCACGTTTCTTACCACTAAAGCCACAGCTGCTCCTGTTAGAGGTATTATTTTTAATCATCTGACCAAATCAGACTAAACACTCAATCTCTTCCAGAAAGTGCATAGTTCCCCAAGTTGTATAACTGATTTCACCAGGGATAGACAAGTCATATCCCAGAGCATGATCCCATGAACTGTCAAGCTCAGGACTCTGCATCTCTATTTCTCATTATTTCAAGGATTGATCAGATGATCTTAGCAGAGACATGTGCACACACATTTGATGAAGCCTCAGATATTACCTAGTGTCATCCTGAGACAATACTGTGACAATGTTATTGTCTAGTCCGGATAGACTCTTAAAGTGAGGAAATATCATTTTCTTCCATAGCCTTGCTCACTGTCTTATTGAACATTATCTACTACACAGCTCTCATTGCCTATCTGGCCTCTTTTCAGAAGTCATCTCCATTTCTTGTGCTTATTTTCTTTAGAATTATCTTTGTGATGGCTTTTCCCTGTGCAATCTTCTATATGATTTTCATTTAGAAAATTAAGTTGTGAAGACATTTCTTTATTTCTATCAGCTCTTCAGGTGACTTGCTCTTTCTGAAAGGCATAGTGCCTTCTGACTCTTTTTTTTCCTGGATCCATAATGTTCTTTTACAAGATAATTATTTTCAAAGAACTTGCAACAATTAATCCTTTTTCGAAGCTTATGCTGCATTGTTGTAACGTATTTTATCTCTTGCATATATGTATTCATGTGCATATATTGTGTATATATTTATTTCTTGGCCATTTACTTCCTAAAATGTGTCAAAAGTTTTGCACTAGGCTGGCAGCCTTTGTTTAATCCCAAGTCTTATCATATCAACTGCTTACATGACCATTTCACCTCAGCTACTTGACCTCCTCAATAGTTCATGCTTCATCCCCAAGCTTTTCTGTTGTTTTCATTATAGTGCTAGCCATTATCATGACTGTCCTTTCAAAAATCATAGAACTCTGACATCCTTTCCTTTTACCTCACGTTATCATTCCCACAACATCTGCCTTCCTTCATTAATATTTCTAGGCCCTATTAAATGTTCCCAACCTAAGTGCAGCCACACATGAGTAAGGAAAGCAATGGATGAGGCCTTAATGCAAAAATCACAGACTTATTAAAGACATTTTGAACTTTTGTGCTGTGTGTGAATTGATTGCACAGTCCTCAATGGTGATAGCATCTTGTCACAATGTCAAAAAGTAGGATGTGTCAAATTTTTGTTTTTGTTTTTTTAAAACTGTTTTACCCATTACATTTTTTCTTTGATTTCACATGTGTATGACTTTGTATTTTTTATATAAGTATTGTATATCTGAGGAAATTATAAACCAATCTTATTTTCATTTTGCAAAGTTGTACTTTCTAAACTTGGATAGACTTTAGCTTCACTAAATGCTTTATATATGGCCAAAATTATCTGTCCTTCATAGGATAATGTAAAAAAACTTCACCAGGCTTCTTTAATTCTTCAAACATGCTTGTAATTTTATTGATAAGATAAAAACCATTAAGTGGGAGCACATTAATTTCTTCAGCATTTTCACAGGGGCATTGGAGGGCATTGGCCACCATATTTCTTGTTCTTTTACTTCTACTTTTAGTGAAAAGGACAAGTGAACAAGTCCAAATATTCTACCTATTTCTCTAGTCAGTTGTGGGGTGGGTGGGGAGAGATGGGGTGGGGTGAAAGGATTGCTTCATCAGCTGGCTGGGCCCTCTTTTCTGCTAGCTACTCTTTCATTGAGCAGCCTTCCTCTCAAACTCTTATACCCTCAACTCTCTGCCACATGACAAACATTCAACTCATCTATCATTAACACTAATGTCCAGTAACATGACCTTCTTTCATCAAAATCCATAGTACTGTGGGGGACTCCAGGCTCAGACACCTTGTCCCAAGAGTGTTAAAATCCCTATAGTATAGAGATCAGAAACCTTGCTATTTCAAAAGGGCAGGCAATTTTGTTTCTCTAAGGACAGAATAAATGGTTCCTTTGTTCTTTTTATTAAATGCAAAGTAAGAATTCAACTATTGCTCATGTGAAAAGCAGAACATCATTGACTCAAATTTGATAATTTTTAAGAAGGAGAAGTTAAACATTGGATAAGACTGAGTCTCTAAGATGTGTATTTGTGTTGGGAGAAAATAGATATTATATTTTTTGAGACCTGAATGAATTTAAAAATTTCAAGTATTTCAAAATGTTGCTTGTTCCTGAGAGGAGTTGTAGACATTTTTATCCAAGACATTAAAAACAGGAAATAAGAAATGAATACAAATGCCTATAATGAAGACATTGAATCATTTTCAGATGTGCTTGACATTGACAGACATTTGAAAGAAAAGATCAGACTGGGTGGATCACACTCAGTTCTAGTTTTATTTAAATTGGGTGCATGTTAAAGGCACTAAGATAAGATAAATTGCCCATGAGGAAAGGTTATTCTTCTGTGAATGAACAGGACATTCTTCCCGAAGTTGGTCAATGCTCTTCTGTCAATTCTATAGGAAAAAGGCATGATCTGGGGTTATAAAGAATGATTTCAGGGCCAGAGAAGCACACAGACCCCAAAGACTTTGTGAGGTGATTCCTACATACAATTCACTACAAAGCAGAGATTCTTTAGACAAAATTTGCTTTCAAGTTTGGCATAAAGCAAATAGATGAAACTGGCTGCTTTGTTTTGTTGGGGACTAAGGGCTGACTCTGAAGTGATAGACACACATTAAAGGAGGAAAAAACCAGCTTCAAAGAGCTCTTTGTGGTCAAATATTAATAATTTAAACATCAACATAAATAATAATAGTACAGATCACAGCTAATGTAATAAATCCATAAGTTAACATAATGTTGCAGTTTATATTCATGGTGCTGATAAACACATGACCAAACAAATTAGGGGAACAAGAAGCTACTTCAGCTTATGATTTTGATTGCACTTCATAGCCCAGCTTGTCAAGAGAATTCATAGCAGCTTCATAAGTTGAGGGACTGGCCACAACATATCAATCGCAATTGCTGAGAGAGGGCCAAATTTTCTTACTTGCCAGAATGACTGCATGCCAACATGCTAAAATATGATTAAGTTTGCCAAACTACTGAACCAGACTTCCCCATCTTATCCACATACCTAAATTCAATTCAATATGAACTGAGTCTTCCATCATCAATTTGAAAATCTCCCATAGATTTGTTTAGGGATTGCCTTAATTGCTATTCCTCATGAATGTACTAAAAGGCTCAGCCCTCATTTGTCAAGTTGGCACCTATACTTAATTAGCACATATGTTTATAAATAAGCAAATAAATTAAATAGTCAATCATGGATAGGATATTAGAATAGTCTTAAAAGTTTCCTCCTAAAGCAGTGATTGATTATAAAAGAGAATAGCTTCACAGTACCTCAATCAGGCAGATAGCACCTTAATCAAGAGATTGAAGCTAATATTGTCAATGATGAGAAAAATTGAAATCACATATCACCTGGCAGATGTAATGAGGAGGAGAAAGCATCTCTCCTATGATATTCCTGCCCAAGATGCAGAACCTGAATGTAATCATGACAAAATAGCAGATAAACTCAAACACGTTACAAAATACCTAGCTTATAATCTTTAAAAGTGGCAGGTCCTTGAAGAGCAAAGAAAGACAAATTGCCTTAGATTAAAGATGACTAAAGAGAAATGACAACTAAATATATGTGAACTTTGATTGGATGTTTTCCCAAATAACATTACTGGAACATTTGCTAAAAGTTGAACAGGGTTTAAAAATTAGATAGGCTTGCTTTATTGCTTGATCCACGTTAGTTTCCTGTCTTTAACAGTAGTTCTGTAGTTTAATGGGAGATTGTCATTATTTTTAAGGTGTAGTAAGGATTCTTTGGCAGTTTTCTGTGCCAATGATTTAAATGGGAGCATAGTATAATTCATTATGTTGGATAAGTTTTCTGTGAATTTTCAGTTGTTCCAAAAGAAATTAAATTTCAACAATGGGGTAATAAAGTCAAGAGATTGACATCATCTCTTTCCATCTTCCAGAGCTTAGTAAGACTTACCTCTTTATGTTAGAAAACAATGAATATACTCATTGCTTCTAGATTTTACTCCTCACTAATTCTTTAAAATTATCACATGTTTCCTTCCCTTCTTTGTTCTATTCCATTTTAAATGCTCACCAAAGATATCATTAAAATGTTGACTTCTCAACCTTGTGCCGCTTAATGTCCATGTTTCCTAGAAACTGAACTTAGTTTATTCCTTGCTTCTTAGTTTATTATGTTATGTTAGATTAGATAGGAAGCAACTCAACTGTTTTTAAGATACAAATAAATGTAAAACATTAATGTTGCTGCACTATGTTATTATACATGAATATATAGTATATATTAGTTATGGTCATTGTTATTGCTAGCTTAAAATTATCACCTTTTATTTGGTACATATATTCCTATCTCTATTTTGATATTCCACAGAAACCCACAAACCAGAGGGAAAAATCAAGCATGTGTTTCATGACTTTCTCTGACACTTGTTAGCTGTTTTAATGAATACCTCAGTACCTGTCTTGACCTTTTCCTTATTTTTTATTTGACTCATCCAGTTGATAGCCAGAGAGTGTTAACTGACTGTATTGTATTTCTTATTATTTGTCTCATCTTCTCTTTCCACTGTGACCCTTTTACTTCATAATTCCATTTCTATCTCATGCAATAACTGCATGTTACCTAAACATCTTTTCTGACTTTCTATTCATCTATATCAAATCATTCTTCTACCTTATCTCAAAGGTACTCTTTTTGAAATGCAGATAGAAGTCTACTTTGCACACATTTAATTAATTTGTGTTGTTGTAAAGATAAAACATACTCCTTTTGTAAAGACCATTCTATCCATCTTCAGCTTCATTCAACTTCTTCTCTTCTCTTTGCTGAGTTTTACAGCTCTGAACTTATTGTGTATTCACCAAACACCTGCTGGCTTGCTTTTCTTCTTCTGATCTTTTATCTTATGCATCTTTCATAGTAATCTCAAGATCTCATAGCTATCTACTTATTCTATTTCTCCCATTACACTGAAGACATCCTGAAGGCAGGAACTATATATATATGTGTGTGAATATGTAATTCCATTTATCTCATGTACTGAATTCCTAGTACAATGTTTAAAAATAATTCTTTTTATAAACAAATGATACAATTTGAATTGATAATTTTTTTTCCTAATGCTGCATCATTTTAAAATTATCATCCACTTATGGTATATTAGCCTATCATGATGCCATTACAGTGTATTGGCCAATTGATACTGGTTTTCTGTTCTCAGTGCTTATCTTTAATAAGTAATCATATATTTTTTACTGACCATGTAGTTTTTAATTAATAAGAGATTGACTGAATGAGATACGAAATACTATAATGGTTTTTTTATGAGGCAGATTTCTACCCATAAGATCTAAAATATGTAGATCATAGATATTTTAAGCATCTTTTGCTCTATTAAAGAATAAAAATTATTATTTTATTGTAAATTTGGGAGAAGAATTTCTACCATCAGTAGCAGTGGTGTTGGAACAGTTCTCCAACTATGACTAAAATGAAAAAAGTCCTTTGCAACATATTTTCCTAAAGGTTTGAAATCATTTAACATTCATATGGCAAAAATAGCAGTTTGGGCATTTTATAACACAAGAGTTATGAGTCTCTAAAACAGCAAACATAAGCACAATCATAAAGTCTCAAAAGCATCCCTTCACAGTCTTTCACAAATCTTTGAGTTGCATATTCAGGAAAATGCAAACATAGATTTTTTTTTTGCTTTTTAATAATTTTATTTTGTCTGATTGTGATTTTAATTTCCCAGAGCACCTTGGCAATGTTGAAAACAAATACAAATACAAGGGATGTTTATAAAATTCTAGATTTGTAGAACATCCTTGGGTACAAATTAAAGCTCAATGGTTATAATTCATGTGTTATGTCAAATATGACAGAAAAAATTCATGTCTATCTTTGTACTTTTTTCAGAAAATAATAAACTAAAATAAAATAGTGAATCTGAAATCTTTAAGGACTTCGTCAATAGGTGTGGGTACAACTGGAATGTAAAAGAATTAGTTAATTTCAGAGTAAATTTCATTAAAATAAACGGATTAGTCAGAGGTGGGGTAATACATACAGTACTTAGGAATTTGAAAGTAGATTTTGAAATAAATTGAGACCTTGTCTCAAAACTTAAATTACTTAATCAAATTAAATAAAAAAACAAGATTGGAACAAAACAGATCACATTCATTACTAAACCCCATGCTGTGGCTAAATTCCTGAGGTATGATTCCTCTATCATTGCTTGCATTTGAAATTTAATGTTCAGCTTAATCTCTTGATTCTAGGAAAACTGAGGTTACTGGAGATATTAACATCTTGCTATAATGTCAGAACTGAAGTATGCAACTATCATTGTATCTAATAATCTTACCAACATAAATTACTCCTTCCCAAGTTTGAAAAAACAGCCAACTTCAACAAAAAGGCCTAGACAAGTAGAAAGTTTATTGCATCTATAAGAATCCTCTGGCCAGAGATCATCACTGTAGAATATATTTACATGGTATTTGGCCTACAGTTGTATCTGTGTGTCCTGAATACTATATCTCAAGAGAAATGTTTAAATTATTAGAGTCATCAGAATTTGAGAAGTGTGTACACTTACTTTCTTAGATACAAGATGGAAAGCCTAAAATGTGCATGGTACTTGAGTACTATAATCCAATTTAGGACTTGCCTCAGCTTTATGTTCAAGAACAACATGATCAATTAATGAGAACCTATCTCAAAATAAAAATAAAGCAAGACTAGTGATATCCAATGTAGAGTGTTTTCCTATCATGTACAAGGCCCTCACTTTAAATGCTAATACTACATGCACAAAAGAAGCCTGTAAAGAACAAAGGTAAGCATTTCTCAAAAATTTCTTCTAAAATTCTTGCAGTAGGATAAACTATCCTGCCTATAATATCCTTCAAAGTATTTTCACTATTAGATGGAAAGTATTAGGTAGACTGAACACTTATTGCTTTTAGCAAATTACTTGTATGCTGAGAGATGTAAAAACAATGTGGTACTCATCAGTAAAGTGACTGACAAAGTCTGATTACATATGAAGCCAGTGAGTATTAATCCCCATTACTGTGGCATAGTTTTAAATACCCTTCTTGCAATACTTTAGTATAGCTCAATACCTCTTGATGAAGGAATTTGCTTTATTTACTTAATAAATTTAATTTTTATAACCATAAAAATATAATAAATATAATTTTATAACCATTCTTACTAAATTTCTTATAGAGAATAAGGTACTGAATATGTAAATAAATAATCATAGTAACTGTAGCAGAAAACAACAGTATTTCACTTTTGTATAGAATAGAAAGTACATGGGTAACAAAAACATGGAAAGATATTCAGATTTATCTCTTCATTTGAAATTGCAGTGAGTATTGGATATCGATGAGAGATTTGCCCAAAGACCCTGTGCCCTATAGATGCCAAATTCTACAGACGCTCAGGAGCCTTGTATAAAATGGCACATTAGCTGTCTATAACTTCTGCATGGCTTCTTGAATACTCTAAATTATCTCTAGATTACTTACAATATCTAACACAAAGTAACTGCTGTATAAATAGCTATCTACTATACAGGGAATAAAGATGGGAAATTATGTACATATTAAGTTCTGGCACGATCTTCTTTCTGAATATTTTTTATCCTTGGTTGGTTGAATCCATGGGTACAGAACTTATGAATATGGAGAGCCAACTGTATGTATTAAAAATCTACCTCTAGGCCAAATGTTATTGTTGATTTCCACAAAGCAGAAAAGGTGTTCCTTTATGGGTTTACAGTCTAGTGAGAAAGATTAGACATTGCTGAGAAATGACTAATGTTAGACTATTATTTCTTGTTTTGTCACAAATCCACTTCTGGAATGTGACTAAAGTGAATAATGGAGCAAACTATAATTTGGTTTCTTTATTTAAAAACTATCTAGTCAAGGTGATGACTATTACTTTTAAAGAATAATTGTGACCCATTTGGAAAAAATATGTAGTAACCACAGCACAATGTCTGCATCATATAATAGAATCATATGTAAAGTTTGATTACTCATAATTCTTAGATTATAGCTTGCTCATTTGTAAAATATAAAAGAAATGTGTCACATGTGTTTTTAAAAACTGAAACACAAGTTAAAGGCAGAGATAAAAAGAGAACAATGATAGCATTGTAAGACAGATATCATTAACATATGAGAAAGATTTATGAAGGTTAATCAATTTAGGAAAGGTTAGAAAAAAGAATAGCTGAATTACACCAAAATTCATAACTATCATTGCCAGATATAACATGAAAAAGTTCACTTTTAATTTTTTAAATTTCTTCATTCATTCTTTGTAGCAGCTATCATTTGATCCATGGAAACCATATCCATATCAGTGATTTTCTTTGTTTTCTACTAGAATCACAGGACATCATAGAAATTTAAGATGTTTTTCATTTCCCACATTATTTAGTATAGGAGTCAGAAATCTTCCCTTTGGATAGTCCCTATCTAGATGATTCATTCCCAGATGAACCATTCATCAACAGGGAGAAAAGCCTATCTTCACTTATGGGCAATAATAAAGAAGCAAGAAATCATTCAGTTTTGTGAGAAACTGACATTCTGCTGGCATGTAGGTCTAAATAAATACTTAGTTAAAAGTGCAACATTGAACTGAAATGACCCACAGTTCAATACAATGCAACTTGTTTACTTGGACATATTTAATCTTGCCCAAGAATAATTTATAAAACTATACATACAAGATAGATACTCTGAGTTACAAAACAGCAGGAATCTAAAACAATGGGAATCTGTTACTGATTTATTACTTTTTAACTTTATGTATTTCTACTAGGCTTGATATTAAAATTCTTTTAGGGAAACTTACTGTATATCAATTTAGCAGAAATAAACTATATTTACATAAGATAAAGAAAAGTTTGTTGATTTCATTCTGTGAAAAGAGAGAAAACAAACAACATGAGATCATGATAAAACCATTCCATAAATCTTTGCATAATCCATTCTTTAGAAATCATAGGGAAAGGTCTTCTATTGATGTTTTTGTAAATCTTGTGTCTTCACTAAATTGACTTTAGGTTTACATTGATCTGCTCAGGATCCAGCCATTGAGTTTATACCCAAAGGCATCTAATCACCTTCTGTCTAATTCAGAACTAGTAATAAATCAGGAGTCAGAAGTGATTCATAGCTTCCTTCAGGTCATTGAAACTCTTCAAAGACCTTTGGAAAGGACTACTGATTTTTTGTTGTTCTTGTCATGTTTTACATGGTATAATTACAATATATTTCTTATATTATTATTTCTTATACTATTCTAATACATATGAAAAGCATATTCATTTCATAAATTGTATAAAATCAAACAGAGATTTTTCTACTTGGATTAGAAGTTCTGAAATCTTGAAATGCTATGTTTGCTTTTGTATGATCTGAAAATGACAAAACTGTGCAGAAAGACTATCAGATGACATTTGCACTCAATATACTGCTGCGCTTTGGAGCAATTATGAACCATAGGGATACTGTACCTTACTCTAGAATTTGAAGACATTTATTAAAGTAAATAAATAAAATACTTTATAAGGAACTCTGATGTATCATCTTACGAGAAATCATCTTACATTTTTTGTATACCACAATTCAAAGTTCAACATTGTTTAATTTTTGAGATTACCATGGCAACAGGTGATGAGATTACCATGGCAACAGTGGCATGAGTATCAAGGAGACAACCAACAGGTTTCTGATTAGATTCAAGACCCACTTCTCAGAAGGGTACATATCCCTGTTCTTGTAAATTTGAACAAGAACCTATTTAAAAAATGGGAAGGAAAAAAAATCAATAGGGAAGACAGCAAATAAAGTGTCCTCTGTTGGTAGCTGTACCCATGGAATGAGCATTTACAGTGGAAACCTTTGAGTCTAAAGTTGGATTAGTGAAGGGAAATGTAAATATCAGTGTAGTGCCTGAAGAGAAGTAACTTGACATATTACTGTCATAGTTGGGCACAGGTGTCAACTTGACAGTTGAGGGTTTGAGCTCTGGGCACATTTGTAGAGAATTAATGGTTGAGTTAGGCCCAGAGCAGACCTGCAGGAAATTGTCTAGCTGATGGGGAAGGCCCAGCTCATGGTGAGTGAGATTAGGCCCTGGAATAAATACAGACAGCTGGTTGAGAGAGTTGGCATCCTTTTGTATACTTGGCCAGGCATGCTGGTCTGGCAAGTAAGAATCATCCCTCTCTCAGCCATTATGTAGAGATAGTGTGGCCAATTCTCTCAGTCTTGGTGTTGGCGTGAACTCTCTTGTCAAGTTGGACTGAGAACTGTAACCAGATAATCATAAGAGACAATAAACACCTTTTTCCTTTAAGCCATTTAGTGATCATTTATCAGCAACCATGCAGGCGAACTGCAGTAGCCATGAAGGTCTGAGCATCCACAAGAGTAGACAGGTCAAAGTGAACCCTGGAGTCCATAGAAGTACACAGGCAGAGGGTGGGAGGGAGTGAGAGGGAATGGTGAAGGGAAGGGAGAGGATGGAGGGAAGGGGGAAGGAGGGAAGATGGGATGAATACCCAATATGTTTGTAAATAGGAAAATAAAAAAACACAAAAGAAGAGTAGTCAAATACAAAAGATCTACTGTAAGTAAAAGCTTAAATTAGTTGATGTTCAGTTTCCTTGCTAACTTTGTATCTTCAGGTAAATGTCTGATAGTCTTTCTGAGCAGTTTTCACATTTTCAAATCATACACAAATAAGCATAGCATTTCAAGATTTCAGACCTTCTAATCCAAGTAGAAAATCTCTCAATTTTGTTTTTTATATAATTTATAAACTGATAGCTTTTCCTATGTATTAGAAGAATGTAAGAAATATTTTGTAATTATACCATGTAAAACATGACAATCAGAACAACAAAAAATCACTAGTCCTTTCCAAAGGTCTTTGAAGAGTTTTGATGACTGGAAGAAAGCTATGAATCACTTCTGACTCCTGAATTATTACTGGTTCTGGATTAGACGTGGAGGAGAGAGAGAAACTGCAAATGGGTGTATGTTATGGTGCAGGGTGGAGGCCAGATGACAAACTTCAGAAGTCAGTTCTTTCTTTGAACCATGTGGGCTCTGAGTTTGTAACTCAGATTACTACATATGTGAGCAGATAGATGCCTTAACTGCTGAGCAATCTCACAAAACTTTCTGCTTCATGTGTAATTATGCTTAGAAGAATCATATTTTCCAGAAATATGAAGAACTTACCAAGAATTATAGCAATATTGATTTAAATGCAATTAACCAAAAAGAGAAGTGAGAATTATTTAATAATTAATGAGCAATCAGTAGTCTTAAATACTGTGATTAAGTGCTTTCACATGTATTCCTTTCATGAGTGCTCTCATGAGTGCTAGAGAGACAGAAGTTTGTCTACTGCTAAACTTTTATAGATGGGAAGCAGAGGTTGCAGGACCTGTTAGGTTGCTCACTTAATCTCAGATGTCTACTAATGGCAGTACCAGGCTTTTGCTCTGCTTCACTTGAAGACCATTATCTTACTTAACCACTATTTGCAAATGAATCAGTTGAAACAAGTTATGGCTGACACAATTGGCCTTTGTTCTTCATCCTAGTCCCTTACATCCATCTCACTTGTCGTAATTGTGCAATGGAAAAAAACATAGGCTTGGATATTAGATCATACCACTTACTCAATTCTTTTGAAAACATTGAGAAAGATTACCATGTGCAACTCAATCCCCTCATCTGTAAAATGAATATAAAATAATCCACCTCATGACAGATTTTGTGGGCAGCCTTTCCCCTCAAAACTAGAAGAGAGTGGAAGATTTCTTGTAGGTACAATGAAATAGGAAGATTTTTATCTACTCCATCCCATTTTGTTATATAAACTATCTTCCTTGGAAAGATGTAAATGAGATGGCCAAACCTGAGACATAACAATCTATTATGAAGACACCTCAATGACAATGAAGATAGGAAGGATTTGGTGGTTCTGCTTATGCAGTTATCAATTTAAATTAATTATGATATTTTTGCATATTAATCATAAGGAAGCAGTCTTCATGCTTCTCTAATAAAATACCCTCCTGGTGGTTTATAAAAGACAGAAATCTATGACTTTCAGTTTCAGAAGCTAGAAATTAGATATCAAGATACCACCATTAAGATGCAATAAGGCCTATCTCTTGTGACTTCAGTTAATTTCCTGCATGTTATATCTCTTTGTGCCTTCCCAAAGCAGAAAGAGGAGGAAAAATTTCTCCAAATCCCCTTTAATTGGGACAATACATCCTTTTATGAAGGCTGTACATTTATGACCTAATTACCTTCTAAACAATCACCTTCTAATACAATCTTATCAAAGATTATGATTCTAATTCCAGAAGTATAAACATTCAGTCTCCTAATTCAGTACTCGTTGGTGCTAATTTTTATAGACATGTTCAAGATTTTAATGTTGAATACTTTTAATGTGAAGACTCTTGGTTTTTATTTAAAAACAGCTTGATTGATTGCAATTAACAGTGTATTTTTATGCACATTTAATTCTAAGCACATATATTTTATAGTCTAATCAAAGCATTAATCACCATGGTTATTTGCAATGAAGCCTTTTTTGGAGAATTAAACAGTGGATTCATCTACTATGTGTATCTCCAACATAATTTTTATTTTAAGCTTTTCATTTAAAAATATTTAACCTATGGAATTCTTTATTTCACATACATACATCTTTAATTATTTGTATTTAGTCAATTAATAAGCTGAGTTTTCTATATCAGAGACAAAATTTATTGTTCTTCTTGTGTTACTTTTTAAAATTTTTTTTATTATTATTTATTCAACTGCGCATGTGCGTGTGTATGTGCGCGCGCGTGTGTCTGTGTGTGTGTGTGTGTGTAGAATCACGGACGAATTCGTGAACCACCATGGACGCCTCCACCTCCTTCTGCCCCGGGATTCACAGGCTCCGCCCTACCAGGACCAGAAGCGCAGGCCGCCCCCGCTTCCCGCTTCCCGCTTCTGCCTGGTGTTTACGTGGGATCTGGGAACCGAACTCAGGACCTTCCGCCTGCAAGGCGGAGGCTTAACCCCTGAGCCACCTCTCCAGCCCTGTGTTACTGTTTTTATTTCCACCTGGGATTCTGGAGAAGAACACATTTATCATTGAATGAAAAGGTTAGTATGAGGCAGAGAAGTCTCGAGGGTAACATAGACAATGTGACTACTAGTCTAATCCTAACTAGAGGGTACTAAGGGGTGCTGGAGTGGAGCTTTGGGCTGAAGTGGAGCTTTGGGCTGGAGTTGATCAGTAATGCAATTGTGGTTCAAGAACCTTATACCTATCTCTTTATAGACAAAAATATGCTCATGAAACTCATGAATTAGAATGATCAGTTCTTAGCTCCTTCTTAGCTGGTCACTCATAGAATTTTATGGAACCCTTAAATATCAGTATGTTCCCATAAACACTATAAATTTATTTCTCTTCTATGTATCTTTTGTCAAACACTCACAGCACAGATGTATCCAACATAGTTTTGAAGAATGTTTCCTGATCATCACGTTGTGGCATTTCCTCATGACTCATGTTCTAGTCCAGGGAAGAGGAAGAGTGTGGCTTGCATAACGCAGCATGGTAGAAGTTCTCATGAGTTTCTTTTAGAGCACATCATCTGTTGCTGTCCCCCTTTAACTTATTATTATGTGTGATTGTGGGTTTGAACTCCGGGCACATTTGTAGAAAATTAGTGGTTGAGTTAGGCCCAGAGCCAACCTGCAGGAAATTGTCTAGCTGATGGGGAAGACCTAGTTCATGGTGGGTGGGACTAGGCCCTGGAATAAAATACAGACAGCTTGTTGAGAGAGTTGGTATCCTTTTGTATACTTGGCCAGACATGCTGATCTGGCAAGTAAGGATCATCCCTCTCTTAGTCATTATGTAAAGAGAGTGTGGCCAGTTCCCTTGGGCCTGGTGTTGGTGCATGCTCTCCTGTCAAGCTGGACTATGAACTGTAACCAGTAATTGTAAGAAAACAAATCACTTGTTTCCTTAAGTCATTTGATGGTCATTTATTAGCAACCATCCAGGCAAACTGCAACAGTGATTATACACTTTTTGATTAGATCAGAATAGTAAATCCATCACTGGAAAATTTTAGAGCATAAATTGGGGAGTGGTTTTCTCTTCTCCATGCAGAAACATAAAACTGTAGAACCTACTAAAGAAATCTCTTGTACAAAGACAAACTAATATTTCACATTACCAGTAGTATTATTCCTTGGTCCCTATCACAATCTAAATGTGGTTGTCTTAAATCTTCATTATGTATTGTTCCACACTGAAACGCAAAATGAGCAAATGCCTAAGAATCAGTCTTTTATTATTTTCTTCTTAGTGTCTCCCTTCCCTACCAGTTACAGTAATCTTTCTCTACCAAAGTTGTCAATAATTCCTACTTTAGTTTTAATAGTAAAACTTAATGAATTTAACTCTTCATTACTGTTCTTAATAAATATTTCTAACTATTGCACTTAATAATACCCTTTTTTACAATAGTGTTTTTAATCAAGACTTTTGTTCAGTAAATTATTCCTTTATACTATTTTTAGTAATTGCTTTTATGCAGAATAGCATTGTCAAGATATGTATTATAATTTCCTCATTACAGTGATGAACATGATTTGGAGAAAAAAAAGTACATTTTCCCCAATAAGAACCTGTGGAATATATTCTTTTATAAGGAGCCTGATGAAAATCTGCTGCAACACACACACACACACACACACACACACATACGTGTGTGTGCACAAGCATATGTGTGCATTCTCACAAGAACCTTTTACAACCTGCTAGTGATTATACAAATAACCCTCTGTACACTTTCTTCTGTATAATGTGAGGAATTAGTTAACTATGTTGTCTGTCTCTATATCTGAACACTGTGATCTAGTTTTTGTTCCCCTCAATATTTTCTACACACACACACACACACACACACACACACACACATTTAATTCTCATGCATAATATCAAGCAGAATGAATATCGTTTAGTTCATCTCTTGTTTTTTTTTTTTTTCAGAGCACTCAGGATCTTTACCTTTAATATTTTTATATTTTCTTATCTGTTCTTCCAATCTTTCCATTCCTCCTTCCCTTTTTATCCCCAGTGCAAGTTCCCATTCAGGGTCTTGTACACGTGAGAAAATGTTCTTTTTTTTTTTATTTCAGCTCATACAAACTTATTAGGTACACCAGTTCCCTCCCTCCCTCCTCCTCCCCCCGTACCCCTTGCTCCCCCTCCCCACCCCTCTCCCTCCCCATCCCCCAGTGCCTCCCGCCCCAATTCCCAGAGAGTCCTTTCTTGTGCATGTCTGATTTTCCTCTGGGCCCTCCTCTCCGATGATGTACAAGGACCCAGTGGCCTTTCCCTGAACCCTTTCCCGTGTTCCCCTTAGGTATAGGAACACTGCTGTGGCTGCCAATCCTTTACCTACAAGGCTCTTGGTGCCTTTAGCAGATGCTAGACTTTGTGAGGTCAACAGTGTGTTGGACAATGCACAGGGCATGCAAAGTCCAATTATGATTGCTTCAGCCCTAACTAGTATAGAGTATCTTATATATCATTGCTCCTCCCATCCTTTTGCTCTTACACTCTTACCGCCCTCTCTTCCGCAAATTTCCCTGAGCTTCAAGATGGGGAGAGACTAAGCTGGACTAGTTCTAGGTGGTTGATATAGAGTCTCTGAAGTTCTGGATTGTGGTTTGTTGGTTTTCTTTTGCAGTTTTGCTGCTCCTGCAATGCCCTTCACTCCATCCTGGTGGGCATTGTTTGTTACCCCCTGGCCAGAGACAAAATGCTGTTAGAGTCTTGTGATAAAAGCACATTCAAAGATAGATGTAATAAAAGTGGGAAACCATACTAAGGGAGGGGTCTATCACCCATTTGCAAAATGGTTACATTGTATCTGCCAGACTATATGCCCTCCTCTTCTGGTGAGATCACACCCCCTCGGTAGTAAATGATCAGGAACAAAAGTCTGTGAACTTAATCAGATGTCTCATTACTTATTTGGGTCCTTGGTGGAGGCCTATTTTCCCTGCTGTAACATGGTCCCTTCTCTCCTTGTTTCTGGTGCGGCCCTCCTACCCCATCCCTCCTGTTCATAATCCTTGGAATTACTGTCTCTAGGTGGGCTGGGTAGGTTTGGTACTAGGAGCCACCTATTAGGGAGTACATACGGCGCTTAATTTTCTGGGTCTGGGATACTTCACTTAATATAATTGTTTCTAACGACAACCATTTCCCGGCAAATTCCAGTAATTCATCATTTTTGATGGCTGAGTACTACCCATTGTATAGATGTACCACAGTTTCCTTATCCACTCGTCAACTGTTGGACATTTGGGCTGATTCCATGACTTTGCTATTGTAAACAGTGCTGCTATGAACATGGTCATGATTGTGCTATCGAGGCGATCCTCTGCTGCCTGGGGGTTATTCCCAAAAGTGGAATAGCAGGGTCATATGGCATTTCAATCTTTAATTTCTTTAAGAATCTCCAGATGGCTCGCCAGAGTGGCTGTATGAGCCTGCATTCCCACCAGCAATGTAGGAGAGTTCCCCTCTCTTCACATCCTCTCCAACATTTGTTGTTGTTTGTATTGTGGATTTTTGCCATCCTGACCGGGGTGAGATGATATCTCAGGGAAGTTTTGATTTGCATTCCCCTGATGGCTAAGGAAGTGGAGCATTTTTTCAGATATTTGTTAGACATTTTAATTTCATGCCTGGTAAAGTTTCTTTTAAGTTCCAAGGCCCATTTTTTAATTGGGCCATTGGTTTCCTTGGTGTTTAGTTTTCTAAGTTCTTTGTGCACTCTGGACAGCAGAGTTCTATCAGATGTGTGGTTAGTGAAGATTTTCTCCCATTCTGTGGGTTGCCTTTGAGCTCGTGTTATAATCTCTTTATCTGAACAGAAGCTCTTTAATTTCACAAGATCCCAACTGTTGAGAGTTGGTAGCAGTGATTGTGCTATTGGATGTCTGTTTAGGAACTGCTGGCCTAGCCCAATCAACTCGAGGGAGTTCCCTATCCTTTCAACTATGGTTTTTATAGTCTCTGGCCTTATACAAGGTCCTTGATCCATTTGGAATTAAGTCTTGTACATGGTGACAAGTACGGGTCCAGCTTTAATCTTCTGCATGTGGAGATCCAGTTTTGCCAGCACCATTTGTTGAAGATGCTGTTCTTTTTCCATTGGATTCTTTGGGCCCCTTTGTCAAAGACCAAATGGCTGTAATTTTGTGGGCTTATATCTGGGTCTTCAATCCTTATCCATTGATCTGTGTGTCTATTTTGGAGCCAGTACCAGGCTGTCTTTATAACTATGGATTTGTAGTATAGACTAAGGTTTGGTATGGCAATACCTCCAGCTGTGTTTTTGTTACTCAGGATTGTTTTTGCTATCCTGGGTCTTTTGTGCCTGCATATGAACTTTGAGATTGTTTGGTCAACTTCTTTGAAGAATTGCTTTGGGATTTTGATTGGTATAGCATTGAATCTGTATATTGCCTTTGGTAGGATGGTCATTTTTACGATGTTGATTCTGCCAATCCAGGAACAAGGGAGGTCTTTCCACCTTCTGGTGTCTTCTGCAATTTCTTTCTTTAGGGTTTTAAAGTTTTCATTGTAAAGGTCTTTTACCTCCTTAGTTAGGTTTATACCAAGGTATTTCATTTTTTTAGGGGCTATAGTAATTGGGATTGTTTCTCTCAAGGCTTTTTCACTTCTTTCATTCTGGGCATATAGGAAGGCCTCTGATTTTTGCACATTTATTTTGTCCTGCCACCCTGCTGAACTTCTCAATTAGTTCCAGGAGCTTCCTGGTGGAGTTTTTGGGATCACTCAGGTATAAGATCATGTCATCTGCAAATAGGGATAGCTTGAATTCTTCCTTGCCAATTTGAATCCCTCTTATGTCCCTTTCTTGTCTTATGGCTTCAGCTGAGACTTCAAGTACAATATTGAATAGAAGTCGTGACAGTGGACAGCCTTGTCTCGTTCCTGATCGAAGTGGGAATGCTTCCAATTGTTCCCCATTGAGCATAATCCTTGCTGTGGGCTTGTTGTATATAGCTTTTATTATATTGATAAAGGTTCCTTCCATTCCCACTGTCTCTAGTGTTTTGATCATAAAAGGTTGTTGGATCTTGTCAAAAGCTTTTTCTGCATCTATCGAGAGTATCATGTGGTCTTGGACTTTGGACTGGTTTACATGATGAATTACATTTATTGATTTGCATATGTTAAACTAACCTTGTGTGCCGGGGATGAAGCCTACTTGGTCCCCATGAATGATCTTTTTAATATGGTTTTGAATCCTATTTGCTAAGATTTTGTTGAGAATCTTTGCATCTGTGTTCATCAGGGAGATCGGCCTATAGTTTTCTTTTTTAAGTGAATCTTTATTAGGTTTTGGGATTAAGACGATATTAGCTTCATAGAAGGAATTTGGTAGTGTTCCTTCCTTTGCTATTTGATGGAACAGTTTAAGGAGTATTGGTGTTATTAACTCCTTAAATGTCTGGATAGAACTCTGTGCTGAATACATCTGGTCCAGGACATTTTTTGGTGGGAAGATTCTAGATTACTTCCTCAATTTCCTTATATGTTATAGGACTATTTAAATAATTCACAACTTCCTGATTCAATTAGGTAAGTTGTGTTTACTTAGAAATTCATCCATCTCTTTTGTATTGTCAAACTTCACAGAGTATAATTTTTTGAAATATGATGTTATAATTCTCTAGATTTCTTGGGTATCAGTAGTGATAAGTCCATGTTCATTTCTAATTTTGTTAATTTGGGTTTTCTCTCTCTTGCTTTTGGTTAGTTTAGCTAGGGGTGTATCAATCTTGTTGATTTTTTCAAAGAACCAGCTTTTTGACTGGTTGATTTTTTCTATCGTTTTCTTCATCTCGATTTCAGATATTTCTCCCCTTAGTTTGCTAATCTCCTCTCTTCTACTACTTTTGGGATCAGATTGCTCTAGTTTCTCTAAGCTTTAAGCTGCATTGTTAAGTTGTATATTTCTGATGTTTCCATTTTTTTGACGTAGGCATTAAGAGCTATGAACTTACGTCTTAGAACAGCTATCATTGTGTCCCAGAGATTTTGGTAAGTTGTATTTTCGTTATCATTCACTTTCAGGAAATCTTGAATTTCTTTTTTAATTTCTTCCTGAATCCAGTTCTCATTCAGCATCATAGTGTTAAGTTTCCAGGAGTTAGTGTATTTTCTCTTGTTTGATGTGTTGTGGAGGTCCAGCTTTAGGCCGTGGTGGTCTGATAGGACAAAGGTTAGAATTTCAACTTTCTTGTATATGTATAGATTCACTTTGTGGCCCAATATGTGATCTATTTTGGAGAAAGTTCCGTGTGCTGCTGAGAAAAATGTGTATTCTTTGGTGCGTGGGTGAAAAGTTCGATAGAGATCTGTAAGGTCCATTTCTTTCAGGGTTTGATTAAGTTCCAAAGTGTCTCTGTTAAGCTTTTGACTTATTGATCTATCCCATGTTGAGAGGGCGGTGTTGAAGTCCCCAAGAATTATCGTTTGGGGTTTGATTTCTTGCTTTAGACGCTCTAGGGTTTTCTTAATGAATGTGCAGGGGCCCGTATTGGGTACATATATGTTCAGTATTGTGAAGTCTTCCTGGTGAATTGTACCTGTGACTAAAATGTAGTATCCATACGTGTCTCTTATAATTTTCTTTGGTTTTAAATCCACTTTGTCTGATAGCATAATGGCTACCCCTGCCTGTTTTCTGCTTCCATTTGCTTGTAGAATTGTTGACCAGCCTTTTATTTTTAGAGCGTGCCTATCTTTTGTGGTGAGATGGGTTTCCTGCAGGCAGCAGATTGATGGATTGTGATTTTTAATCCAAGTTTGTAATCTGTGTCTCTTGATCGGTGAATTATTCCATTAACATTTAGTGTTATAATGGAGAAACTATTGTTAATTCCAGACATTTATTATGTTTAGTAGCTTTTATAAGTATATTGCTTCGCTTTTAATGGTGTTATATTTGCCTTCTGTACTCCTGGATATGCCTGTTTTTTTCTTCACGCTTGAGTATCATTTCTAGCATTTTTTGAAGGCCTGGTTTGGTGGACATGTATCCCTTAAAGTTGTCTTTGTACTGGAAAATTTTTCTTTCTCCCTCGATCACGACAGATAGTTTTGCATGGTAAATCAACCTGGGTTGACATTTTTGCTCATTCAATACTTGAAGTATGTCTCTCCAAGCTCTTCTTGCTTTTACTGTTTCAACTGAAAAGTCATTTGTTATTTTAATAGGTTTACCTTTAAAAGTGACTTTTTTTTTTCCCTTGAAGCTCTCAGCACCAGTTCTTTATCTTGAATGTGGAGTGTTTTAACTATTATTTGCCGCGGCGTGCTTCTATTTTGGTTGTATCTGTTTGGGGTGCGGAATGCCTTTTGTATATGGATGGGCCTCTCTTTTTTTAGATGAGGAAAGTTTTCCTTGATGATCGTTTGAAAAATTTCCTCAGGGGTGGTATTTTGAGATTCTTGCTGTGGTATTCATGAATACGCATGTTAGGCTTCTTCAGGGTGTCCCATATCTCTTGGATATTTCTCTCAAGTATCTTTTTGGCTTTAACAACCTCTTCCATTGAGCTGGTTAGTACTCCCACTTTATCTTCAAGGTCTGAAATTCTGTTTTCTGCTTCGTTAGTTCTGTTGATAAGACTCTCTGTGGCATTCTGGGTTGAAGATAACTTGTCTTTTAGCTCAGTTTTAAACTCTGCTTGAGTTTGTTTTAACTGCTCTATGCCACTTTTTGTTTCTTGCACTGTTTTTCTCAACTCCTCCAAATGTCTGTTGTGTTCCTCTTCAAAGCGATTGATTCGATTATGTAATTCCTCCCGGATTTCCTCTTTCATAGTATTGAACATGATAATGATCATATTTTGAAAGACTTTATCCTGGGTGAGGCTTTCTTGGCCTTTTTCCGCGGGTTTGTTCTTGTTGGAGTCTAACATTATGGGATTAATTTCTTCAGTGGGAAATTTGTTTACTTGAGTGTTGCTTCTCATGGATTTGCACTTTGACTTTGGCATTGTCATTTTAACTCTTAAGATCTCTCAATTTCACTAAGCTGAATTATTTGGCCTGGGGTCCTGGTGGGCGGACGCGGGCAGAGACTTACCTAGGGCGTGGGGTGAGGCCCGGCTGGACCACGCGTGCATGTCCTGACCAGCGGAGCGGGGTGGGGTGTAAAGGGAGGATGAGGGCGTGGGCGTGGAGCTATTTAACCGGAGGGCAGCTGGGGCGGGGCCCGAGCGCAGGGGGAGGTCCTCCTCGTCCCTCGGCCCCGGCGCGCAGCTCCGGCTGGATGGTGGGAGTCGGACCCGGGTCCCTGTGGGCTGACCTGGGTCCTGGTGGGCGGAGCCCGAATGGGGACTTACCTAGGGCGCGGGGTGAGGCCCGGTTGGACCGCGTGTACGCGCACGTCCTGACCTGCCGAGTGGGGCGGGGTGTAAAGGGCCATCTCTTGTTTTATATAACTTAATACCCTTGTAATACATGACCTGGATCTTTACTCATCATTAATTTTGTTTTTTTCTTTTCAGTCTTAAGACACTTTTAAAGAACCCTGAAGTGTACAGAAGCATACAGGTGGAATGGTATGATGGGATGGAAGGGAAAGGTAAAGGGAAGGGAGGGGATGGAAAGGAGGGGGGAGGCACAAAGTCTAGCATGGACTAAAGGCACTAGGATCCTTGGAGGCAAGGGATTGACAGCCACAGTAGTGTTCCTATGCTTAAGTGGGACACAGGAGAGGGTTCTGGGAAATGCCACTGGGTCCTTGCACCTCATGGGAGAGTAGGACCCAGAGGAGAGTTGGGCATGCACATTTAAGGATGCTCCGGGGATAGGAGGGGGAGGCACTGGGGGATGGGAAGGAAGGGGGAGGGGAGGGGGCACAGGGCGGTGGGAGATCGGAGGGAGGGAGGGGACCGGTGTATCTGTTAAGTCTGTATGAGTGGAAATTAAAAAAAAAAAAGGAGGGGAGAGGGAAGGAAGCTGGGATGAATACTCAATATGTTTGTAAAAGTAGAAAAAAATAAAAATGCAAAAAGTAATAAAAAAGAATTCAGAGAATTTACTGTATGCAAAAACAAAACAAAACAAGACAAAAAGACCCATATAGTTGTATTCTTGTAAGCATAGCCAAAAGATATTTTTGAAGGAAAATATTTTATAGAGATCATGTTTTTCCTCTTGGTGCACTGGCATAAAAACGAATGGGCACAACTTGCTAAGAGTAAACTCAGCCTGCTCATTCAACATTGGCTTCTGGAATTAATATTTTTCGAGCTTTAGAAACATTTATAGAGAACTTTTGATTATAAACTGACAAGTAAATGTTTCTTTAAAAGAGGTTTTTCAATCTTTATGAAATACTTTTAAACATATCTATAGTTATTTTTACTGAGGCTACAGAATGACAGATGAAGGAGGCTGTCAGTTCCTTGGGAACTAATAGCATGCCATTCATTCCCATTATCCACAGAGGTTCGAGTTGCAGATAATTAATGACTTCCTATGATCATATATATTAGAATGCTGAACACTTGTGAATGCTAGTCCACCATTACTAACGTGAATCCAAGCTCAATTTGTTCATGAATTATTCAGTAATACATGATTGCTTTTAATCAGTGAATTTTTATGTGAAATGGATATAACTTAAATATAGGATTTCATGATTTTTCACAACTGTATATATGGGCAGTCACACTCCAGTAGGCTAATATCATGAGAAAGATAACATTATGCAGCACATTGTTATGTGATAATAATGTATGCTATAAATATCAGAAAACTTTAGCTCATTTATTCTTGGTCATAGATATTGACATTTTTTCTTTCTTTTGTTATAATAAATGAAGTTGCTTTGTACTTTCTTGTATAAAATCATCCTCTCTCTCCATCCCTCATGACAAAAATTTACAAGTAGAATTGCTGAGTTATGTAGGCAAGTATAATTTGACTTCAAGAGGAAGTATCAGGCTGCTTTACAAGTAACTAGAACTTGCTAAAAAACTGAATGTTTCATGTGAGGGAAAGAAAAGTGTTAAGAAGAACTGTTTGTGCATTCCCTTTTATAAAAAGGGAAAAAACTGACTTCAGTACTGTAATTTCTTCTAAAAGTATGAGACTTTATTTGGAAAAAATAAATAAACAAGTTACATTTTGCTTTGCACAGCAATTTATACTTTATATAAATAAGTTTCACATTTTCAAATGAATATATGAAATGAGTTTAACCTTGTATATGCAAGAAATAAGTTACACACAAAGTTTAGATGTGCTTTTTTATGTGCATCATACTGATTTCAGGAAAAGTGCTCCATGGAATCATATTGTTCCTTCAGACAGGTTCATGTTTTAGTATTGTAGTGAATGTTCGTGACTGGTCACACCAGTTTTGTCTTATTTCATTTTATTTTTATTTAATTTTCCACTAACTATTTAGGCTTTGAGGAGACCAAATGTTTTCTGTAGATATTTTCATATTTTCATGTAGTTTATCATTGTTTACTTTTCTCATGGTTCACATTCTTAAGTATATTCTGTAAATCCAAGTCATATCTACATTGAGCACCTATTTTCTTCTTGTAATCATTTCATGATTGGTCTCTATAGCAATGCATTTACTTTGAAAGGGTCATTTTTAATGTTAGATTTACATTTGCAGAAAGGCGTCAGCAACATTTCAATTTTATAGTCTAAGTGGCCATTTATATGCATATTGTGCCTCAAATATATGGTTGTGTAACCAGGAGGTGGTATGAACTGTTAACTAGTCACAAAATGCATTAGGTGTAAAGCTGATGGCAAAAACGCAATGAGCTATTGTGTTTTCTTTCAGTAGGCCATACTGAATTATATAACGATGGTACTGTTGAGTGGTAACTTAAAATAAAAATGAATGTTCTGGTTACCTAAGACTTTCATTGATGTAAATATAATTTTACCACATTTCAAAAAGATCATTCACTACGAAATTTATCATATGTAGCTAAATGTAGGTCTTTCAAACACTCACTTTTTACTGTATTTCTCTGTCTTCAGTATTATCTTTCTAGTTCTCCATATCCCCAGTGAATGGCCAAAAAGATCTCAAAACTCTGTACCCTTCTCAGTTTTAATGATTGCATGGAGTTTCATAATTCCCACAAGTACTGATATTATTGATTAAAATTCTGCTCCACAAGAGATTTTGGAAATCCAACAATCTGCCCTTTATTAGTTTTCCATGGTTTGGGTATAACCTTTGCAATCAATTACATAGTGTATCTGGTTTTAATTCTGCCTGCCCAACAAATCTCCAGGTGCTCCTATCTTAGTGCTATTTTTATTTCAATGTAGGGAGTCTTCAAAGATGGGAGAATATAGTGGTTTGTTATGGCTCCCAAGGCCTTGAAGCAAAAGTTGCAAATGTTTCTGTTCATGTACCAGGAATGAACAAGTCCAGGGTTAGTTCTATGGTTCGCAAAGGATTTTAACTAGAGCTGCAAGTCAGCAAGCTGAATCAGTGTGGGAAGATTGATGCTGGGGATTTGGAGGTGAAGCAAACTCAAGGGAAGAAAGAATAAATATGGACAAAGGAGGCAAAGTTCTTTCCTGTTCTGAGAAGACATCTAGCCATGTTTCTTGCACATGGCTGGCTGGATTTACTTCATAAATGCTCAGTGACATAAGCCTCAGTACCTGTTTATGTCTCAATTATTCAACTTGAGTTTTCTTCATAATGGAGAAGAGTTGCAGGTTAAATGTGTTCCAAAGATCCTACCAGTTGATGAAGTGGGTGGTCCATGATACAAATTGATCATGTTTACATCAGTAGGAAACAATTCTGAGTGATGTAGGATTTAATTTTGTCCATCTTTCACTTCATTCATAGCCATATCTCACAACTTAAAGTTGTTAAGGTGTTTGCTGTATATCTAAACTATTATGAAGTTAAATCTTTATATAGAATATACATGTATTTCACACAGAAGAAATGTTCATCAAATGAATGTGATTTTTGAAAATAGTTTATGTCTCGGGACATGTCTAGGAACTAAGAATAGGAGAAACAGACAGGTTAATGTTTTCCAATTTGTTGAACTTTAGGTGAAATGTCCAAATTTATGTAGCCATAAATAATTTAATAGATGTGCAAATACATTCCCAAATATCTGTTGCTATTGTCACTACTTTTTAACAACCAATATAAAGTAAAAGGGCAGGAAACTGACCTGTGGATCTTTCAGACACAAAGTTTTTGCAACTGAGGTTGACACTTTTCTGGGCCTGTGTTTCTAGAACATCTCTGTCTCCTAGGTTGTACAGAAAACCTCGTTGTCTCAGGTTACTTAACACAATACATAACATAATAAAATTTTAACATAATAAAATTCTTAAAAACTGGGAGTTAGTTTTCTGTGTCTTAAAGTACACAGTAAAATATTGATTAGTGAAATATAACTGCTAATGCATAAGGCCTAGTTAGTTCAAAGTACTTTTAAACATGCAGTTCCTTCTCAAGGACAATATGACCCTTACTGATATGGATGAATGTTAACTGCAAAGCTATGTTCTCCACAATACAATGGACTTTATTGCCAAATTAAGAAGAGGATGCTCAGGGGCAAGAGATGTGACCTCACACAAATAACTGTATGTGATGGTTAGTATGAAATGTCAGTTTGATACCTCAAAAGTAGGTCTCTTGGCCCATCTGGAAGTATTTAGATTAAGGTTCTTCTCTAAGCATGGTTGTAAGGAATTGTCTTGGTTGCCTAACTGCTGTGGTAAAGTTCCTGTTGGTAGGAAAATTCCCTGGGTGGGTGAATAAACATGCAATGAGTTAGCAGAGAATAGGCAAGGAAGCAAGAAAATAAGGTAACATCATGTTTATCCTCACCCTTTAATCCCATAGTGGGTTGATGATGTGACTAGCTCCCTCAGCTCCTGCTTCTTTATCATACATGAAAATGGGATTCTGAGTTACAACAAATGTTTTTTTTCTTCTAAGTTATTTGGGTCAGACATTCTATTGCAGCATGTAATGGAACTAAAACATGACATTAGTTAGATTCTACCTCTTAAGGAGTCTTTCCTGGTAAGTTTTGTATAAGTAATGTCAAGAAATGGGAGAGTGTTAAGCTGAATGTGTATATGCTGATGTCATGAGGAAAAATAGCAACAGAAATAATGCAAAACCATGAGCTTCAGAGACACAGGTCATTAGCAAAACAGGACCTCTGCAAAAACAAAGCAGAGTGCCCAACCAAGAGGATGAGGAAATGGTTTCCATGTCCTATAAGTAGATCTCCTCATTTTTTTCTTAGACCCAGAATGCCTCAGTAAACTCTTGTCTTTGTTTTGAATTTATAAAATTCCTCTCTACTCACAGCTCTACCTATTATTAATATTCTCTTCTGCTGTTCTTATTTTAGTAATCGTAGTACACCAAGAAGAACCACAGTAACTTATCATCTTTTCTCCTTTTTATGTTTTTCGAAGATAAAGTGATAAAGCTTAATTTTTAAGTAAACAGCAACAAAGAAAGTTTGGGTAATTTTTTTTCCACACAAGCTTTAAAGGAGAAATACACTTTATTTAAGAACAGTTGAGTAAAATCTTACTTTCATTTGATCTGCTTCTATTACTTTCTGTTCACTTCCTTCTTACTGCTTCTATTCAATAGTTATAGGTTTCAGAGACTGTTTATAATGAAAAAACTTGCAAAAAAATTAGAGTTGGATTTAAAATGGATCCTCAAAATTTTATTTTCATAGTGGTTGGCTAATGAAGTCTTTATGTCTTCCTTGGAGACACAAACACATGCATTTATCAAAGTATAATAGCAATTCAGTGATATTTTTAATTTAATACTACAAATAGTTTAAATAATACTTCACAAATTTCCTTTGTTTATTCTTGAACGTTTTTGCTATTAAAAAAATCTGTTGTATAATCCGGTAGCTTAATGTATGTAGACTTGTTCTTTTTGCTTCATATTGCTTTGGCTCTTTAGGGCTTTTTATGGTTGCATACAGAATTCAAGGCTTTTTTTTTTTTGTCTTTTTGTTTTTCAAAATAGTGACACTGGAATTTTGAAAGAGATTAACTGTATAATTGCTTTCAGTGGCATGGTCAACTCATTGTATTCTAAAATACTGAACATGTGGTAGTGTTTCATTTGTGTTCATTTTCAATTTTTTAATCAATATTTTGGAAATCTTATTGTGGAACTCTTCACCTATACCTTTTCATTTATTCCTGGTATTTTTGTAGCTATTGTAAACAGTGTTTTTCTCTTGATTTGTTTTTGTTAGATAACTTCCTGTTTGTACATAGAGAATGGTGCTGATTTTTAAATATAATTTTCTATTCCTGAGGATTTTTCACTTGCACATAATGTGATATGGTCATCTTCACCCCTCATTGACTTACTTTATCTCATCCTACTTCTGCTAAACATCTTTCTTATTAACTGTCCCTCTCCCCCTACTGTCATATCTGTGTGTGTGTGCAATTATGTGTATGCAAACATGTATGCAGATAGTCACAACTACTGTGTGATCATGACTGTATCAATAATTTTATATTTAGAAGATAGTATTTTCCTTCCTATTTTCTGGCTCATACAGTCTTTCTACCTCCTCTTCTGTGATGTTCTCCTTGGGAGGATTTGATATATATGTCCCATTTAGGGTTGAGCACTCAGTAGTCACTTATTACCAGCATTTAGATCAGTTATGAAACTGCTTAGAGAGTTTTAACTTGTCAAAAGAAGCTCTTCAAGTGCAAAAGAATGCACTTGAATAGGTGTATAAACACAAATATTTGTATAGACACATTTAACAAGACACCAATGTGGTAGTATGATCCCCTTTAAGATCTGTGACATTTCTAGCCAGAAACTTCTTATCAGACATACAGTACCAGTCATGTATACATGATATACATGGTATAATGTATGCTAGTCAGTATTTAGGGGAGTGGGTTTCAAATACAATCAGAAAGTGGTTTATTCCTCCCAGAGAGTCATTCCACTATGACACAAGTGGGCATTTCTCAACTGGTAGGTCGGTATTGTAGCATGCAGCATCCATAGCCGGAGAGGATCAGTGGCAACATCTTTCTTCTAACAGTCTAGATAATACTTTCTGGCACAGCTGGGAGAAAACTTTTAGTTCAGTTTGAGCTTGATTTCTCTGTGTCCTATATTCAAAGCATATGGTGTCTTCAGCAATTGTTATTTTTTTTTCTAATGGGCAATAAACAACATTGGCAATAGCCTGTATCATTTAGGGAGCCCCTTGTAGCTCTTTGGATAACAACTCATGGGGAGATAGTTCACACCTGGTTATGGTTTCTGTATGTTCACTTGGTATTCTGCAACTTCATTGAATTAATTTATTATTTTCGATGGATTTTTATAGTAAGTTCAGTATTTTCTACATATAGATTTATGTATAACGTAACCAAGAACAGTTTGATTTTTCTCAGTTCCAATTTGAAAAACTTTACATCATTTCGTTCCCTGATTTTTCTGGCTGTGACTACCTATAACATGTTGAATAACAGTGATATTAGCTCTAGGTTTGCATTGTATAGATTTTACCCCAGATCCCAGTGAGAGACTGTTTCAAGAAACAAGGTGAATGGTGCCTATGTCTTTCTTCACATGTATGCAAGGATGTGTATGCATATACATATGTGCATGTTTATGCACACACACATTAAAGTTCATAGTAGTGTGCTGGACATTTTAGTATATGTCTGAAACATATACATACACATGCATGCAAGTTGAGAGGAATGTGTTGGGCATTTTTGTATATGCCTGCAATTTGGGAGTTTGAAGCAGTAGGATCATAAGTTCAAAACAAGTCTGGGAATGAATAATCTTGTAATTGAAGACAAAAGAAAAGGATAGAGAAAAAGAAAGAAAAGAATAATAGCTTGACCATTGATCAATGGTTATGATATTGAGGATAAAGAGAAAGGAAGAGATGATAATTGATTAATGGATGTAACATATTGGTTAAAATGGAGCAATAAGTTCTGGTGTTAACCAGCATAGTAGAATTAATTATCAATACTAATTCAAAATATCACACTGCATCACAAACATATATAATGTGCCATTTACAAATTTTAAATATGGAAATTAAAGAGATAAGAGATTCTATCCCTTTTCCCCCAAAGGACAGTTCTTGGAAATTACAGGATCTTGTTTCTTTTTAAAATTTTTCTAATTTTGCAAACATAATTAGTAGTTCTTCCTGCCAGAAAGTCTCTTTTTCCCTTCCCTTTCTTAATCCTTCCTCTCACACCAATCCAATACTGATATTTCAGTAAAGTGCCATTTGACTAAGAAGAGCCCTTAAGCAGTGAACATTTATTCTAGATTAGAAGACATAGGAGCTATGATGCAAGGCTAATACTCAAGAAGAGCAAAACAAATTGTCCCTGGATATTGGTTTCATTGCCTGAAAGTACCTGAAAACAATGGGGATGCTCAAGGAGATATGTGACCTGGACACACATGTAGAAGGAAAGCAGGCTTATTTGTTCACAACAGAGAAACTGGGACGAGAAGAGAACAGATAGAAAAAGAAAATGTATTAAGAGAAGACACAATATGTCAAATCAGTTGGAGAAGCCAGAGATAATCTTAGTTAAAATAAATATACCTGAAGAAAATCATATGCTGGTTCTACCAGTTTAATTCATCAATAACGGCAAGATAGTACATCCTTTGAGATGAAGAAGTTGTTGTATTTGTCAATATTTACAAGGGTGTTTATGGAAGTATTGCTGAAAATGGATAAAACTTGAAAGCAGATATAAGTCAAAAATAATTAATGAATCAGAAAATAGTTATAAAATAAAATTAAAATGGCAAATAGAATAGTGTCTTTGTATGGACAAATAGAAGATTCTATTAGAAAAGCAAACTTCAGTGGGCTGCTCACAGCACAATTTATCAAATGAAGCGTGATATCCAGTTTAGAAACCTACTGTGTAATATAATTTATGATCTTAAAATAATTATAAATGTGATACAAACATATAAAAATGGGAATGATCCTTTCTACACTCTAGATGAGTGTTTCCTGTCAAGAGTGGTGTAGAGTTTGAAGAGAAGTTCACAGGTGGTACATACTAGTTAGAGAATGATTTATTTCTTGAGATAGAAAGAAAATCATTCTTAGACCATAAAATAGTGCTTCAGTCACTGAATGTACATCTTATATGTATATAGAGTGTCCCATAAGATGATAATGAAGTTGAAAAATTTCTAATACTTAGTTTCACAACAACACCACATTTCTTAGTTCCAAATTCTATTCCAGTCGCTACTCTGTTGCTTTGCCAAATTATTCGGAACCAAGCAACTCAAGGGAGAAAAACTTATTATTTGGCTTGTAGTAACAGAAGTGATAGAGTTCATCATGGTGAGGAAAGTATAACTATAGCAGAAGGCATGACAGTGGAAGCAGGGTGCTGGTTCAGGTCACTGCGATCAGGAAGTAGCAAGCAGAAAGAGGTGGTGCTGTGTTATCAAACTTGAAGGTCTACCCCCAGTGATGTACTTCCTCTAGGGAAACTCCACCTCTTAAATCACATCCTTCCTAAACAGAATCACAGCTGGATGTCAAGAATTCAAAAACATGAGCTTGTAGAGGACAAGTCACATTCAAAACATGACACCTAGTGGTATTATAGTCACTATAATGTGTGATGTAGTACAACATGTTATCAAATGCTTGTAGAGATGTGGCATAAATGAGTCTTATTGGACTACCAGTTGAATGAAGGTATATCATATACATGCATATGTCCAAAGCATGATAATTGATGATAACAGATAATGAAGATTAAACTGTTACAGGTTCATGCTTTCTATCCTTTTGCTATTTTAAAGCATGGTCTTCATCAAATAAAAAAGGTTTCCTATAAAACAGCATTCTACATTATACTTGTCATGTTTCATGGACTTCTTGTTTATGACATCATTTTTGTATGCCTGATTTTTATCTTATATTGATTATTCATCATGGCCCTAGGAGCTAGAAGCTCCACCAAATAGCCTAGGAATATAGTAGACTATACCATCTACTTTGTGCAAGTACACTCTATCATATGGCAAAACTTTCAAATGACTTAGTTTTCAGAATCTGTCCCCACCATTAAATGCTGCATAGCTGTACAAGTGTGGCAAAGTTTCTAGTAACTGTTACCTAAAAAAAGAAAAGAAACAAGAGAGGAAAAGCAAGCAGTAAAAAATTGCTACAGAGTTACAAATGGCCATGGGTCCTCCAGTTTATCATTCATGAATTTCACTAACAAACTTCCTAGTAAGGGTGAATATCTTTTTCTTTCTACTGCACCAAATGTCACATTGGATTCCCTGAGAACTCCTGGAAGAGTAACAGACAGCTTTCTTATATTATGAGGAAATTTACCCCTCAGCTCCTATCCTCAGAACTTCATTTCCTCCTCTAGATCCATGAACATTGAATTCTGGTTTCTGTCAAACAGATTGGCTGTACAATGCTTCATCATAATACTGTATCTTTTGTAATCCTTTTGCTGACTTCAATGTGCTCGGTTTCTTGTTATTATTTTTTATCCTATTTTTAGTCACTCTGTTGTCTGAATACATCATGTCCCTTATGTTTTTCTGGAAATAAACAGATAAGGCATGTGGCTATTATAGGTAGTGAACACCTGAGACAGACTTGATGCTTCACAGTACAGCTGTGCTACACTCCAAAGTGTTGACCCAAAGTACAGTACAAAGAGTGATGATTTTGGTGAGAAAACAAAAGCATGCATTTTGATAATTCCCTGAATTATAGCAGTGACACTTGAAAGTTAGACACAATACTATTGGACCAGATATAACAAATGAATTTAGTGAATCATTTTTAAGTTGCAATTATTGTGAAGGCTTATTGCAAAAATTATTTTATAGTGCCCATAAGAAGGGTCTCTGTAAGTGATGTCTGTTTTGGTGGTTTAAGGGCTAGAGTTTAGCTCAATGAGGAAAGGTTCTCTTTTACTGTGCCTATTCTATGGTTACATAATATTTCACGAGGGGAATCCTTTTTTTCTGCTGGATCATTGAGCATAATTTCATATTTTTTCACATAAGCTTTTCATAGCCAAATAAAAAAAGAACAAAGAAGTAGTGAAAGTTATAGGGTTGTATTTATGTATATATCTTAAATCTCAACTTAGTTAACAGATGATAGACCAGTGTTAGTTCTAAAGTCACAGAAAGTATAGCAACTTAAACAAAATGGGTTTAAGTCATTTCCCGAGCCCTTCCCAACCTTTCCTCTTTGTTTCTCATTCCTCCTCTCCCCTCTCCAATCCAGCCATATCCCCACTCAGTTCCAAGTGTAACATTTGTTTCTCTCTCAAAAATTCTTGAGTGTTCCATTCTGCCCCCACTTAGGTTTGATGTTTAGTTTGAGAAATTTCTGTGAATCTGTCTTCAAACATACAAATTTTTCATGACAGTCATTAAGTCCATTGAAGGCTGATATATGACAACTTCCTCTAAATTGAAACATCCTATCCACTAGGGAGCCTGTCAAGTCTGGAGAAGTTCCTGAAGTGAAGATTCACAAAGCCCTTCCTGAGGACTCCTAAAGTGGTAACCTATACTCTTGTAATTCACCCCAGCAAACCTATTGGTTCATCAAATTGTACTTTGGTGCAATAGTACTTAGATTTGTTATTGATTCCTTATTGATTTCTTATCTGGAGTAAATAGATGTTTGTGTGGTCTCTCCCTAAGAGAAATATCATAAAACAAAGATGCTCTTCATTTCTGGTCCAATGTTTTTGATGGCCAATGTTGCAGTTAGCCTGTATGGTTGCTGATAAAATCACTATCAAATGGGTTAAGGGAACAAGAGGTTTATTCTCTTATGATTGTACAGTTATAGTTCTTAGTCAAGTTTAACAGAAGAGCTCACACAAACACAAGGTCTGAGGGAACTGGCCATCCATACATAATGGCTGAGAGAGAGATGATCCTTACTTGCCAGACAAGCATGTCTGGCCAAATGTACATAAGGATGCCAACTTCCTCAACCAGCTCTCTGTATTTTATTCATCTGTTCAGGGTTTAGTTCCATCCCATCACCTAGACAATCTGCTGGAGGTTCATTCTGGGCTTAACTACAAAGAGGAAAGGTTGGGAAGGGCTGGGGAAATGACTTATCTACAAATGTGCCCAAGGTCTGAACCTTCAACCATTAAGTTGACACCTATACCTAACCATGACAATCAGTGTTTGCTTTTCCTTTGTTGAATTTCCATCTATCTGCTTATATTTCTTATTCCATTTTGAATGTTTTGTTATTGTTGTTGTTATTTTGTTAGAGCTTTTAAAACATCCTGTTAAATGCTTTCAATTATCTGTCTAATAAGCTCTACATCTGTGTCATACCTGAATCTGGTATGATGCTTACTGTTCTCTTCAGATTGCATTGCTATTTTTTTTACTTTATTTTCATTTTTTAAATTTCTGTCCTTTGGCATGACTTTTGTGTTGAGAATTGGACATGTAGTATATGAGATAGGATCTGAGGTCAGCCAGCCTTTATTTGAAGGATTTATATGAATTACTAGAAATTGGACAATGTTTGGTATCTGTCGTTGTTGTGGGTTAAAGAGATTTTAAATTTCTCTGTTGCTTTTTATCTTATAAATTACTTGTTGATTTAAGACTTTTCAAAGAACCTAGGTAATATTTTTGTTATAGCTCCCTATATTTGGTGTATAGGGAGGTAAATATTGTGCAATATTCAAACTAAATTTTAATTCCTTAGTGAGCAAAATCTGCAGACTAATACTCATAGAAATTCCACTCATAGAAATTAAAATCTTTTTCATCTCCTTCCCCTATTTACTGTTTCTGTTAGTATTCTGTTTTTCATACCCTACAATTAGATGAGAAATAGAGACTGTAGGACTGTAGGACTGTGGTAGGAGGAATCCCCTTTCTTATCTTGGCTTTTGCAAGCTCCTTTCCTCTAGAGGACTGTCACTTGTGATGGAGAATGCTCTGGGCTTATTTCTTAGTGGTTTTGTCCCCCTATCCATCCCACAACCACTTGAGGATCTTCCTAAAATTCTGGCAGAGTTCTGGGATTCAAAGTTCTCCAAACATGACTGTCTCTGCAGATCCTCACTCTTCACTTGCTCATATTCAGCCTCCAGCAATGCATCAAAGTTACGCGCAAGTGTTTCTGCTGGTTTTTTGCTCCCGCAGCATCTGCTCCCATAAGCAGATTTTAGTTTCTGGTTTTTTTTTTTGTTGTTGTTGTTGTTGTTTTTTTTTTTTTTTTAACTTGAGACACTTCTATCCTCAGATTTTTGAGATGGTAGGTTTTCTGCAACACCAGTTCTCTGGTGGGTCTCATGAATGTTGATGACTTTATTTTCTGTTATCCTTTGCTATAATAATAGTAGTGGTGATTGATATGTTCTTTGCATATTGAGATCTGAGTTAGAAGCCACACAATGGGAAAAATGTTTGAGCATAAACTGTAGGACTTACATATGGCAAAATGATACCACAAAATCAATAAAAAATATTATGGAAATGTCAATTTTCAAATTAAATGGCAACTAAAGGGTGTATCTCCATATAGCACAAAGAAGTTTTAATAATAGGTGGCGTAACGATTTCTGTACCACAGAAAGACATCTTATACATAGACAAAATAACAAGATGTGTAGTAAAAACAAATCAATAAGAATGTGGTTATTGCATATGAAGCTATTCAGACAACAATCAGAATTTAATAGCATTCTTAACGAAAAGCAAACAAAAGTACACATGATAAAATTAATAGTAACCAATGAGAACACATATATACTGGTATATATGTTGTGCTGCTCTCTTTCTGCAAAGCAAGCTGGCAGAAATAATTAAAATAAAAATCCTACAATCCTTGCTCTTAAACAATTTACTGCAAGAAAAAGACCTACATAAATTATGATGTATCCAACCATTTTTATCCACATTTAAATGACTCAATGAGTCCAAACGATGCTAGCTGGCTTAGATGGATTGCCATACAATATAGATGAATGAGAATAGATTGTAGAACAGTATATTTAATATGATTTCAGCTTTGTAAAACAGTTTAAACCCTTATACACTATTATCTACATAAAGATTTTGCTAATATTCCAGCTTTATCACAACATTTTTATTGTGGCAAAATAAATAAACAAGCAATTAAGAATTTTCCTTTCTGTGTGTATGGAGAGATATTCGTGGAAAATGAATAAAGAACATGAAATTATAGAAAGATGTATATCACTCTTTTGACATGAACTATTTCAAGAAGGTGGGTTTGGGAATGAGAAACAAGGTAAACCATGAAACTTTTTTTGTGCATCTTTGTATTTTTCACTATTTTTGAACTTCTGCTACAGTTACAATTTTGAAAAATTTCAAATAAACCAGTGTGAAAGAATGATGAAACATTGTTAATCCTTGTAGTAGAATTTATTGAGTTTGTGAGAATAGCAAAGTCACAAAAAGTAATCACAAGGAAAACATTTAGTGTAGAATTTCTTACATGGCATGGGAACAGGGGAGACTGATACTGCTGACCTTTGGTAGATAGGAAGCAGAGAATGCAGGTAGAAATAGTCAAAGACATTACCTGCCTCTACTAGTGGGGCCCTACCTACTGAAGGCTCCGGTGTCTTTGAATTTATAACACAAGTGGAGGACCAGGCATTCGCAGCATAAGCCCGTGAAGGACATTCCATATTTAAACCATAACATTCAACTTCTAACTCATCCAAAATGCCTACTGTCAATATCGTCTGTACAAAAAGGAGGAATGAAAGAAGACTAAGACAGGGCGGTGGGAGGTAGGAGGGAGGGAGGGGACCGGTGTGTACCTGTTAAGTTTGTATGAGTGGAAATAAAAAAAAAAAAGAAAAAAAAAAAGAAATAATACAGTGTTCTAAAAAAAAAAAAAAAAAAGAAAGAAAGAAAGAAGAGTAAGGAAGGATTAGACCAAAGCAAAGGGGAACCCAAGAAGGCCAATCAATTCTGTAGCTCTGCGTTCAGCATTCATGGCTGCTGAGATGATCATGGTCTCCAGTTTGGGCATCCCTATTTCTATGGCTTTGCCATTTGCAACACAGTCTCTCTCTCTCTCTCTCTCTCTCTCTCTGTCTCTCTCTCTCTCTCTCTCTCTCTCTCCTCCCTCTCTCTCTCCTTTCTATTACATATTTTTAATTCTTTAATTGTATCGTATAGATATAAGATGAATTTATCATTTGTAGTCTTTATTACCTAATCCTTTTCTTCCTCCCTTTTCCAATGAAAACTATATTCCTGTCCAGCCTACCTCCTACTTTCATGTTAGTGTGTGTGTGTGTCACATATACACAGATACAGAGAAAGGGGAAGAGAGAGAGAGAGAGAGAGAGAGAGAGAGAGAGAGAGAGAGAGAGGCTCATTATGTTCCATCTTTCTATCTGGGGCATGCGTCTGACTGCATTTGCTATGGGTTTAAGGAAGTTCTTCAGTGAATGAAGTCATCATGCTTCAAAATTATAATGGCCTAAGAACAGCTTCTGCTTTACTTTTGCTTGACAAATAGTTTGTGAAGCCTTATCTTTGCCAGACTTATGCTCTGAAATGATACAGAGAAAGAAGTTCCAAGAAACAAGTTTGTAGATTTCAGTACCAGTTCAGGTTAAACATCACTAACTCAAAAGTCTAAAACCCAGGATGCTCTATGATCACCATTTTTGAGTGCTAGCATGAAGGCCAAGAGTAGAAAATGCATTTGACTTTGTGGGGAGAGGAACTGCAGTCATGTCTTGATCCCAAGAATTTGAATAAGGGACACTCAACCTGAAATATTGGCTGTGTCAAATCATGAAAAGAAAATTTTTAACCCTTACCTCTTGAATATATATTATATAAGTGTTCTAAACATATACATCAAAGTCCAATCTTAAAAATACTGCAATATTAGTATATGAAGTGTTCTACATCAGATACTATGCTGCTATATGGAAATGTGAAAAAGTCATATTTCTTACTTCAGAATTTCATAGGCTAGCAATGATGTGTTATCAAGCTATCTATTATTATAAAAATACCTAAGGAAATAGAAGAAGACAGGTTTATTATGCCTCATGTTTTTTTAACCATCCTGACTGTAATGGTATTTTAAAGAGACACTAACTAATGCCCCTGTTTTTGATTGTCAAACTATTGAACAAGTGCACCCCCCTAAAAAAAACCTTTGCATTTCTTCAGTACAGGGCATCACACAGTAGGCACATTAAATAATCTCTTTTGTCTACTTCAACATATTTCCGTAGTTGCCTGCTGAGGTTGGGTCGGCAAGTCTAGTTCACTGGGATTGTCGGGGTTTAAGGTTTGACCGTAATAACTCTAGTAGCAGTTTTGGAGAATTTTTTTGTACATGCTTGTTTGGCTCTTTAATTCTGGGCATGTGGCAGCTCGATATCCTATATTGGGATTTTTGTAGTGGACAAGGCCTGTTTGCCTCAGAGCAACTGAGAACCAAACAGAGATAGAAATATATGTTGCATTATGCCTTGTAAAGCATGCATGCTTCCAGTGAGCTATCTGCCTCCAATAGGCCCTTTAATACCATTAAATCTTTAAGATGTGAGTTTTTGAGGAGTATTCTAGATTAAGCTATAGCAAAGGAAAACAATAGTTATGGGGAGTAGAAGGAACTCATGGCTGGCATTAAAGTGAAAGCTGTGAATGAAAGGCAAGAACCCTGGCTAATTGGAAAGTAATACAAGGTGTGGAATGAGTAGTATCTGACAGCCACCATGACAAAAAAGATGGGATAACTTCAGCTGTAACCAGGGACAGATGAGAACATAGCATGTTGCCATCCCTTGCCTTCCAACACCCATGGACATGCATTTGACATGATATGTGATGATTTTTTGTTGTTGTTCTGACTTAATTAGCCAAACGAGCACTAAAGGCCATTCACTGAAAGGAACTCAAATCAGTATGTTCTTTGTAAAAACTAGACCTTAGAGAAGATCTTGATTCCTTCAGTTACTTTGAAATCAAGCTATTTTTAAAATTGCAAGATGCACAAAATGTTCCCATGTCTCCATGATACATAAAAAGAACACAGTTAACACTGTCAAAATAAGAGATTCGAGCATAAATTTAGCTGTTCCACATGACCTTTCAGATCTGTCAATTAAAAAACCCTCGTAAATAGTATGCCATGAGTGTCAGAAAATGTAGGCGAGGGGCAGGAAAACTGAAGAATCTCATCTGAACCATTCTCTACATAAGTAGCAGCAAGTTAAGAATCTTCATTTCCTTCTTTTTCCTTTTTTTCCCTCTCATATTTTAATTTAGAAATTTGAGTTCTCAGTCCACATGATTATTTCATGGTTTTCTTGTAGGAATACCCATATATTTCTGATTCTATAGTGCTTTCTTGTAATGGTTATTCTTAACTATTGTTGTAAGAGAACACCCAAAGTCAATCAACTTAAGGGAGAAGGAGGTTTATTCAGCTTACGGTTCCAGAGGAAAGTACAGTCTCTCAAAGCAGAGGTGGCATGGCTGGCTGGCCAAAGCTGGAGGAGGCTAAGTCACTGCAGACATCTTGGAAGCTGAGAGCTGCAGACGGCTTGCAGCAAAGGCAGACTTCTCCTGGAGGTAGGGTGGGACTAGTCCACCTCAAGGCCTACCCCTTGCCTTCCTCTAGCAAGGCTCTACCTCTCAAGGTGCCATGACCTTACTAAACACATGAGACTGTGGGGGACACATTTCAAACCATGATAGGTACCTTTGTAAAAGGTACATGAGGAGTTGACCATTTGTCTTTTACCATGTGAGGACACAACAGTTTTTCCCACTAGGGAGTGAAGCAGCAGGCGCCATCTTGGAAGAAAGAGTGGGAACTCTTTAGCCAGTGCTTTTATTTTGAACTATTTAGAATCTAGAAGCAGAAGAAATTCTCAAATTTTATGTTATTCAGTTTGTGTCAGTATAGATTATAGTGCTTTCAGTGGCCAAGGTACTAAATTTCCTTGGGTATTTGTTCAAATCAAACTTCCTTATAAGAGGACCCACCTGAGGCAAAAAAAGCCCTACCTGCAGCTCTGCTTGTCAAATGAATGTAGGATGAAGAGATAGGAAAGCCGTGGGAGACAAAGTTGTGGTTTATAGATTATCTGCCCAACAGAGACCTTATTCTAATTTGCATAAAGTTGCTGATGTCTTTGCCCTAGAGCTACCAAAAGAATATCCAAAAATAAAAGACAAATCACTGGTGTGGATTCTGAGAACATAAAGGCCTTCACTTTTTCTATGCATGTTCCTATTATTTATCATACAGCAAGCTCCACAAGGCTAATTCTGAAGAGTATAATGAATCATTTTCAGTAGCTTAATGTATAACCCTGACTTACAGCCTGGTACCGAGCACATTCTTTGAAGGATCCATGGAGGAATAAGAGACTCATATGTATGCATTGACCTGCTACCATGGGATTTTACCTCTTGATCTTTCTAAGAAAACCTTTTCTAATTTCCATACCTTAGAGACACATTAATGAATAAATGACTGATTAAAAACATTTCTTATTGAATTTATGCATTTCCTGAAAAATTGGCTAGGTTAAAATTTTAGATGCTATTGAATTTGTGATATTTGGGGGACTTTAGAGCTGGAACTGATTTACAAATGTTATCTCAGATTCCTAGTCTCTGTATTTTTCTGAGTGTTTTTTTTTATTAGAAAAAAGAATTTCAAGCCAGATACATACATCCATATATTGTCAGACATTTAAACCAATTTGTGGTTAGGGCTTCATAAGATGGCAAAAATATTTTGTGACTTATTTACTTCAATTCCTGTTCATGTTTACCATAAGAGTTTTTTTTTTAATATTGTGTGTGTGTGTGTGTGTGTGTGTGTGTGTGTGTACCACAACATGCAAACTGAAGTCAGAGGACAACTTCTGGCAGTCAGTTCTCTCCTTTCATCTTGCCTGAGGCAGAATCTGTTTTTCTACTCTTCTAAAGATTCATGATAGGTGGCCAGTAAGCTTTCTAGTGATTTTCCCATCTCTGCCTCCTATCTTCCCATAAGAGTGCTAGGACTGTGGATATACACCAATGCATTTTACATGGATGCTGGGGTTTTAATTCAAATAGTCAGGCTTCCATGGCAAGCATTTTTACTTACTGAACAACCTCACTGTTCCCTAAGATAAACCGTCTTTGAACTGGAAAACCTCTAGTTATCACGTAGTCTGACATCCCATACCATGGAAGGATCATTTTCTCTTCCTCTGCTTAAATGCTTAAGGAATGGGATAGGGTATGTTTATGATGAATGATAAGGTTATTATTTAGGAACTATTATAAATATAAATGCAGTTTTTATGAAGGAATTTTGTTTTGGTCATTGAAATTTTAGTAGATTTAGTTTTTAGTAGAAAATAAATATTTGTGGACTCAATCTTGTGCAAGTCTTTTTATGTGTGCATATGTGTGTTTGTGTATATGTGTGTATGTGTGTGTATGTGTATACATATGTATGTGTCTGTGTGTGTGTGTGACTGAATTAAATTAGAGTTACATGCAGAAGCATGTGTACAAAATCAATGGCTACACCTCTGAAGAAAGTCATATTCTTTCCCATAACACCATTAATTGTCCATAGTCCCTCAAGAAGGAATGAAGCCTTAAACCTTTTCCCTTTCCATAATAAGGTATTCAAGGTAAATTACTGGTCAAGGATGTCCTCATGATATCACAGTTGCTAGTGCCAAAGCTCCTTTGATATCTGATTAACCTCATGTATAATATACAGGACTAGATATATAATATAGTGCCAAAGAGGGGCATATGAATGAAGACAAATAACTTTGAAAGACTAATTTTGAAGACAGTATTTCTGGTGGCAGAATAAATCAGGGTCTGGTCCTATCCTACCCAGTAACAATGAGGAGGCACCTCTTGGTCTTATCCAGTCTCTGATGTCAGGAAGAGAATCTCAGATTTCATGCAGTTACCCCTGATGGTCAGAATTGAAGCAGGAACAGATTGTGCATGATCACCCTAGCTGGCTGACTAGCTTCAGACAGACCCAAGCACTGGATAAGGACAAAGCATTTCAGTGACTGGCTGCTAAGTACACAGTGCTGTGACCTCTGCTGTTACATCAAGGTCTTATTTTCTGAGACAGAGTATGGAAGATTTTTTGGGTGTAGCACATGATTTGCTAGATAATTCTTTTTTTTAATTTTTTTATTATTATTATTATTTATTCAACTGTGTGCATGTGTGTGTGTATGTGCGCGCGTCTGTGTGTGTGTGTGTGTGTGTGTGTCTGTGTGTGTAGAACCACGGACGAATTCGGGAACCACCATGGATGCCTCCACCTCCTTCTGCCCCGGGATTCACAGGCTCCGCCCTACCAGGACCAGAAACGCAGGCCGCCCCCACTTCTGCCTGGCGTCTATACGTGGGATCTGGGATCCGAACTCAGGACCTTCCGCCTGCAAGGCGGAGGCTTAACCCCTGAGCCACCTCTCCAGCCCGATTTGCTAGATAATTCTATGTGTAGCTCTGTATCTAGATGTTTGCCAACTAAGATTTCTTATGCTATGTGAAGCAACATCTTAGATTTTTACCCTTAGAGGTTCTTCTATTATTCTCAGTTAAATCTGAACTTAAGGAACTAACCTCCATGTCTGACCTTTCTACTTTATCCAAATCTTTTGATTACTTGTATCCTCAGAATGACTGTAGAAGTTGATATCTCATAAGATCTTTGATATATTAAGTCTGATATGACAATGTGCTCTACTACTCTGTACATGATGAACATAGTCAATATTTGGGGGTCCAAGCCATTGAGTTGCTGAGTAATTGAACATTTCTTTTACTTAACTCTGAAGCTGACAGATAATGAAGCAATAATTTTGAAGGATAATATGGGGTTAGGAATAGAGATGGGAGAGGGGGAAAAGAAAGAAAAACTCTTTAGTTTTAAATTCACTTTCCCAGAGAAATACACTATTTTCTATTTACTGGACTAGCTAGTAAATACATTTAGAAATATCTACCAATAGTGCATTCTAAGTGTTCAGACAAAGCATTCAAAATTCAAAGCATGGCTCTATGCATCAAAATAAGTTATATATTTTTTCTACTCCAGCACTTCCTGCATAAAAGAAAATGAACACAACAAAACCTAGCTCTTAAGTTGTTCCGTTTTTGAGGCTACACATTTCAAGGACATGCCTTCCAAACAGAAGTGCTGATTTGTATGAATAAAATTTGGCCAGGATCTCAGGAGTCAACTGTGACTTTATAGAAGGTAAGATGGTCATCTCTGAACATTTGAAACTCTTGGAGCAATTAAGTAGCATTTTCAATCCTAGAAAATAACATTGATTAGGCTTAAACAATGTGAATTGTCCATTTTGAATAACTAGTCTGAGCCAGGTATGAACTATTAACCATAAACTTATGTGGAATTTACTAAAGTCCGACAATGTGCAGTGCTTCAACAACATTACTGTAGAATACTTTATCTTTCCAGCAACACTTAAGGTAGATACCATTATCTTTTCAACTAACGAAAATAAGGTACAAGGAAATTAAATTACCTTGCCTGTGGTTATATAGCAATTGTTGAGTCACATAATTTGGATTGATACCAATCTGAAACCAAACCAACAAGTGACTGTCTCAAGTACCTCAGATGCAATAGCTAGATAATTGTGGATAATTTTTCTGTAACTTAGTTTCTAAGTCCTAAGTTTAAGAATCAGCTGCAAAGATCTAGAAAAGCTGAAAGAATAAACTCAAAACTTTTGACTTAGATACTCATTATGGGGACTATAGAACTACTTATAAATCACATTTATGTTTATTTTTTTCAGATCTATTTTTAATTCCCAAGTGTCCTCTACAGTATAAGACAGTTTAGAAAGATGAGGGAGTATGGAAGGTAGTGGTGTCTTTTGCATTCTTTGATTTTTCTTTTTGTCATGTTCATTGGTGAAACTCAATTACTAAGCACCTACATTATGTAGTGATAGGGAGTTCATGGTATTGGTATAAATATGACTACATTCCAATCTTTATTCAGTTAAAAATAAAAAGAATAGCTAAAGAGGATGGGGTGAAGATTCAGAAATTTCTTATTTTTATTATATGTGTGTGTGTTGCATGTGGATGTGTGTACTTGTGTGAGGGCATGTGTACAAGGAAAGCACTTGACTGTGTGTGCTCATAGAGGCCCAAGGGCAATATTTAGGCAGTTTTACAGGAGCCATGCTAGGATAGTCTCTAAAGGACATCAAAGGTAATTCCCATGGCTGGCGTTACCCTGAAGGAACACACCTATTAATATGGAAGAGCTGACTCTAATCCTTCACAGAGATAAAGTTTTCAACTTCCCCAAACACTCTGTTCATGAAAGGATATGGAGATTAATTTCCCATTGTAGATAAGCCCCATCTTGAGGTCCACTGGGTTGGGCTCCAATATGAACAGACCAATGATATGTAACCTAAAGGACCGAAAGCTCTGATCAGATTTTCAGAAACTGGAGTTAACTAATGAGGAAAAGCCATTTTTTTCTTCAGATCTGCTTAGGCCTATAAATAATCCTAACCTGGCAGCCATCTTTGGCTTCTTATCCTACCCTTCATGGATTCCATGCCTGGGGTCTATGAGTTCTCCAGAGCTCTCTTGCCTCTTACAGATTCATGTCCCTGAGTTCCATTGTTCTTTCTCTTCTATTTAACTCTGCCCTAATTTTCTACCCATGTTCTATTTTCAATCTTCAACTCCTGAACTTGGACACATAAAACAGATCCCAGAGGGACCCGCATCAACATATAGAATAATGCTGCATTGTTCTTCCACCTTACTTTTTTGCTGTAGGGTTTTCCAGGCTTTCACTTCCAGGACCAGAATTAGAGGCCATTGACATATCTGCCCAGCATTTTTATACATAGGACTGGGGATCTGAAGTTAGGTCCTTTTTCAGGAGGCAAAGTTTAACCACTGAGCCATCTCCCAAGCTCAGTTAGAGATTTCCCAAAATATATATATATATCAAAGCAAACACATGCATATTTTAGTCAAAACTTACCTTATATGTAACTCACATATTTATGTCATTTGTAGCGCACATATTGCCTTACATAAATCTACAGTTTACAAACGTAAATCGGTGCTCAAAGATTATTTTTATTCTCATAATTTTACATAAACTTACCTGTATTTTCTACTTTTGTGAAGTAGCAATACTTTTAAGCTTGTATTCTTTCTCAATAAAGGATCTTTATTCAGAAGCAAAGCAGTCAGTCTCCTGTTAGTTCAGGGGTACAATAGTTTGCATTATATTTTAATGTTGCTCTGGATATGGGAAATTAGTTGTAAGCCAGGCCAGCTTTTGTCTTTTATTGATGAAGAAACACTGATGTGGAATACTTTCTTCTGTAAATTTGAGATAAACTGTCCTCCCAAAGACATCAAGATAAGGGGAATCAATGCCCATTGTCATTTTGACAGGCCATACTCTCTTGCTAGTTCACACACCTGCTCAAGGAGAGAAAGCTATCAGATAGTTTTGTTGATAATGATGAGAAGAGAGGAAGTCCTGGGTTGGTATCTGAGGACAGGCTGTCAAGGCCCAACAGAAAACACAATCACCTCTTTCTAAAGAATGCCATTTCCCTACAGGAAGAACCCTGATGACAGGTGATTTTTCACTGCAATTTAAAATGCTTGTTAATGACCTAATTGTCATTTTGGTTCAGTGAAGTATTGTAAGAGCTTTTCTTTGTCTGTTTTCTGTGTGTGCGCACTTGTGTGTACATGCATATATGGAAGGGTGGGCATGTGCATGCATTTGTGTGTGTAGACAGGAGAACAGATTCCACACGCTCTTTTCCTTGTTTTGTGAGACAGGATCTTTTCACTGGCCTAAAATCTGCCATACAAGCTAAAATCTGTATGTGTCCAGGTTCTTATGTTCAGGAGTTGAAGACTGCAACCAGAACATGTGTAGAGGATTATGCCAGAGTTTATTAGAATGGCTGGCCAGCAAATCTTAAGGACTCACCTGTTTCTGTGTGTTTTCACATCCTTATCTATTTGATGTAAAGGTGGTTTGGAGACAGCACTGGTTCATGTCAGAAATGGAGAGGAAATGATAATTTTCTTTTTAACTACAGTTACCGAAACTCTTGCAGTGCCTCCAGGGAACAATGTTACAATAAATATTGCGTAATAAAGGTAGTATTCGAATATATCCAAAGTGCTCTCACACTTAACTTATATCTTTGAAGTCTGGCGCTTGACTTATATCTTACCAGTTAACTCCACCATCCCTATTCCTTATGACACGGGGTCCTTCTGAGGTCTATATGTGTCCAGGTTCTTGTGTTCACCAGTCAAAGATTGCAACCAGAACAACTGTAGACGATTATGCCACAGTTTATAAGAGGAGAGAAAGAATGGAACTCATGGACATGATTCCATGAGGGGCAAGAGACCCCTGGAGAACTCATGAATTCCAGATATGGAATCCATAAGGCTGGTGACAGAAAAGTCAGGTAGGAACTCATGGAATCTAGATGAGGAATCCCATGAGGGGCAAGGGACCAAAAGATGGCTGCCAGGTCAGGATTATAGGCCTAGGCAGACCTGGGTAAAATGGCTTTTCCTCAATGGTTAACTCAAGTTTTTCAAGACCTACTTGGAGCTTTTGTTCCTTTACATCTCATTGGCCTGTTCATTTTGGGGCCCAACCCAGTTGATTTGGTGCCTGACCTGATGGAAGGGTTTAGCTACAATGGAAAACTAACTTCTGTATCTTTTAGTGAACAGAGGGTTGGGGAAGTTGGAGACTTTATTTCTGTGAAGGATGAGAGTTAGTTCATTCAGATGAACAGAATGTGTTTCTTTAGGATAATCCCAGGTTTAGGGATAACCTTCGAAGATCTTCAGAGACCTTCTTACCATGGCTGCTCTAAAACTGTCTAACTTCATTCTTTTTTGGAAGTCAGCTAAGTCTGAGATTGACTGCAAAACAAACATGACCCTCTTCTCTTTTCTTAACCTACTTCTCCTGCTCTATATCATAAAATACCTAATATTTTCTCTTTATCATAGTATTACAGAAATGCTGATGTATTTCCACAGATGTTAATTGGAACCAATGTGTTCAAAGACACTGATTTTGTATTCTTAAATTTGAATGCCAGTTCTTAGTGAAAAGATAATTTTAACATTTTTCTTTCAGCAAATCCACAATTTAATAATTAAAGCCAATGAACAAGTATAAATATTAACCCTAACTGATTGCTTGCTAGAGATTTAGGAGACAGTCCATTTATATCTGGGAAACATAAAAGACAAAGATGAAGAAGGATTCTAAGAATAATGATGATTAAAATTCACATAATCATTTGAACATTTCATAGTTAAATATCAATGTTTCTATGTTTAATCAAAAAAACCATTTTCAGCCTGAATTTCTATACAGCCTCAATGTAATAATAATAAAGACTCAATTAAAAAAGAAAACTATAGGCCGATCTCTCTGATGAACACAGACGCAAAGATTCTCCACAAAGTCTTAGCGAATTGGATTCAAAAACATATTAAAAACATCATTCATGGGGACCAAGTAGGCTTCATCCCTGGCACACAAGGTTGGTTCAACATACGCAAATCAAAGAATGTAATTCATCATGTAAACCAGTCCAAAGTCCAAGACCACATGATACTCTCGATAGATGCAGAAAAAGCTTTTGACAAGATCCAACAGCCTTTTATGATCAAAACGCGGGAGACAGTAGGAATGGAAGGAACCTTTATCAATATAATAAAAGCTGTATACAACAAGCCCACAGCAAGGATTATACTCAATGGGAAACAATTGGAAGCATTCCCACTTTGATCAGGAACTAGACAAGGCTGTCCACTCTCACCACTTCTATTCAATATTGTACTTGAAGTCTTAGCTGAAGCCATAAGACAAGAAAGGGACATAAGAGGGATTCAAATCGGCAAGGAAGAAGTCAAGCTATCCCTATTTGCAGATGATATGATCTTATACCTGAGTGATCCCAAAAACTCCACCAGGAAGCTTCTGGGACTAATTGAGAAGTTCAGCAGGTGGCAGGATACAAAATAAATGTGCAAAAATCAGAGGCCTTCCTCTATGCTCAGAATGAAAGAAGTGAAAAAGCCTTGAGAGAAACAATCCCATTTACTATAGCCCCTAAAAAAATGAAATACCTTGGTATAAATCTAACCAAGGAGGTAAAAGAGCTTTACAATGAAAACTTTAAAACCCTAAAGAAAGAAATTGCAGAAGACACCAGAAGGTGGAAAGACCTCCCTTGTTCCTGGATTGGCAGAATCAACATCGTAAAAATGACCATCCTACCAAAGGCAATATACAAATTCAACCCTATACCAATTAAAATCCCAAAGCAATTCTTCAAAGAAGTTGACCAAACAATCTCAAAGTTCATATGGAGGCTCAAAAGACTCAGGATAGCAAAGACAATCCTGAGTATCAAAAACCCTGCTGGAGGTGTCACCATACCAAACCTTAGTCTATACAAAAATCCATAGTTATAAAAACAGCCTGGTACTGGCTCCAAAATAGACACACAGATCAATGGATAAGGATTGAAGACCCAGATATAAGGCCACAAAAATACAGCCATTTGGTCTTTGACAAAGGAGCCCAAAAAATCCAATGGAAAAAGAACAGTATCTTCAACAAATGGTGCTGGCAAAACTGGATCTCCACATGCAGAAGATTAAAGCTGGACCCATACTTGTCATCATGAACAAGACTTAATTCCAAATGGATCAAGGACCTTGTATAAGGCCAGAGACTATAAAAACCATAGTTGAAAGGATAGGGAACTCCCTCGAGCTGATTGGGCTAGGCCAACAGTTCCTAAACAGACATCCAATGGCACAGTCACTGCTACCAACTCTCAACAGCTGGGATCTTATGAAATTAAAGAGCTTCTGTTCAGATAAAGATATTGTAACATGAGCTCAAAGGCAACCCACAGAATGGGAGAAAATCTTTACTAGCCACATATCTGATAGAGATCTACTGTCCAGAGTGCACAAAGAATTTAGAAAACTAAACATCAAGGAACCTAATGGCCCAATTAAAAAATGGGCCTTGGAACTTAAAAGAAATTTTACCAGGGATGAAATTAAAATATCTAACAAATATCTTAAAAAATGCTCCACATCCTTAGCCATCAGGGAAATGCAAATCAAAACTTCCCTGAGATATCATCTCACCCCGGTCAGGATGGCAAAAATCCACAATACAAACAACAAATGCTGGAGAGGATGTGGAGAGAGAGGAACTCTCCTACATTGCTGGTGGGAGTGCAGGCTCATACAGCCACTCTGGCGAGCCATCTGGAGATTCTTAAAGAAACTAAAGATTGAAATGGCCTATGACCCTGCGATTCCACTTTTGGGAATAACCCCCCATACAGCAGAGGTTCACCTCGATAGCACAAGCACGACCATGTTCATAGCAGCACTGTTTACAATAGAAAAGACATGGAATCAACCCAAATGTCCAACAGTTGATGAGTGGATAAGGAAAAGGTGGTACATCTATACAATGGAGTACTACTCAGCCATCCAAAATGATGAATTACTGGAATTTGCCGGGAAATGGATGTCATTAGAAACAATTATATTAAGTGAAGTATCCCAGACCCAGAAAATTAAGCACCGTATGTACTCCCTAATAGGTGGCTCCTAATACCAAACCCACCCAGCCGGTCTTGAGACACTCATAGGTAAATCTATGTATTACCTACAATAGTTGCAAGGATTATGAACAGGAGGGATGGGGTTGGAGGGCCACACCAGAAACAAGGAGAGAAGTGACCATGTTACAGTAGAGAAAACAGACCTCCATCAAGGATTGCAAGAAAGTAATGTGACACCTAGTTAATTTCACAGACATTCGTTCCTGATCATTTACAACTAAGGGAGTATGAACTCACCAGAAGGGGAGGGCATATAGTCTGGCAGATTAAAAAGTAACCATTTTGCAAATGGGTGATTGACCCCTCCCATTGGCAAATGCCATATGACCCTGCGATTCCAGTTTTGGGTATAAGTATTACATCTACCCTTGAATGTGCTCTTATAACAAGACTCCAGTTTAACAGCTTTTTGTCTCTGGCCAGGGGGTGACATACAGTGCCCATCACGATGGAGTGAAGGGCATTGCAGGAGCAGCAAAAGTGCAAAAGAAAATCAACAAATCAAAATCCAGAACTTCAGAGACTCCATATCAACCACTTAGAACTAGGCCAGACTAATCTCTCCCCATCCTGAAGCTAAGGGACATTTGCGGAAGAGGGGGCGGTAAGAGTGTAAGAGCAAAAGGATGGGAGGAGCAATGATTTGCAAGATACTCCACACAAGTTAGGGCCGGAGCAATCATAATTGGACATTGCATGCTCTGCGCAATGTCCAACACACTGTTGGCCTCACAAACTCTAGCATCTGCTAAAGGCACCAAGATCCTTGGAGGCAAGGGATTGACAGCCACAGTAGTGCTCCTATACTTAAGGGGAACACAGGAAAGGGTTCAGGGAAGGGCCACTGGGTCCTTGTACATCATCGGAGAGGAGGGCCCAGAAGAGAGTCAGGCATGCACAAGAAAGGACTCTGGGAATTGGGGCGGGAGGCACGGGGGATGGGGAGGGAAGGGTGAGGGGAGGGGGAGCAAGGGGTTCGGGGGGAGGAAGAGGGAGGGAGGGAACTGGTGTACCTATTAAGTTTGTATGAGCTGAATAATAATAAAAAATGAATTATAAAAAATAAAAAAATAAAAAATAAAGATTATAGACTAAATGAAATTATCTTGTCCAGACTCTAAAATTTAGAAAGTGCTAAATAAATGTTGATTACATAAATGATGTGCTCACACTTCTATCATGAGAGCTAAGGTCAGGATCTCAAAAAAAATTATGATGGCCTGATTAATCATTCTCTATTATTCTTTTTTTTTTTTTTTTCTTTTTTTTTTTTTTTATTAAAAATTTAATTATACATTTTAAAATTTTTTACCAGTTCCCTCCCTCCCCCCTCCCCTTCCCCCAGTGTCTCCCCCCCAATTCCCAGAGAGTCCTTTATTGTGTGCGCCTAACTCTCCACTGGGTCCTCCTCTCCGATGACATATAAGGACCCAGTGGCATTTCCATAAGCCCTTTCTCTTGTTCCCCTTAATCATAAGACTACTACTATGGCTGTCAATCCCTTGCCTCCAGGGGTCTCGGTGCCCTTAACAGATGCTAGACTTTATGAGGGCAACAGTGCGCTGGACATTGCGCAGGGCATGCAAAGTTCCATTATGATTGCTTTGGCCCCAACTATTGTTGAGAATCTTGCAAATCGTTGCTCCTCCCATCCTTTTGCTCTTACAATCTTACCGCCCCCTCTTCCGCAAATGTCCCTGAGCTCCAGGATGGGGAGAGATTAGGCTGTCCTAGTTCTATGTGATTGATATAGAGTCTCTGAAGTTCTGGATTGTGGTTTGTTGATTTTCTTTTGCAGTTTTTCTGCTCCTGCAATTCCCTTCACTCCATTCTGCTGGGCACTGTATGTCACCCCCTGGCCAGAGACAAAAAGCTGTTAAACTGGAGTCTTGTTGTAATAGCACATTCAAGGGTAGATGTAATAAGAGTAGGAAACCTCACTGAGGGCGGGGTCCATTACCCATTTGCACAATGATTACTTTTTATCTGCTAGACTATATGCCCTCCCCTTCTGGTGAGATCAGGAAAGAACGTCTGTGAACTTAACCAGGTTTCTCATTACTTACTTGCAGACCTTGATGGAGGCCTATTTTCTCTGCTGTAACATGGTCTCCTCTCTCCTTGTTTCTGGTGTGGCCCTCCTAACCCATCTCTCTTGTTCATAATCCTTGCAATTACTGTGTTACATAGGTTTACTTTTGAGTGTCCCAATGTGGGCTGGGCGAGTTTGGTACTAGGAGCCAACTATTAGGGAGTACATACGGCGCTTAATTTTCTGGGTTTGGGATACTTCACTTAATATAATTCTTTCTAATGACATCCATTTCCCAGCAAATTCCAGTAATTCATCATTTTTGATGGCTGAGTAGTACTCCATTGTATAGATGTACCACAGTTTCCTTATCCACTCGTCAACTGTTGGACATTTAGGTTGATTCCATGACTTTGCTATTGTAAACAGTGCTGCTATGAACATGGTCGAGCTTGTGCTATCGAGGCGAACCTCTGCTGCTTGGGGGGTTATTCCCAAAAGTGGGATAGCAGGGTCATACGGCATTTCAATCTTTAATTTCTTTAAGAATCTCCAGACGGCTCGCCAGAGTGGCTGTATGAGCCTGCATTCCCACCAACAATGTAGGAGAGTTCCCCTCTCCCCACATCCTCTCCAGCATTTGTCGTTGTTTGTACTGTGGATTTTTGCCATCCTGACCGGGGTGAGATGATATCTCAGGGAAGTTTTGATTTGCATTTCCCTGATGGCGAAGGAAGTGGAGCATTTTTTAAGATAATTGTTAGACATTTTAATTTCATCCCTGGTAAAGTTTCTTTGAAGTTCCAGGGCCCATTTTTTAATTGGGCCAGTGTTTTCCTTGGAGTTTAATTTTCTAAGTTCTTTGTGCACTCTGGACAGTAGAGCTCTGTCAGATATGTGGTTAGTGAAGATTTTCTCCCATTCTGTGGGTTGCCTTTGAGCTCGTGCGACAATCTCTTTATCTGAACAGAAGCTCTTTAATTTCACAAGATCCCAACTGTTGAGAGTTGGTAGCAGTGACTGTGCCATTGGATGTCTGTTTAGGAAGTGTTGGCCTAGCCCAATCAGCTCGAGGGAGTTCCCTATCCTTTCAACTATGGCTTTTAAAGTCTCTGGCCTGATATCAAGGTCCTTGATCCATTTGGAATTAAGTCTTGTACATGGTGACAAGTACGGGTCCAGCTTTAATCTTCTGCATGTGGAGATCCAGTTTTGCCAACACCATTTGTTGAAGATGCTGTTCTTTTTCCATTGGATTCTTTGGGCCCCTTTGTCAAAGACCAAGTGGCTGTAACTTTGTGGGCTTATATCTGGGTCTTCAATCCTTATCCATTGATCTGTGTGTCTATTTTGGAGCCAGTACCAGGCTGTCTTTATAACTGTGGATTTGTAGTATAGACTTAGGTTTGGTATGGTAATACCTCCAGCTGTGTTTTTGTTACTCAGGATTGTTTTTGCTATCCTGGGTCTTTTGTGCCTCCATATGAACTTTGAGATTGTTTGGTCAACTTCTTTGAAGAATTGCTTTGGGATTTTGATTGGTATAGCATTGAATCTGTATATTGCCTTTGGTAGGATGGTCATTTTTACAATGTTGATTCTGCCAATCCAGGAACAAGGGAGGTCTTTCCACCTTCTGGTGTCTTCTGCAATTTCTTTCTTTAGGGTTTTAAAGTTTTCATTGTAAAGGTCTTTTACCTCCTTAGTTAGGTTTATACCAAGGTATTTCATTTTTTTAGGGGTTATAGTAAATGGCATGGTTTCTCTCAAGGCTTTTTCACTTCTTTCATTCTGGGCATATAGGAAGGCCTCTGATTTTTGCACATTTATTTTGTATCCTGCCACCCTGCTGAACTTCTCAATTAGTTCCAGGAGCTTCCTGGTGGAGTTTTTGGGATCACTCAGGTATAAGATCATGTCATCTGCAAATAGAGATAGCTTGACTTCTTCCTTGCCAATTTGAATCCCTCTTATGTCCCTTTCTTGTCTTATGGCTTCGGCTAAGACTTCAAGTACAATATTGAATAGAAGTGGTGAGAGTGGACAGCCTTGTCTTGTTCCTGATTGAAGTGGGAATGCTTCCAATTGTTCCCCATTGAGCATAATCCTTGCTGTGGGCTTGTTGTATACAGCTTTTATTATATTGATAAAAGTTCCTTCCATTCCTACTGTCTCTAGCGTTTTGATCATAAAAGGCTGTTGGATCTTGTCAAAAGCTTTTTCTGCATCTATCGAGAGTATCATGTGGTCTTGGACTTTGGACTGGTTTACATGATGAATTACATTTATTGATTTGCGTATGTTGAACCAACCTTGTGTGCCGGGGATGAAGCCTACTTGGTCCCCATGAATGATCTTTTTAATATGTTTTTGAATCCGATTTGCTAAGACTTTGTTGAGAATCTTTGCATCTGTGTTCATCAGGGAGATCGGCCTATAGTTTTCTTTTTTAAGTGAATCTTTATTAGGTTTTGGGATTAAAACGATATTAGCTTCATAGAAGGAATTTGGTAGTGTTCCTTCCTTTGCTATTTGGTGGAACAGTTTAAGGAGTATTGGTGTTATTAACTCCTTAAATGTCTTGTAGAACTCTGTGCTGAATCCATCTGGTCCAGGACATTTTTTGGTGGGAAGATTCGAGATTACTTCCTCAATTTCCTTATATGTTATAGGACTATTTAAGTAATTCACAACTTCCTGATTCAATTTAGGTAAGTTGTGTTTACTTAGAAATTCATCCATCTCTTTTGTGTTGTCAAACTTCACAGAGTATAAGTTTTTGAAATATGATGTTATAATTCTCTGGATTTCTTGGGTATCCGTAGTGATAACTCCATGTTCATTTCTAATTTGTTAATTTGGGTTTTCTCTCTCTTGCTTTTGGTTAGTTTAGCTAGGGGTGTATCAATCTTGTTGATTTTTTCAAAGAACCAGCTTTTCGATTTGTTGATTTTTTCTATCGTTTTCTTAGTCTCGATTTCAGATATTTCTCCCCTTATTTTGCTAATCTCTTCTCTTCTACTGCTTTTGGGATCAGATTGCTCTAGTTTCTCTAAAGCTTTAAGCTGCATTGTTAAGTTGTTTATTTCTGATGTTTCCATTTTTTTGATGTGGGCATTAAGAGCTATGAACTTACCTCTTAGAACAGCTTTCATTGTGTCCCAGAGATTTTGGTAAGTTGTATTTTCGTTATCATTCACTTTCAGGAAATCTTGAATTTCCTTTTTAATTTCTTCCTGAATCCAGTTCTCATTCAGCATCATAGTGTTAAGTTTCCAGGAGTTAGTGCATTTTCTGTTGTTTGATGTGTTGTGGATGTCCAGCTTTAGGCCGTGGTGGTCTGATAGGGCACAGGTTAGAATTTCAACTTTCTTGTACATGTGTAGATTCATTTTGTGGCCCAATATGTGATCTATTTTGGAGAAAGTTCCGTGTGCTGCTGAGAAAAATGTGTATTCTTTGGTGCGTGGGTGAAAAGTTCGATAGAGATCTGTGAGGTCCATTTCTTTCAGGGTTTGATTAAGTTCCAAAGTGTCTCTGTTAAGCTTTTGACCTGTTGATCTATCCCATGTAGAGAGGGCGGTGTTGAAGTCCCCAAGAATTATCGTTTGGGGGTTGATTTCTTGCTTTAGACGCTGTAGGGTTTTCTTAATGAATGTGGAGGGGCCCGTATTGGGTGCATATATGTTCAGTATTGTGAAGTCTTCCTGGTGAATTGTACCTCTGACTAAAATGTAGTATCCATCCGTGTCTCTTATAATTTTTTTTGGTTTGAAATCCACTTTGTCTGATAGCATAATGGCTACCCCTGCCTGTTTTCTGCTTCCATTTGCTTGTAGAATTCTCTATTATTCTTAAGCATTTTGGGGAAAATGATAAGGATATTGAAAACAAAAATTATTTTTATGGTAAGATACTTCACTGCCTGTGCCAGTTGTGACTGTTGATTTGTAGATTTGTTAGGTCATGTTTAGTTTTGCAACCAGGTGTCCAGTTAATCAGATTAGGGGTCATAGGTCGCAGTGTCCTGTGAATTCTTCTGGTGTGTAAAGACACTCGGGTCCAAAAAGTGCAATAGCTCACTGGAGCTACTTTTGTTCTTACACTATTTACCTTTGAAATGTGTAGTTGTTCTGTTTCAGGGCAATAAATAAGAATAAAGTAAAGAACTGGCATTTAGCGTCTTTTGGGAAAAATGTGATGAATTTGAGATTTTTGCTAGTGAATTTGTACTTCAACAGGACTCACTAGATGAACTGAATAAAGATACGTTTTAAATCAAAATTGTATTTTATCACTACACATGGAAAAAGAAATTCACCTGGCAAAAAAATGCTCTGTTTTTTATCTACATTATTAATGTAAATTGGTTATCGGTTTGTGAACCTGAATTTTATTTGACTTTAACTTATTTTTGACAGAATAAAGGAACAAAACAATTCATTCTAACTAATATGCCGTGCTGTTTAATAAGAATGAGCCTCACACAATGTGATGGCTCCTGAAACTCCATTAGTCTATTGTGGATTATGTAATTACAGACTATTATGAAAATAAGAAATTTTTATTACACATATGCATTTGACAGCCTGCAATTAGTTTAGACTGCCTAATTAACATATGTTTTACTTAATGGTGAGTGATTATGGATTATCATTTAATTGGGGATAATTTAAAATACTCAACTGTTTTTTTTAATCAGAAATAAAAGTAAGCATTTGTCAAGAGTAAGAAGAGCATACTTGCTGTTTTGTGTCCAGTAGCATGAACGTTATTATGAAATAAGTACTTGTAAAATAGCTTCTTTTTGGAATAAATTGATGAATATTTTACCATGTATATTTAGCTATCATATTTATGAATACTGTTATTTTTAAAATGAATTGCTCATGAGTAATTTTTCACAGTAAAAATAATCATCAGTGAAGAGATCTATAGCAATGATTATGAGTTACATTAATTTTCCTGAGCTGTTATTCTAATTACTTGGATTTTGCCAATCTACCCCAATTAGACAAATGAATCTGTATTGTCAAGTTGCAGAATGACCTGCCTTTTTAATGTAATGGGTTCCAAATGTCCTTGAATACTATATTTTATATAATGTTTACTGAATTCACGAAAGTTTTTTTTTTCCTGGCCGGTTTTGCTGTACACTTCTGTGTTTAGGAAAAGAAAGTGTAAGTAAGAAAGCATAAAGTACACAAAATCATCCTGTAGTTTATGGCAAGTCCCTTGACAAGGTTTTTTTGTTTCCTCTTTCAAAAACACAGAAAGAACAGGATTAATGAGTTAATATTTCTAAAGCAAGAGTATTTTCACTGAGGTTGTAAGTAAACAAAACATACACAGTAAATTTTTGTACCATGTATTTGATTTAATTTGCATTTTTGGCAAAATATATTACCTTTAAAAGAAAACAAATAGACATGTTACAAAACATATGTCTTATTGAAAGTAAGTAATGTCCTAAAGCAGAAGAGAATAACAGTGTGAACAAGGCTGAGAGTAAACACAAGAACAAGGATGAAGGCTGGAATGACCCCTTGCATTTGAAATATATGTGGCCTAGATAGTTGTATTGGTTCTAAATGTTTTGATGCACCCAAACTAGAATGGTGGATAAGAGAGGTACACTAATTCTGTGATAGGCAGAACAAGGACTCTTATAGATTTTCATATCCCAATCTCTGGATCCTGTGACATGCACATGGGTTCTGCATATTCAGATTCATCTAGTCATGAGTTGACAATATTTTCAAAAGTTGTATCTGTACAAAACATGTACATACATCTATTCCTGTCATCACTCCTTGAACAATAGGATATAGTGATTATGTAGTATTAATATTAAAGTCAAATTGATAAGTCAAATAGTAACTAACAGAGAATGGGCATGCTGTGCAAGCACTTTATCATTCTGCATAAGATACATGAGTATGTCTAAATTTTGGTATTTGTGGAGTTCCTGGAACTAATCTCCTGTAGATCCTGAGAGACAAGTGCATTTGCTTTAAAGTCAAGCAGATTTTACAGGTGTAAGTATGACTATGGAAGAATGGTCAGAGAGGTAGGAATCATTTTTGGTTTTAGAAATAGCTAGAATCCAAACAGGGACAATGTCCTTTAGGTTTCAGAAAGTGCAAGCAGACACCCTGCAAACCTTGAGGAATGATGCTTTAATAACTACTTAGCCTGGAACGTTCATATATATTTCTTCTTGGTAAGATAGAACATAAGGTTAAATCTCTAGAGTTTGTCTGTGTAGACAAGGCAGGCAGATAATAAATAATAAATCTGAGTTGTTCCTGATTGTGCCAATCTGTTGCAAGGCAGTAAGAAATGGATACATTAATTAACCACAACCCCAATAGTATGAGAACCACAACTGGCAGTAATAAAAGAGCTCCTATTTATTGATCTCCTCACCATGGGACTACAGTACAATCTGTGCAATTTACCCAGTCTTAAAATGTCACAAAAATTTAGGAGGTTGGTATCCTCATTAGCTCCATTCAGAGAGGTCTAGATTCTACCGTTAAAAAGTTGGCAGTGCATCCACTAGGAAGTCAGCAGTAATTTCCCTATGTACCCTGTCTGGGGAGTGTTAGGTTAAATTTTCTTCAATATCTGCTTTTACTAATAATTTTTCAAAGCTTAGTAGAATATTATAAACTTAGCCTGTCATTTATAGGTGAGAATCTTACATTTTTTTGAGATTATAATTCAAGCTACTACTTCTTGGTAGTTTAAAACGATAGGAGACAAATGTCAAGACTGTTTATTCTGTACTGACACTAATGCAACTGTAAGAAACTTAAAGTAACTGTCTTCTCTGTCAAAGACTATGATAAAATTTATCTTTCCCTTTATATTTTAGTCCTGGACATTCATGTGCACCGACTTGTCTTTCTCAGTTGCACACCTGCTTCCTTACACATTTCCCCTCACTTTCCTTCTGTCTTTCTTTGTTAGAAAGGTCAATGGCTCTGAAACACAACTCATCACCTCAACCTCGAAAAATAGTTAATTACAGATTCCTTCCTTCTCTCCTTCCCCCACCATTTTCCTATTAGTCAATCAGCTTCAAATGGTTATGTTTGAACCTCAGCCAAAAAGAAACATCCACATTCCCAGTTCTTCCCTTAGGAATAAAAGTCCCTGGTTAGATCTACTAAGTAGATGTGCCTGTTCTTCCATCTTTGTGTTTGTGCCCTTTTGACTAAAAATAAAAATTTGCCTTGCTGAGACACTTTGATTGGAGTAGTAGTCTTTTCTTTGAGAACTTGGATCCACTTCTAACACATTGGAGTCTTATTTCTTGGGAAAAAAATATTTCTTGTTCCAGATGAATGAAAGAAAATTTGTCAATCTGATTTTGTATTACTTATATTTTATTTTATTTTATTTAAATTTTTTAAACATTTTTTATTATTTCTGCTCAAACAAACTTAATAGGTACACCACTTTCCTCCCTCCCTTCTCCTTCCCCCGAACCCCCTGCTCCCCCTGCCCTCACCCCTCCCTCCCCATCCCCCAGTGCCTCCCCCCCCAATCCCCAGAAGTCCTTTAATGTGCATGCCAGACTCTCCTCTAGGCCCTCCTCTCCGATGACGTACAAGGACCCAGTGGCATTTCCCTGAACCCTTTCCTGTGTTCCCCTTAAGCATAGGAACACTACTGTGGTTGTCAATCCCTTGTCTCCAAGGATCTTGGTGCCTTTAGCAGATGCTAGACTTTGTGAGTTAATAGTGTGTTGGACATTGTGCAGGGCATGCAATGTCCAATTATGATTGCTTCGGCCTTAACTTGTGGTATCTTGCAAATCATTGCTCCTCCCATCCTTTTGCTCTTACACTCTTACCGCCCCCTCTTCCGCAAATGTCCCTGAGCTTCAGGATGGGGAGAGATTAGTCTGGCCTAGTTCTAAGTGGTTGATACAGAGTCTCTGAAGTTCTAGATTGTGGTTTGTTGATTTTCTTTTGCAGTTTTGTTGCTCCTGCAATGCCCTTCACTCCATCCTGATGGGCATTGTATGTCACCCTCTGGCCAGAGACAAAAAGCTGTTAAACTGGAGTCTTGTTATAAGAGCACATTCAAGAGTAGATGTAATAAAAGTGGGAAAACACAGTGAGGGAGGGGTCAATCACCCATTTGCAAAATGGTTACTTTTTATCTGCCAGACTACATGCTCTCCCTTTCTGGTGAGATCATACCCCCTCAGTCGTAAATGATCAGGTATGAACGTCTGTGAACTTAACCAGATGTCACATTACTTACTTGCAGTCCTTGATGGAGGCCTATTTTCTCTGCTGTAACACGGTCACTTCTCTCCTTGTTTCTGGTGTGGCCTTCCAACCCCATCCCTCCTGTTCATAATCCTTGTAATTACTGTAGGTATTACATAGATTTATCTTTGAGTGTCTCAAGGTGGGCTGGGTGGGTTTGGTACTAGGAGCCACCTATTAGGGAGTACATATGGCGCCTAATTTTCTGGGTTTGGGATACTTCACTTAATTTAATTGTTTCTAATGACATCCATTCCCGGCAAATTCCAGTAATTCATCATTTTTGATGGCTGAGTAGCACTCCATTGTATAGATGGACCACCTTTTCCTTATCCACTCGTCAACTGTTGGACATTTGGGTTGATTCCATGACTTTGCTATTGTAAACAGTGCTGCTATGAACATGGTCGTGCTTGTGCTATCGAGGTGAACCTCTGCTGTATGGGGGGGGGTGTTATACCTAAAAGTGGAATCGCAGGGTCATATGGCATTTCAATCTTTAGTTTCTTTAAGAATCTCCAGACAGCTCGCCAGAGTGGCTGTATGAGCCTGCATTCCCACCAGCAATGTAGGAGAGTTCCCCTCTCTCCACATCCTCTCCAGCATTTGTTGTTGTTTGTATTGTGGATTTTGCCATCCTGACTGGGGTGAGATGATATCTCAGGGAAGTTTTGATTTGCATTTCCCTGATGGCTAAAGAGGTGGAGCATTTTTTAAGATATGTGTTAGACATTTTAATTTCATCCCTGGTAAAGTTTCTTTTAAGTTCCAGGGCCCATATTTTAATTGGGCCATTAGTTTCCTTGGTGTTTAGTTTTCTAAGTTCTTTGTGCACTCTGGACAGTAGAGCTCTATCAGATATGTGGTTAGTGAAGATTTTCTCCCATTCTGTGAGTTGCCTTTGAGCTCATGTTACAATATCTTTATCTGAACAGAAGCTCTTTAATTTCACCAGATCCCAACTGTTGAGAGTTGGTATCAGTGACTGTGCCATTGGATGTCTGTTTAGGAAATGTTGGCCTAGCCCAATCAGCTCGAGGGAGTTCCCTATCCTTTCAGCTATGGTTTTTATAATTTCTGGCCTTATATCATGGTCCTTGATCCATTTGGAATTAATTCTTGTTCATGGTGACAAGTATGGGTCCAGTTTTAATCTTTTGCCTGTGGAGATCCAGTTTTGCCAGCACCATTTGTTGAAGATACTGTTCTTTTCCATTGGATTTTTTGGGCCCCTTTGTCAAAGACCAAATGGCTGTAATTTTGTGGGCCAATATCTGGGTCTTCAATCCTTATCTATTGATCTGTGTGTCTATTTTGGAGCCAGTACTAGGCTGTTTTTATAACTATTGATTTTTGTATAGACTAAGGTTTGGTATGGTGACACCTCCAGCAGTGTTTTTGATACTCAGGATTGTCTTTGCTATCCTGGGTCTTTTGTGCCTCCATATGAACTTTGAGATTGTTTGGTCAACTTCTTTGAAGAATTGCTTTGGGATTTTGATTGGTATAGCATTGAATCTGTATATTGCCTTTGGTAGGATGGTCATTTTTACGATGTTGATTCTGCCAATCCAGGAACATGGGAGGTCTTTCCACCTTCTGGTGTCTTCGGCTATTTCTTTCTTTAGGGTTTTAAAGTTTTCATTGAAAAGGTCTTTTGCCTCCTTGGTTAGATTTATACCAAGGTATTTCATTTTTTTAGGGGCTATAGTAAATGGGATTGTTTCTCTCAAGGCTTTTTCACGTCTTTCATTCTGATCATATAGGAAGGCCTCTGATTTTTGCACATTTATTTTGTATCCTGCCACCCTGCTGAACTTCTGTATTAGTTCCAGGAGCTTCCTGGTGGAGTATTTGGGATCACTCAGGTATAGGATCATATCATCTGCAAATAGAGATAACTTGACTTCTTCCTTGCCGATTCGAATCCCTTTTATGTCCCTTTCTTGTCTTATGGCTTCAGCTAAGACTTCAAGTACAATATTGAAAAGAAGTGGTGACAGTGAACAGCCTTGTCTAGTTCCTGATCAAAGTGGGAATGCTTCAAGTTTTTCCCCATTGAGTATAATCCTTGTTGTGGGCTTGTTGTATACAGCTTTTATTATATTGATAAAGGTTCCTTCTATTACAACCTTCTCTAGGGTTTTGATCATAAAGGGCTGTTGGATCTTGTCAAAAGCTTTTTCTGCATCTATCGAGAGTATTATGTGGTCTTGAACGTTGGACTGGTTTATATGGTGAATTACATTTATTGATTTTCGTATGTTGACCTAATCTTGTGTGCTGGGGATAAAGTCTACTTGGTCCCCATGAATGATCTTTTTGATATGTTTTTGAATCCTATTTGCTAAGACTTTGTTGAGAATCTTTGCATCTGTGTTCATCAGAGAGATTGGCCTATAGTTTTCTTTTCTAAATGTATTTTTATTAGGTTTTGGGATTAAGACTATATTAGCTTCATAGGAGGAATTTGGTATTGTTCATTCCTTTGCTATTTGATGGAACAGTTTAAGCAGTATTGGTGTTATTAACTCCTTAAATGTCTGGTAGAACTCTGTGCTGAATCCATCTGGTCCAGGACATTTTTTGGTGGGAAGATTTGAGATTACTTTCTCAATTTCTTTATATGTTATAGGACTATTTAAATAATTCACAACTTTCTGATTCCATTTAGGTAAGTTGTGTTTACTAAGGAATTCATCCATCTCTTTTGTGTTGTCAAACTTCACAGAGTATAAGTTTTTGAAATATGATGTTATAATTCTCTGGATTTCTTGGGTATCAGTAGTGATAACTCCATGTTCATTTCTGATTTTGTTAATTTGGGTTTTCTCTCTCTTGCTTTTAGTTAATTTAGCTAGGGGTGTATCAATCTTATTGATTTTTTTCAAAGAACCAGCTTTTGACTGGTTGATTTTTTCTATCGTTTTCTTAATCTCGATTTCAGATATTTCTCCCCTTAGTTTGCTAATCTCCTACCTTCTACTGCTTTTGGGATCAGATTGCTCTACTGTTTCTAAAGCTTTTAGCTGCATTGTTAAGTTGTTTATTTCTGATGTTTCCATTTTTTTGATGTAGGCATTAAGAGCTATGAACTTACCTCTTAGGACAGCTTTCATTGTGTCCCAGAGATTTTGGTAAGTTATATTTTCATTATCGTTCACTTTCAGGAAATCTTGAATTTCCTTTTTAATTTCTTCCTGAATCCAGTTCTCATTCAGCATCATGGTGTTAAGTTTCCAGGAGTTAGTGTATTTTCTGTTGCTTGTTGCGTTGTGGATGTCAAGCTTTAAGGTGTGGTGGTCTGATAAGGTGCAGGCTAGAATTTCAACATTCCTGTATATGTGGAGATTCGTTTTGTGGCCCAAAAAGTTCTGTGTGCTGCTGAAAAAAATGTGTATTCTTTGGTGCGTGGGTGAAAAGTACGATAGAGATCTGTAAGGTCCATTTCAGTAAGGGTTTGATTAAGCTCCAAAGTGTCTCTGTTGAGTTTTTTTACCTGGAGATCTATCCCATGTTGAGAGGGCAGTATTGAAATCCCAAGAATTATGGGGAAAAAAGGAAGAGAGCTGAAGGATTGGAGGGGGTGGGAGGGTGCTAGAGCAGTTCAGTTGTGAAGTTCGGTGAAGTACCTGTGACTAAAATGTAGTATCCATTTGTGTCCTTATGATTTCTTTGGTGGAAGTCCACTTGTCTGATAGCATAATGGCTACCCCTGCCTGTTTTTCTGCTTCCATTAGCTGTAGAATTTAACCAGCCTTTGTGTTTAGGGCATGCCTATTTTTTGTGGTGAGATGGGTTCCTGCAGGCAGCAGATTGATGGATTGTGATTTTTAATCCAGTTTTGTAATCTGTGTCTCTTGTCACGTGATTATTCCATTTTTTGTGTATAATAAAAACTAATTTTTTTCCAGACATTTTTTATATTTAGTGTTTTTTATGTATATTGCTGCTCTTTTAATGGTGTTATACTTGCCTTCTGTTTCCCCATAGCTGTCTTTTTTTTCTTCAAGCTTGAGTACATTCTCGCATTTTTTGAAGGCCTGGTTTGGTGGACATGTATCCCTTCAGTTGTCTTTAGGCTGCAAGATTTTTCTTTTCTCCCTTGATCAGGATGGATAGTTTTGCGGGGTAAATCAGCCTGGGTTGACATTTTTGCTCCTACAAACTTGATAAATGTCTCTCCAAGCTCTTCTTGCTTTTACTGTTTCGACTGAGAAGTCATTTGTTATTTTATAGTTTATTACCTTTAAAGTGACTTGTTTTTCCCCTGAAGCTCCTCATCACCAGTTTCTTTATTGATGTGGGTGTTTTAACTATGTCTTTGTTTTGGGTCATATCTGGTTTGGGGTGTGGAATGCTTCTCTTTTTAGATGAGGAAAATTTCCTTGGATTCATTTGAATTTTTCCCCAGGGGTGGTATTTTGGAGATTCTTGCTCTGGTTTTCCATGTAACGCATGTTAGGCTTCTTCAGGGTGTCCCATACCTCTTGAATATTTCTCTCAAGTATCTTTTTGGCTTTAACAACTTCTTCCATTGAGCTGGTTAATACTCCCACTTTATCTTTCAGGTCTGAAATTCTGTTTTCTGCTTTGTTAGTTCTGCTGATAAGACTCCTGTGGAGTTCTGGGTTGTAGATAACTTGTCATTTAGCTCAGTTTTAAACTCTGCTTGAGCCTATTTTAACTGCTCTATGCCTGTTTTTGTTTCTTGAACTGTTTTTCTCACCTCCTCCAAGTGTCTGTTGTGTTCCTCTTCAAGGGATGATCAATTATTTAATTCCTCCAGGATTTCCTCTTCCATAGTATGGACATGGTAATGATATATTTTGAAAGTCATATCTTGGGTCAGGCTTTCTTAGCCATTTCCGTGGGTTTGTCTTGTTGGAGTCTAACATCATGGGATTAATTCCTTCAGTGGGAGATTTGTTTACCTGAGTGTTGTTTCTCATGGATTTGCACTTTGACTTGGGCATTGCCATTTTAAGTCGTAAGCTCTTCTTTCAATTTCTGTGCGTTTTTCACTGAACTGAATTATTTGGTCTGGGGTTCTGGGGGAGGTCGGGGGTGGAGCTTACCTAGGTCGCAGTGCTTCCGGGCTGGACAGTGCGCGTATCCTGGGCGGCGGAGTGGGGAAAGGGAGTTACTTATATTTTATATCTGAAACATCTTATTTAATGATTTTCTCTTTCATTTTCTGTCACTTCAGTCTGTCTACTTGTAACCCATTTAATTTAGGACATAATTAAACAATTCTATTCAGAGAACAATAGAGCCATGTAATATTTGAAATATAGTAAATTAATTTGCTTGCATACAATGTTTCCTTTCATTCATGTCCAATGTAGTTGCATAACAAAGCCACATTTTTAATCATTTCAGGATTTGTTATTTTGTCTACTTGCCATTGTGTTTTGGATCAGTTTGTCTAGTTGTCATTGTCTTTTGGATCTGATTA
>JALPQD010000145.1:4634332-4708509 GCA_023101885.1 Typhlomys cinereus
AAGTAGAAGCCAGGCTATGGCTGGGGCCAGGCATTCTGAAGCTGGCATTAGTAGGGCTGAGTATGGAAAGGAAGGCAGAGACGAGATCTATGAAACCTCATAGCACACTATATTGCAGTCTCCTGTTTCTTTCAGTTGTTTAACATTATATTCATGTTTATATTCATATGATGTTTAACATTATATGTGAATAGAACTGAGTCCTGGAAGCAGAATATGACTTGAAAAGATGAAGGACTTAAATCGTCCAATGTGAAGCAGAGACAATATCATGCTAGAAGGGTGCTTTCAGACTTCACTTTGAATCTTCATGGTCTGTGTGCTTATTAAAAATACAGACTCCTGGCCCCTAACCTTGAAGGTTCAAAATCAGATTACTATTTGTAGAACACCTCCAAAAAATTCTTGGATTTCAGTTAAGCAAAACAATTTTACTTCGTGGTGAAGTCAGAAATAACTAGCAGTATTGTTTTTGTTTCATTTTTCTTTTCATTGGGAGATTTGATTGCGATTGTTTAAGCGAGCAACGCACAAAAGGAAACATAGAAAATATAGATAGTGCAATAAAATAATCAGAAAGAGATATATCTGTGTCTATAGCAATTGAATTGGGTGTACAATAGAATATAGCTTAAGTCTGAAATATTAACAGTTCAATTACTACACTTTAAGCTATAAGAGCTCCAACTTCATCTTTGAGCATCACAGGAATAGGTGATAACATGAGTTCATTTGAAGATATGTTCATCCTGCACAGTATTTTGCACAAGGCTTGTCAGACAGTCCATGATTTATAAATGTTAAATGCATGAGCGAATACATTAATGACTATTTTTCTTGATTCCTCTTATCATGCTCTAAATTTTTCAAACACACTTATCACCGTCTACCACACAGCTCAGAGGACAGGCAAGGTCTATTGATAGCTGTAATAACTGATGTATTGCCTCTTAGAATAATTTGAATAAAATCAAGTCTGAAAGAGAGCAATGATTATACCAATGAAAATGATCATCAATCTATCTCCTAAGAACACTTCATGAATGTTTGTGTTATGGATTCACACAAAAGTAGCCAAGTACAGTATGGTATATGATATTTATTTTTAAATGGACTATGAGCTCTTCAGGAGGAGGGATCATTTTTTATTTGTATTTTATACTAGTAGAAGCCATCATACCAGACTGCAACCTTTATATTTATGGATGCAGGGAGGGAAAGGAGAGGAAGGGCCAAGGAAGAAGGGGAAAAAGGAGGGAGGAAGGCAGAGGGGGACAAGGGGGGGGAGCGAGAGAAGAAGAGGAGGGGGGACAAAAGAGGAAGGACGGAAGGAAAGGAAGAGGAAATGAAGGAAGGAAGGAAGGCGTTAAGGCGGAGGAGGGATGGAGGGAGGGAGGGAGGGAGGGAGGGAAGGAGGGAGGGAAGGGAGGGAGGGAGGGAGGGAGGGAAGGAGGGAAGGAGGGGAAGGGAGTGGAGGAAGGGAGAGGAGAAGGAAGGAGGACGGAGCGGAAGGGGAGGAAGGAAGGAAGAAGGAAGGAAGGGGAAGGAAGGGAAGGACGGACGGACGGGAAGGGAGGCAAAGAAGGCAAGGGGAGGGAAAAGCAGGAGGGAAGGAAGGAGGGAAAGGAGGAAGAGGGCAGGCAGGGAACGGAAGAAGGAGGGAGGGAGTGGAGGGCTGGGGGAGGGAGGGAGGGAGGGAGGGAGGGGAGGGAGGGAGGGCGGGAGGGAGGAGGGGAGAAAGAGGGAGTGAGGGAGAGAGAGAGGGAAGGGGAGGGGCGGGAGCGAGAGCGGGAGGGAGGGAGGAGGGAGTTGAGGGAAAGAGGCGGGAAGGAGGGAGGTGAAGGGGAAGGGAGGAAGGAGGGGAGGAAGGAGGGGAGGAAGGAAGGAAAGGAAGTGAAGGAAGGTGAAGGAAGGAGAGGGAATGAGGGAAGGAAGGAAGGGGAGGAGGCAAGGGGAAGGAAGGAAGGACAGGAAGGAGAGGGAAGGAAAGGGAAGGGACGGACGGGGGAGAGAGGGAGAGAGAGAGGGAGCGAGGGAGGGAGGGAGAGAGGGAGAGAGGGAGGAGGAAGTGAAGAAGGAGAGGGACGGGAGGGGGGAGGGGCGGGAGGGAGGGAGGGAGGGAGGGAGGCGGGGAGAGAGGGCGGGAGGGAGAGAAGCAGGGAAGGAGGGGAGGGAGAGAGTAGAGGGAGGGAGAGGAGGGGAGGGAGGGCGGTAGGGAAAGAGGGAGGGAAGGAGGAGGGGCAGAGGCCTGCGGCCGGCTGGCGGCGGATGGCGGACCGGAAGGAAGGAAGGCAAGGGAAGGCCGGGACTGCGAGGGAAGGCGGGCCGGCCGGCGGGGCGGCACAGGACGGAAGGCAAGGACGGAAGGCGGCAGGAAGGACGTGGGCGAGAGGGCGCTCGAGCGGGCGAGAAGGCGGGAAGGGGAGAGAGGGCGAGAGGGAGGAGGGAGGCGAGCGAGATGGCGGGAGAGAGGGAGGGAGGAGGGCGGGACGGAGGGGAGGGAAAGGAGGAAAGGAGAGGAAGGAGGGAGGGAAGAGGGAGGGACGGAAGGCCGGGACGGAGGGAGATGGAAGGAAGGGAGGACGGAGGGGGACGAAGGAAGGACAGGAAGGCCGAAGGCCGGAGAGCCGGCATGGCGGGGAAAGAAGGAGGGAAGGAGGAGGGAAGGCGGAAGGATGGGAAAGATAGGAAGGTAAGGAAGGAAGGGGGAAGGGAGGAGGGCGGGAGGAGGGCGGGAGGCGAGGGGAGGGATGGAGGAGGGATGGAGGGAGGGAGGGAGGGAGGGAGGGGGGAGAGAGGGAGGGAGGGAGAGAGAGAGGGAAGGGAGGGGGAGGGAGAGGAGAGGAGGGAGGGAGGGAGGGAGGGAGGGAACAGAGGAGGGAGGAGGACGGGCAGAGGGAAGGGAGGTCAGGAGGGGCGGAAGGAGGGGAGGAAGAAGGAAGGAACGGAAGGAGGAAGGGAGGGAAGGGAGGGAAGGAAGGAGGGGAGGCATGAAGGACGGAAGGAAGGAAGGAAGGACCGGAAGGCAGAAGGAAGGAAAGGAAGGAAGGGAAGGGGAAGGGTCAAGGGGGGAGGAGGGAGAGAGAGAGGGAGAGAGGAGGGGAGGGAGAGAGGGGAGCGAGGTAGGGAGGAGGGAGAGGCGGGAGCGGATAGAGTGCGTGCGCGAGGGAGGGAGAGCTTGCGGGAATTGTCTGTGTTGCTTTCTGGATCTGGACGGGGTATGGAAGAGCTCTATCTAGATCAGCTCTATCCTATTTAGTTCTTTATATATCGTATATATCTCCTTTTTCTCTCTCTCTCTCTTCTTTCTTTCTTTCTTTCTTTCTTTCTTTCTTTCTTTCTTTCTTTCTTGTATGTATCAGAGGGCACTATGTGTTCTCATGGAGGTCCAAAAGTGACTTTAGGAATCATCCTGAATTGCTTCTACCTCCTTCTTGCTTGGTTCTGGGATTTCCCAGGCTCCACATTCCAGAGCCAGAAGTACAGGCTGCCACCATTTCTCCTGGTATTTTCACATGGACTCCAGGATCCAAGCTCAAATTATTCTGGTTGTGAGGAAGAGTCTTAACCCCTGAGCCATCTCTCCAGTCTGTAAAGAATTATATTACCCCTTCTAAATACTGCACTTCCTCCTTCCTTTTTCTAAAAGAATTCAAGGGTACCAGTGTTGATTGCTCAAGGACCATTGATAGAGGAGGAAATATTTCTCAATCTTAGGATTTTTATTTAAATTAGAGAGAGGGATATGAAAAAATTGATTGGATGCTAAAAGTATCAGTTTATTGCTTTGATAAAATGTTCTGAGCAAAAAAACTTAAAGTAAAAAGAGCTTGTTTGACTTACATTTCCACAGGAACAGAAGCTGTTATTGTAGGAATAAGACATGGCAGTAGGAGCACGCGACCAACTTGTCACATTGCATCATCAATCAGGAAGAAGAGAGAGAACAAGAAGTAGATCTGGGCTATGAAATCTTAAGAACTGTTTCTAGTGACATATTTCGGGCGGCAAGGCTACGTTTCTTAAAGATACCATAATCTTTCCCAGGGACCAGGGACCAAATGTTCAAACATGTGACCCTGTGGGGAACATTTCAAATTGAAACTGCAATATAATGTCTAAAGACCTCAAGAATAATTTGGCATTTCAACACAATTCTTGCTATTCACATATTAAATTATTAGTAACTCAATGTCAATATTGGTAGTGTGCAACAGTATTAATTATGGATAATCTTTCTTGGTAGACTGAAAATTTGAGATAAACACGAGTTCATGGTACTCTTATAAATGAGAGCTGGGTGGTCCAAGACATAATACTGGAAATAACTTAAGAGCTAGGCCAAGCAGATCTACTGTTAATATGGAGATGATGGTAGTCAAAAGATAATGAAAAATATATTATGATGTTCAATTTCTACCTCTGAAGTTAGCATATGGTCACCTGTAGGTACACTAGATCTAGAAGTAAATATTGGAAGCTGAATCACACTTAAAGTCATAAGTAGCTAACAGCTCAGGAGAAGGTTTCTCAGTAAGAACATAACTTGTAGTTTTGCCAGAACTTGAGGTCTAAGGGATGACTGAGTCATTTGTAAACAGGCCAAATTGAGGTAGAATTCATACCAAACTAGTGCCCAGAAGAGAAACAAAAAATTCTCTACATTAATCTTGCTTCTCTGACATGTTTGATATGGAAGTTGCTTTATATATGTGGACAGACACAGAATGTACCTGAGCAGATCAATGTAGCTGTACTTGATTTGATCATATTATGAGGCCAGCTTCCCTCGTTAGCAAGTCAACAGAAAACAGAAGCAGTATTACTTTCGTGTTTAACATATGCATTGCCCTGATAGGCCTGTTATTATTTTACAGAAAAAAAATTCTCCTCTTTTGATTCTGCTAAACCTTATTTATGAAGAACATTTCAGTTTCTCTTTAAGAACATGTTAAATGGACGATTTCGTGTCAGCTGGTGTCTGGCTCTTCATCAATTTCTTTCTAAATTTAATTTTGCTGTTTTCTTTTTTCCCTCTGCTTGCCTGAACCATTCCTTAATTATGAGATTATAGTGTTCAGCATGATTCCTGGAATTGTTTGTTTTTGTCAACCAGAAAGAAAACAGAGCATTGATATATGTGAGATTACTTTCTCATTTAATGACTCTTCAATTAGTGTCCCAACCAATTTTAAGAACCACATCTGAAATAGCCAGTGAGCAGACTTCCCTTCATTCCTGATCCCTTTACTGTCCTCCACCATTGGATTCCTCCATAAACGATGAAACAGATTTAATAAAGCTGTCAATTACATGATGCCAGGTTAAGGATCAGATTTAGTTTTCCTCCCTTGGGGAATCAATGTGTTCTAATCTCTTTTCATTCCCATAGTATGCTAGGTGAACATTAGGTTACTAGAAGGTGACAAAGTATTCCCGTCCAAAATGCAAAGAAGCAAACTTAACTGTGGATGTGCAACCCATAGACATAGAAGGACTATGGCTAGAAGGATCTTATATTTGGTTCAGCTCTGTATCATTAAGGCTTTGAAATTAACACTTTATCTTGAAAAAAAAGATTTTTAAGTGAAGTTTGATTGGACAGTAAATTACACAGGGAAGCAGAGGGTATAAGCATAAAATGCTTGTTCCCCCCACTTGTGGCCATCTTAATTACATGTAGTGTGTCTGGCACCCATGAAATAGAATTCTAGTGGGTCTACAATGTGTAGATGCCAACAAGTCTATAGATGAGTCCAAGGTAATGGCTAGAGTTAAGATTGCATGAATGGGAATATTGCCATTTGATATGCCATGTTTTCATTAAAACCAGAACTGTATCCAACAAAGAAAGTGACACTTCAGGAAGCCTGAGGGACGAGGGAACTTTACCACTTCCTTTATTACGCCTGTTGTGTTCCTATGCTAACCAATCACAGAGACTGACAATAGTAAGGTGAAGGAAAGGGAAATACAACAATCCATAGTTCTTTGTCTCTTTAGTCTTTTTTTTTAACCAGTCAATCAAAATTGCATGTGAATAAAATTTGCATAAAAACAATTATGTAACTTTTGTGCATTATTTGTTTTGTTATGCTGAGAACATGACATAAACGTATCCAAGGCCTAAATATGAATTGCACATTTTTTCATCATTTTTTGGGAGGCGGAATGTGTGTGTCAGAGGTCACTGTGTGTCTCTGAGGAGCCCCAAGGGTCTGGATTGCTTCTAACTCCTTTTTGTTTTACTCTGGGGTTTTCCAAGCTCTTCCTTCCAGAGACAGAAATGCAAGTTACTGCCATTTCAGTCTCTTTCTCTTTATGAGGCAGAGACTTATCCCCTGAACAATCTTTCAGCCACAATTGTGCAATTTTTGTGGCTATCCATATGAATTAAATGCTCATACAGCTGCATTTAAAATAGAGGTTGTACAATGTACAGAAGAATGGTAAAATCAGTGCTAATATAAAAAATTAATATTTTCTGTAAAAATTTATATTCAACAACAGTTTAAAGGAAATCTGACAGTAAAAGAGATGTGCAGGAGAGGAAACAGCTTTCTTTCTAGCACCTTTAACAGAAGGGACTTTCAGAAGGTCTATCAGTTGTAGCTACTGGCAGTTAAAGACACATTGCTGGACTGTCAGAGCTGTTGACTGACACAGTTTTTAAGATGTCAAGGCTCAAATGCTATAGCAGTATTGTGTGCGTATGAAATGTTGATGACATGAAGACAGACATTGAGAGCCTGTTTTAGTAGTGGGTGGTAGTAATACCTTTCTCTTCCCACTTTGCAGTTATTAGACTGTTCAATGTTGATAAACTGTAGAAGATGATGTTCTACATTTGAAAACCACAGAACACTTACTCTCAACTTACTGACTCACTCACTGAAACATAACTTTGGAAGAGGCAGTAAACAGTGCAAAGGAGAAAGAAAAAAAACTGTAGTTTCTTCTCTTGCCCACTAATCAATGTTTTGGTGTTCATCTGTTCTCATTTTTTTCTGCCTCTTCCCAACTTCCCCTTTCTTTTCCTATCTTTTTATTCTTATTTCTCCCTTCTTTGTACATGTAACAAAATTTTTAAATTAAAAGAGGTTATACCCTTTTCCTATACCTGTATTTATAAAGCACTAATATTCAAAATTATACAGATCAATACATTATTATACAGTATATTTTATATTATATATTACATAGATTCATACAGAAAAATATATATGCTAAAACATGCACATATATTTCATAAACATATTTTTCTTCAAAGTGGGTTTTTATTCTTTATAGTTTCATTGCCTGCTTTCTTCCTTCACATTATGTGAATATTTGGTGAGCATACTGTTTAAAATATTGTGTCAGTATGGTACTTGTATGAATATCTACAATTTGTGAATCTATATTTTCTAACGTGTGACTTTGTATTGCGGGCAGGGTCTACTTCATAGTCTAGGCTGGCCTTGAACTTTCTATTCTTTAGCTTCAGTCTCTCATGTTGCACATGAATGTGGTCTCCATCTACTTGTTAAAACCCCTTAGAATATACCACAGGCACCAGTGATTTCTACAATTTTCGTGATCAAGTAGTGACCAATATAGAGGTTCCTATAGTTTTAAAATTTAGGTTATAGCTCAGTTCAACCAATTGCATGAGGAATAAGAATTTAAAAGGACCAAAAATAGAATCGATTTAAAGTCTAGATTCTTAAATAGAAACAGCTTCAATCAGCACTAGATTAATCAGTAAAGTATGAACATAAACCAATAAAGAAGAGAGACTTTGGCTCATGATCCTTACATCTTTTGAAGTTTCAAATCATTATCCTTCCTGTGAAAGTGCCTTCAGCTTTTAAATTAATTGTGTGTAGTTGAAGCGATTTAAGTTAAGGGTGATATACTCAGCAGAGAGTAAACTTGACTATGGCTCTTTACCCTTAATTAATCACTTTATTCTCTATCTTTTACTCATGTAGCACCTGAACTAAAAAAAAAAAAAGTAAGATCAAATTCTTTTGATATTTTAGAAACAATGGAGTCATAAAGTAACCTGGTACAGGAGGATCAAACACTGTAAAACTTGGACTTCCTAGCAAGTGGACCTGAATTGAAAGTTCTTTTTACACCAGGTTTTTCATGCTTCAGTAGCAGATGTTTCGCCCAGGTTCCCTGGATCTTGCCCTTAACCCCTTGGGGTTTGTGAACATAAAGCTTTCTTTCTTTGACTTACAGCCTAGGCTAGCATTCTAAAAATGAGCAGGTTCAAAAAGCTGCTCTTTTTTCAACTCTGGAAGAATTTAAGGCTCCTTTAGAAAGCAAAATCCTCTCAGGAGGACTATAAAGGTTCTTTTTCTATTTTTTTCCCTTCATAGCAACCCTTTCATTGTGTATTGGGAACTTGGTTAGAGTCTAAGTAATTCGATGTGTGCATTCATTCATTTATCCTAAGAATATTCATCGATTACTTGTTACAAGCCTGAGATCTTGCGAGATAAATAAAAACAAGAACTTCTTTCCTCTCACTGGTTCATTCTCTTGGGATTTCTGATCGCATCATCAAAGTGAAATTGTAGATGTGAAGCAGGTTGGAATGTCAAGGGAGGTGTTTGGTGGTCTAAATGCCAATAATAGAGGGATGGATGGATCACAGTGGCAGAACAACATGGGAAGATGAGTTCGATACCCTGGGAAAAGGAGCACTCCACGGGGGTTGCTGTGCTATGAGCTGAAGCAGCCTGGTCAGTGACAGTGTGCAATCTGGGCATACTTACCTGTTCAAAAGACAGTAAGCATTAGTAAGTAAAAGGATGAGCTTCAAGGCTTCAGAGCTGTGAGATCTCTGCGAAGCTGGCAAGTGCTGTTCTATAAAAAACAGTGATGATGTGCCAGCAATCATTAAAAATGTAGTTCAAGCCTGTGATAACAGACTTGGAGAAAAGATTGAGAGGGATGTTTCTATAGCACTAAATATGCAATGAACAGCAAAGGGCAAACCTTCAAGGAAATCTAAACTGGTTGAGTGGGGTGCAGATACGACCCCATGGCACAGTGTCACCTGAACGAGTGATCACACAAAACACAGGAAAGACAGAACATATTCTTGGATGCATGTTGGTAAAATTACATGGTAGAGATGAGGCTGAAGGTAAGACACTGAGAATTCTCTTGGAAAAATGTGTGTGTGTGTGTGCGTGTGTGTGTGTGCTGGTGGTGGGAAGATAAGGATGCAAAGGAACAAAGAAAGTAAACACATTGTTCTATGCTAAGGAACTTGTTTAGGAGTACAGTGCAATTGAGGCACACAGGCATAGGAAATAGTCTAGCTACCTTGGTCTCCACTTGGTTTGGGCTATGTGCACATTCTTTTCTTCATCATATTCAGAGAAGCCTAGATGCCTCTCTTACATGTACTATGCACTCTAATCCTCTCCCCCAACAATACGTCTAGCAATCTGGTTACAGCCTAAGACCCCACCTGCTCTGAGTTGAAGGTCTACCCTACAATGGAATATATTTCTCTTCCCCTTAGCAACTATCAAATTTAGAGACTAGTAATCATACTCTGCTCTTGTATATATACAAGAATGGAAAGTCCAAACCATCCTAAATTGATTTTGGGTGCATGTTCAATAAGAAAAAAGTGTCTTCAAGTCAACTTTTAGGAAGAATCCTCTATTTATGATTTTATGCCTATGCATAATTGGGTATACATATGATTAAAATCAGATACATTATGGGAGACGACATGCATGGTGAGCAAGGGTTTATGTAATCCAGCTCTACTGATCAAAATACAGTACCACATAACTTATTAGCAACTAAATTACTCCTTCATTTTGAAATCCATAAAAGAAAGCCCAAAGAATAATTGTTGTATTTGAGTATCATGTGACCCAACCATTTGCTTTGGATAAAATTTCCACAATATTTCACAGCTCATGTGAATCCATGTCAATTCTTTTAATTGAACAAGAATGTGGAAATGTTCAGCCCAGATCATAAAGACTGGCAACACAGAATTTGCAATAATCAGGTTTGTGATTAGATTTTCTTTGATTCATCACAAAATAGAAAAGGAAGGAAGAACATTCACCCTTTTCCAAGGACACACAGATGTTCTCAGGTGTCCAAACATCAGTCTTTGTGTTCTAATGAGGAAAGAACAAATAAATAAAATAGATGTTTTGCAATAATGAAATGTTCCTGGAAGAGAAACAAAGCTGAATGAAAGAAAGTGGCCGATGATGAAAATTTAGACCCAGTGGAGGTATTTTTTTTTTTTTTTATGAGGGAGTTGTCAATTACATGGATAAAATCTGTTCCTGGGAAAAGCAGGAACCAAAGTTCCAAGACAGGAACATGTTATATGTTTAAAGACAAGAAAGACTTGTGTGAAGAATATTCTGAGATGTCTCAATTTAATTATAAAGATAGTGGGGGAGATTAAAGGATAAATAATTAGTTTTCAAATAAGGGAGAAAAGAACAGAAAGATTATGTTGAAATTTTGGATTTTCACTTAAATCCCATCTTTTCCAGAAGCAATAATCACATCTTATGGACTGCCCTCCTATGCCAGGGCACTGTTCTACCTCTCAAGTCTATAGTTGATATAGGGTGCAGTTTATTCCTTCTCCAGCGTTTTCAGTGGTCTTAACTCTGACTCGGTGAACATTTTTTTTCCATCTACTACCTAACTTTCTGTTGCTAGGGTTTGGAAACATGTCACAGTATTTGGTCTTTTATTTTCTGCTCTGCAGTCATAACAGATCAATAAATCCTTGTTTATCAGAGATCTCTGTGGTCTCAAGAGCTGTGGTTTGATGTATTTAGAACCACAGCAAATATCTTGAGAAGGGTTAAGACTGTGTGAAGTGACATCTGGTGGCTGGATGGCTGGATTGCAAACACCCCATCTATGCTTCACATTCTCTCAAAAGAAGTTAAAACAGGACATTTCATTTGATTCTACATTGAGGGGGTTCTTCTAGTTTTTAAGTGCTCACATTGGAATGCATGACAGAACACATATTCTTTTAAACTATAGCTTAATGGAAGAAAGAATAGTAGATTCCATTGTCCTTTATGGTCCTGCAGCAGATGCACCATTTGTCTTATCTTGGATTCTCCAAGAAGAAAACTTGGAATAAGGATTGAGGTGTGTTTATTTATTTAAGAAACTAGTAAAGGAATTGGAGGAAGGACTGGGCAAAAGAGAACAAGCCTAAGAGATGATGGGAAAAGCTATCTGTACTGCGGGATAGAAGTCTTAAGTTAATTTGATTTAAAACCATGTTGTCTTTTTGGTAATCCCTTCACAGTTTTGAGTGGAAAGTCAATTTTAATTACAATTAACACTTATTAATACTTTGTTCACTCACCGACCTGAGGCCGAAGACCACAGTGTGTACCCTTGGAGCGACTAGTGTTTAATTTCAGTTAGGTGACTCATCTTCAACTTCTGACATTGGTTGGTCTTCTTACTTAAACTTAAAGATCTGGACATAACTCTGGGGAAACTTGTTATTTGATGCTTCTGGGAGACATATTTAGGATATATCTCCAACCTAAAGCTAATTCTAAAAATTATTTTAGTTTTTATAAATTTCATATCCAGCTCTATTTCTCTCCCACTTCCTCCATATCCACCCATGTTCTCCCTTCCACATTCATGGCCCCTCCCTTATTCATAATAATCCACTAAGTAAGATTAGTACTTCTCCCATGAATATGTATGTGAGTTCACCCACAGGCAACCTACCAGGCCCCTCACTCCCATGACTTTCCTCTAGCTATTATCACATGCTAATAGCTCCTTAGTTGAAGTAAGGTTTTTTGAATTGCTCACCTTCCATACTAGAAAACTGACTGGATGGATCTTCTACATCTAACCACTGACTCTGTGAGTTCATGAATGTCAACAGTCATGTACTTAGTTTTGTTTAACAAGCCAAATGAAATTTTAACTGCATATTACCCCTCTATTTCCATGTATTCTATTACTCCCTCTCCAATTAAAGCCTCATTAAGACAATTTCTTAAAGACTTAAGTGAAGGACTTTCAGTTTAATTAAACTTTATCTGGCTGGAATATATATATATTTTTTTTTGCCTAGTATTGTAGGCAACTCTGTTGATGCTACATAGTTCTTCAGCTTAACTGTGCAGACTGTCTCCAACTTAGAATGGTTTCACTTATGATTTGGGGACTTTATCATGATGCAGAAGCAATCTGCATTCACTCGACACCATACCTCGAGTTGTACATATTGGTATTTTCCAAAGCTAGCAGCATGCTTTATTGCAGTCTGAGGTTGTTGGGCAGCAGTGGTAACCACAGCCCCTAATCAACTGTGCACTTGTGAATGCAAAGAACCTATTTCGTGTACTGTGTTGTGCTGCCAAACTGTGGCGTTCAGTAACAGCAGTTTATCTAATGACCTTTTGACTTGTGGTATTTCCCACTTATAAAGACCATATTGGTACAAAACCCTGTCATAAATCAAAGAACATCTGCACATGAATACCTCAGCAAGCATCCAGAATGTTTCTATCAAAGATTACTGATAAATACAAAGTGTAAATTATTTCCATATTTTGGCCTTGGGGAGAAATGTGGGTGGATAAAGAACTTTATGCTGCTCAGTATAATATATTGGTTTAAGCACAGAAGATAACATTGCAGGTAAACATAACTATCAAATGAAAAAACCCAAAGTACATTAGTGGGGGGGGGTGAAGCAAAACTTGTATTTTAAATCCTCAAACACATGGGCAGAGAGAAATGCAATAAACAAGAGAGCAATTAGTCTTTGTTTTATGAATACCCACTTTTATGAGGAACAACAGCAAACATTAAGACATAATCTAATTAGTTTAAATCTATGAAAGCATTTTCATTCTACATTTCCTATTTGATGATGGGATTTTTTTAAAAGAATGTTTATAGGAATTTAATTATTCTCTAGAGCCGAATATCTGCCAAACAACTTACTGCACCTTTAAATTTGGTTATACTCCCTCTGTAGGCATAGACCATTGTTGGCCTCTGTTTTAATAGAAGAATTTCATTAATACCTTTTTCTTTACTACTGCTACAGTTAATATGAACAGAATGGATTTGTACTACCTAGGTCTCATAAAGGGTAGCAAAAAAGTTGGAAAATAAAAATGGTCTCTGAGTACACAGTGATATGGTTAGCAGCACATGGAAAAAGTGGGTTTCTCATAGGGGAATGTTCAGCCAAAATTCCAATGCCAATTCATTCCACTGGCAAAGTGTGAAGTTTTTATCTTCTATCATCAGTTGGCTCAGTTGAAAGAGTGCTCAGCGAAATTAGAAGTGTTTGAATGAAGGCCAGGTACAAGGAAATGCATCTTCTATTTTCCGGAAACTATGCATCAATATTTCAATACCCATGAAAGGTATTTCAATAACCATGGCTTTGCTTTGCAAATAAGAAACGAGAGCCCAATCACTTATTCTAACTTATTTCACATCATCTTCATAGGACTTTGTAGTAGATTCTTTTCTTTTGTTTCCTCTCTGTTTAGAAAGGGGCTGAAATTTCATGATCCTACCCATTAAATCAACTAAACTCTTTCCAGCTCTCAGTTCTGTATTGAGGTTTCAGGCTATCACAACATCTTTCAAAGAGAACTCTGAAAATAGGACATGGAAACACAGCTAAGAATATTCAGAAAAGTAGAATATCCGTGATTAATGTTGAGTATTCTTTCAGTATTTAGTTAAGAGATTGCTACATATAAATTCCTTAATCTTTCTTCTGATAACAGCAAATTTGCAACCATTTGCCATTCATCTTCTTTGATTCTGCCATCCATCCTCACCTGTCAAACTATGAACTAGAGTCTTCAGTTTCCTTTGTAAGATGATAATCTGTTATGGGGTTTAAAAAATTAGTCAAGTGAAAAATTAACTTGCTTTAATCCAGAAAGTTGTGGTAGTATTTGGTGAGGATTGTTCATAACTGATGGAAGCCTGACTTCTTTCTCAGGGATTCAATAAGTAAGTAAGCATGGTAGTAAATATCAGCCATCTACTCAGTGGGCCTGCCTGTGGGGATTATCTTGATTACATTAATTAAAGACGAAGAGCTGTCCACTGTGAATGTCATCTTTAACCTGATCTGGGACCCTGAAATGAAGAAAGTAAATTAAGGCATTTTCTCTCTACTTCTTGCCTGTCAACACAGTGTAATCAGTTGCTTCAGCCGCTTTCTTCTTTGACTTCTCTCAACAAGGACTGTACTTTTTTATTGTGAGGTTGAATAAAGGCTTTGCACCTTAAGTTGATTTTGAAAGAGTATTTTGTTATAGTAACAGGAAAAATGAGTCAGTCAGTCAGGGGAGGATAAGAAGGAGAGAAGTCAGCACATGAAAACCCAGAATGTGCTTAAATTCTACTAGATTCCAAAGTTCCTGGGGGAGGGATAAAGAAAGGAGTTGAGTAGAAACAAATTGGTGAATAACATTTATGTGAGTTTTGGGATGTAACAGGTTGATTCAAGTTGAATAAAAAGAGAGATGGGAAAGCACAGACATCTCCAGAGAATAGAGAAGAATCCAGATTCTCTGCCCAGTAGAATTTTGAGGTGATAAAGTGGCAAATAAAACTGGAGAAGCTGTGCTGTCTGTCTCAAGGAGTTAGAATGGGTCATATTTATATGAAATGGTGGCTTATGCAAGTTGTTCTTCAGAGGAGTATTGCTTCAGAGGATCAAAACCATGCTATGGAATGTGTTTCAGAGACTTGGAACAGAGTAGAGGAAGAAAGAAGACGATCAGAGTAGTTTCTTTGTCTACTGGAAGTACTACAGCAAAATCCCTAAGCCTAAGTAATTTGTAATAAGCAGAAATTGATTTTCTGACAATCCTTGAGATCAAGGCATTGATATCTAATCAGGTACTCTACTGTCTCATAAGTGCAAGTTGTTAAAGGGAACCCCACTCATTCTTTAAGCACTGTCATAACTCTCTCTGGCCCACATCTGTGCAGACCTTTCCTGATCTTGTCAACTTCCAAAGATTCCACTTTTGAACACTATCAGTATTAGCCAAATTGGAACAAATTTTGGAGAGGGTGAACATTCAGCAAATAAGGGGAGTCTGTGGTAACAGTCAAGAAACTTCAACTGGGAGACCAAGACATTGTGAAAATACCACTGTCTGTAACAGCAACAATATTGTGACTTTATAAACTTGTCACTGACTTCAGAAATGTAGTCCAGAGCCTTGGAAAGTTATGCTTTTTATCTGAAAGGGTAAAAATGTAAAGAAATTAATTGTTAAGATTTTTTTGTTCACTCATTTTCTTTTTTTAATTTATTTTAATTTATTTTTATTTTTTTATTTCCACTCATACAAACTTAACAGGTAACCGGTCCCCTCCCTCCCTCCAACCTCCCACCACCCTATGCCCTCCTCCCCTTGCCTCTCTCCCCATCCCCCAATGCCTCCCCCTCCCATCCCTGGAGCATCCTTTAATTACATTTTTTAATAGTCCTTTTATGTCAGAAATGTAACTCAGTGTATCTTGGAGCATAGGTATAATAGCTCATGGCAAGAATATAGGTCTTCTATTTATGTGAGTTTCTTCATTTCTGTACAGAAGCATGGAGTCATCCTATGAACATGTCTCATTTTTACAAGAATCTCATTGTTGTTCTCTTCTAGAACTGATCATAAGGTTTGAATTGTATTTTACAAAATGCCACTCACTGAAAATTATAGGTTGCTGTGAGTCCAAGTACAGCAATTCAAGTGACATTGATTGATTGCTACAGGTTACTCTGAGGAAAATACTTCACCCAGTTCAATTGTTGTACTAATGTTAATTTATATGCTGATACTTATAATGTTCACAGTTTAAAAGTAAGGGAAACATACTAGCATGTCATTATGTAACTCAACCTAAAGATTAGAAAAGATGACTGATGTCATAAGTTTTTCATTTAAATTTTTATATGTGGATAATCATTGAACTACATCTATTTCTGCCTTATAATGTAATAGAATCATCATTCCATAGAAATTTCTATTAAAACTCTGTAAGCATACTTTCACACTTCTGCTGAAAGTCTCAAGAACTCTCACATCAACATAATTTGAGCATTAATATAAAACTACTAGAAAATTAGACTTAATGTTTAGTAGCTGCCTCTATCATCCTATGACTATAGCTTTTCTGTAATAAATTAATTATATATATAAAATGTCATAGCAGGAATAAATATGCTCACTTACTCTTTTAAAATGTCATTATTTGAGGATAGAAATTATTTCTCTTCCATGAAATTAATAATTTTTAATATTAATTCTTTCACAATCTCATGCATATATATGTCTCGATATTCCTCCCACTTCCCCCTTCAACTCCCCTTGAACCCTCTACACTACCTGTCCCTTTCCACTTTCATGTCCTCTCTTTTAAAAAAAAATTTGTAACTCACCGTGCCTAATTAGTGTTTCCTACATGTATGTAGTGTGGTGCCATCTACAGGAGCTTGCAAACCTATCAACAGCCCCCATCACCAAAGACAAATGACCCCATCTGCACCAGCCATTCAATATCCAATAGTTCCTCAATTAAGAGTGGGACTTTGTGAGTTCCCCCTCCACACCCATCTGGAATACTGACTGCTGAATAATTTTCTAGTCTTGTATAGGTAGCTACAACTGTCCAAGAACAGTGTTTTATAGCAGTCCTCCCCATCCTCCAACTCTTCCATTCCTTCTGCCAGTTCTTCCAAGATGTTCCCTGAGATTTATAGGGACAGGAGAGACAAGGAGTAGATACAGATATTCCTTTTATTGCTGAGCACTCCTCATTCACTTATTCTCAGCACTTTCAGTAGTTATGAGTCTCTGTATTAATTGCTACACAATGATGTTTTCTCTGATTAAGACTGAAAGTGTAAACATATATATTAAGAGTATACCAATATGTCCATTTGATAAAATAGCAGCAGTACGTTCTCCCATAGGATCCAAGATCTCCAGGGCTTTTGATGAGTTTTCCAGTACCAGTCTTGAATTCCCTCTTGTGGAGAAGACTTCAAATGCAATCAGAAAATGGTTGGTTAATGCACACTAATCACTCTGCCACTGTGACAGTGGGCACATCTTGCCTCGATGGTTGGTATTGTAGTATGCAGGGTCAGGCATGGGGTAAAACCATTGATGTTTCTTATTCTCTAGCAGCCTGCATAGTGCTTTTGACCTTATGAAAGCTAGTCAACAGGTACAACATCTCCTAGTCAGTTACAGTTTGATTTCTGCTTGTCCTATAACCAAAGTATATGGTATCTTAAGCCATATGCTATTGCTATCTAGTTGTAGTAGGCATTCAAGAGAAGTTACAGTAGTCTGCTGTTTTTGGAGTTTCAGCGGCCTTCTTGGCTTATGCCTAACACTGAGGCTTTTTGTGTAATAATCTAAGCTTTCTGGGAGAAATATAGTTCACCAATGAAAGGTACCTCTGTTTAAACATCTTATGTTTTAATGATATTTTTAAATTAGTCTATGAATTAGTGTATTTCCATAAGATTTTTTCATACATCATTAGTTTTAGCTATTTCAGCCCCTCTAGTTCTCCTCATCCCTTGGTAGTTTTTTTTTAACTGTGGAAGAAAGTAATTATTTCATGAAATACATAATGTGTGTACAGGGAGGTAGGTAATATAGCAGATGGTATATAAAATAGAAATTTATAAAATATAATTTAATGTATCTTAAAATAATAATTTGCCCAATGTTAAAGTAATTTTGGTGTGCTGTGTTGAGTTGCATCTTCTTCAAGATTTTTGTCTACCAGGAACCTGTGAATATGATATTGTAAAGTTTGAGAGTCCTTTCGGATGCAATCAAGGTGAGCCTGGTATGGTATGCCTGGTGTCCTACTAAGAAGAGGTAATTCTGAACAATTGCAGATATGTAAGAGTACTCCTGTGGATATGTCAGCTTTCTTGGTCTCTGGTGCTGTCATGAACTCTCCTGCCAAACTGGATTAAGAACTGTAACTGGAGAAGCACTCATAAGCCAAGAATAAAACTCTTTGGTCCCCTTTATGCTGTTTTGTCATGAATTTATCAGCACCATGCAGAATAACTGCAACAGACCTTACAGATGCAATCAAGTGTAGTCATTCTGGATTAGAGCGACATTCCTGGTGTTCTTCTAAGAAGAGGGAACTCATATGCAGATACACAAGAATATTATCTTACAATAGCAAAGCAAGGAATGCCAAGTTTGTTGGCAGCCAACCGAGTCCAGTAGTTCTCATGAAACACTCCTCCCTTGAATCCTGACAGAGAGCAAGAATGAACTTCTATAGTTTTAAACCACTCAGTTTGCTATGGAAGTAAATTACTATATTAAATTACTAGTAAACTACTCATTAAAGGACAAGCTGGCAGCAAGAGCACGGAGATTACAGGTGACACTATGCTCAGCTTACATTTGATTCTAGAGTTGCCACCTGAAATCCTCATGCTTGTAAAACAAGTTCCTTATCCTCTAAGCTGCTTCTCCCTCCCCCAAATAGATATTTTTGACTGCTAATATGTGAGAATGCTTCATGTTTTTTTTTTTGATTTTCATAATTACATATAAGACAGATATCAGGCTCCACATTTAAAACTGAGGAAACTGAGAGAATCAGGTAAGAAACATTACTTAAGCTTAGTCATAGCTAGCAACATTGTTCTCAAATTTGAAAGGGACAATTGAAATTTGTCTTTTTAAATTTATTTATTTTTCTTCTCATACAAACGTAATAGGTACCCTTGTCCCCACCCTCCCTCCACCCCTCCCTGGACCTCCCTGCTCCTTCCCCCTTTTTCCTCTTCCTTTCCCCCTCCCTCCCTTTCTCCCAGTGCCCCTCCCCCCATATCTGAAACATCCTTTAATGTGTATATCAAACTTTCCTCTGGGTCCTCCTCTCTGATGAGGTGTAAGGACTCAGTGGCATTTCCTAGAACTCTTTCTTATGTTCCCCTTAAGTATAGGAACACTATTGTGACGGTGAGGGGAGGGGGTCAGTCTCCCATTTGCAAAATGGTTACCTTCTATCTGCCAGACTGTATGCCCTCCCTTTCTGGTAAGATCATACCCCATCAGTTGCAAGTGACCAGGAAGGACAGTCTGTGAGCTTATTAATTCCTTGCTTCTAAGGATCCTAGTGCCTTTAGTTCATGCTAGACTTTGAGGGCTCAATTATATGTTGGTCATTGCACAGATCATGCAGAGTCCTATTATAATTGCTTCAGCCTTAACTTGTGTGGAGTATCTTGCATATCATGACTCCTCCCATCCTTGTGCTCTTACAATCTTACCGTCCCTTCTTCCACAAATTTCCCTGAGCTTCCAGATGGGGAGAAAGTAGGCTGGCCTGATTCCAGGTGGTTGATATAGAGTCTCTGATGTTCTGAATTATGGTTTGTTGATTTTTTTTCAGTTTTGCTGCTCCTGCAATGCCCTTGGCTCCCTCCTGATGGGTATTGGATGTCACCCCCTGGCCAGAGATAAAAAGCTTTTAAAATAGAGTCTTATTATAAGAGTAGATTCAAAGGTATATGAAATAAGAATAGGAAACTACGGTGAGGGAAGGGGGTCAGTCTCCCATTTGCAAAATGGTTACCTTCTATCTGCCAGACTGTATGCCCTCTCTTTCTGGTAAGATCATACCCCATCAGTTGCAAGTGACCAGGAAGGACAGTCTTTTTAAGCTTGTAACCTTGCTGCTCTCCCTCACTTACTATGTGAAATAATGTATACATTAATTACCTTGGTTATAAAATACATTTTATAAGGAATGCATACATTAAAGCATAAAGCTGCACAATTTAATATTTTGATTATTTATTTATTGTGTGTGTGTGTGTTTGTGTGTTTATCAGAGGTTACTGTATGTCCCTGTGTAGGACCAAGAGTGACTTTAGGAGTCATCCTGGATTGCTTCTAACTCCTTCTTTCTTTGCTCTGGAATTTCCTAGCCTCTGCCCAACAGAGCTGGAAGTGTAGGTCATTGCCATTTCTGCCTGGTGTTTTCTGAACTCAGAAGTTTCTGCTCATAAGAAGAGTCTTAATCCTTGAGCCATCTCTCTAGCCCTTAGCTGCACAATTTAAATATGGACTAGTTTTCATAGTTCATGATGCATCAACAAAAATGAAAAATAAATCCCCGGACTAAGCAACAAAAATCTGAGCTGTTTCCTTCCAGCTGTCACAAGAAGTAGAATACATCCCAGCTACCCACAGCGTGATTTCCTTGGTCAAAAAATTCACATGATAGATGATATTCCATGCAAGATGATTCCTATTTTTCCCTCAGTTCAGAAGTGCATTTTAAAATGCATTTTAAAATTCATGTCTGTCTAAAACATATGGGCTCCCTTACCACAGACCAGGGGAGTTGGAAGAGCACCGTTCATGAGAGCCGAGCAGTTAAACAGATAATGTGTGCCCTGACCACCTCACACAGCAAAAGATTCATGGATATATATCTTACTAAGAGAACTTTTAAATGTCACCAGTCTCTAAACAGAAGTTGCTGCTGCTGTTTTCTGAATGTCTTGTCCTGAAGGACATCAAAGCTGAACTACTAAAGAGGAAGGAGGTGAAGGCACTAGAAGCTATGGACTCTTGGGAAGTACTTAAGTCATAAGGACAGCATCCTCATGAATGAGATTGGGACCTTTTGTTAAAGTGGCCCCATAAAGTTCCTTTTTCTTCTCCATGTGAGGACACAGGTCATCCTGTCTAAGGAAGCAAACCCTTGCCATATATCACCAGCACCTTGATCTTTGTTCTGCCTCTAGTACTATGGAATATAAATGTCTGCTGTCTATAAATTGCTGTTTTTAAGGCATTTTGCTACAGCCACCCTAATGTACTAAAGTAATCATGCTTAGAAAATTCTTTTTTATGATGTGTCTAACTGCTGTCCATGTACATAATGCATAAAGCACAATTGGAGCTAGAGTCAGAAAGTCTATTTTAATTTTATCTACAATTAGCAAATTATGTAATCTTTAGGAGTTGTATTTATACAATGGGAGGGAAGATCATCACTTACACACGAACATTCCTTGAGCCCTTAATAAGTGCCAGGTGCTGGGCTTGTCACTCTAATGGTGGGAGGCATAGAACAGACATGACAAATGTGATGGCATGAGGGCAGTGATATCTTTACTATGCTACATTTTTGTATCACTATCCATTCCAACACTACATATATGTATACAGACCTATATAGAAAATATTTGCTAAACTTCTACTGTTGTAATATTTAATCCAAATTATTTCTGAAAGGTATTTATGTTTTTTATTGAAATTTAGATGAGGATGGGGCAAATTGTAAGTCATCAGCACACAAAGAAACCTACTCAAACAAGTCGAATCATCACTTTAAACTAGAAACTGAGTAATTGCTTTTCCAGTGTATAGATGTTCCTTAGCTTACAGTGGATTATATCCTAGCATGTCTATGTTTTATAAAATATTCTAAGTTGAAAATGTGTTTCATGGGCCTACCTTCTGACCATTCTCACCTAGCTATAGGACCCTGCAGAATGCTAGGGTGGCCCTGTGATCTGGGCTGACTGGGAGCTGGAATTTACTGCTGCTGTATATTGCTCAGGAGATGGAAACTTTTGGAACACACAGTGTTAGTTCAGGAAAGATCAAAATTCAAAGAAAACTTCACTTCTGCAAAATTTCTATCACTTTGGAGCCTTCTTAATGTGAAAAAATGTGATGTCATTGATTCTCTAATTTACTTTGTCAAATGACAAATTGCTCCATTTCAAATTCAAATATAAGCAAATATACACATTTTGAGACGATCTTGGTCTTTGATATAGCTCAGCTTTGAACTTACGATACTCTTGTCTTAACCCCTCAAGTGTGATCATTACTTTGCCTGTGCCACTTTGCCTAGCAATTTATAAATCACATCTTTAGTGATCCATTCTTCAAAATGAAGGGAGAACATGTAAAACTTTTGATGCTTTAGATTAAATTTCTAAACTGAGGAAATGTGACTAATGATTAGATGGTATCTTTTCTCACAGTTTTAGTTTCAATATGTGAAGTTCTTGGATTCTGCATGCGTTCATGAAAATAAAAAATAATTCAAGAGCCAAAAGAAACCTGAAGAATAGATTATCTAGTTTAAGTTCCTAAATAAAATTGGTGCCTTGCAGAAGTAAAAGACTTTCTGGGTGTCTATATTATGCACACACACACACATACACACACACACACACACACACATGTATGCTCATATGGTCACATAGAGATGTACATACATATGCATGGTAACACAAACATATATGCACAAATATGTGCACACATAAGCACACACATACATATACTATCACATACACAAATATATAATGCACATGAACACACAGGGACATATATACACATAAGTTCATACACACTGATGCACACAAACACATACATGCACACATGAAACACAAACACACATTTCATAAGCATAGGATAGTGCACACTTTTCATTTTTTATTTGGAGTGTTTTTTTTGTTTAGTTTCTTAGCCCATTTTGAGATTTGGTTGCTTGTTTTCTTCTTGTTTATTATCTTTAGTTCTTTTCATGTTATAAGCATTTATCATCTATCAGATGTATACCCGATAAAGATTTTTCTCCCATTCTGCAGGCTGTGTTTTCTCTGAAATAACTGTTCTCATTGCTGTACAGAAGCCATTTAATTTCATGACGGGTATTTAACATTTATTGGCTTTCTTACTGTTGAAACTGGAGTTCTGTTCAGAAAACCCTTACCTAGGTTGGTCTATATATCAAAGTGTTTTCCTACCTTTTCCGTGAAGAGTAGTCAGTTGCAAGTCATACTTGAAAGTCTTTGCAGCACTTGGAGTATCTGATGCCTGTGCAGAGTGAGAGATAGGAATCTTATTAGATTTGTTTTACAGATGCATATCCAGTTTTCCTGGCACAATTTGTTGGCCAGTTTGTCTTCAGTTTGTCTTTTTTTCTGAAGTGTATTTTAGGTAATTTTGTTAAAAATCAGGTGGCTGTTGCTTTGTGATCTTCTTGGTCACATTATTTATGCTAGTGCCCAACTCCAAGGCAGGTCTATACAAATACTATATCTTCAGGAGGTTGATCCAATAGTTGAGGAAGTCCAAACCTTTGTTAAATGATTGCAAGCTCTACTGATTAACTTTTCCACTATGGAAAGAGTGTGTCTCTTTCATTTGAGGCTGTTCTCTATTCAGATGCCCTGAAGAGTATAGCACCAAGGAAAAATTTCAGTGTTCCTGCTGCCAAAATGCAGAGATATGAGCTGCACTTAGATGTGCATTGGGTTGTTCATTTCCACATTTTATCTCCAGCATTTCAAATACATCTTTATCACTGAAGAATTTTCCCTTCATGGACACCTTACAATTGTTCATAAGAAAAGTACACTAGTAATTAGTTTTTTCTCCATTATTTCCTCTCATGCTAGAATGCATCTTGATAAATGGGTAGTATGTACTATAGTAACTAATTTATTAATTCACTAGTGTCCTATTGTAGTACTCTAGTGAGAAATAATCATTATGTGCTTAATATCTCTGTTACAACTTATGGGGTCATAAGCAAAAACTGAATGGAAAAATTTTGATTTTAGTATAAAGAAAAACCATATGTGATATTGTAATATGATTATGAATATAGTAATGACTATGTCATATTCAAAGCATGTACAAAACTCTATGCCCACAGTTTTACAACAGATACTTAGTTAATTCTTGTAAGTCATAGAGTAAACAGCAGAATCAAATTCTGAGCCGAGTTCTGAAAACTTCTGACATCAGTATATAGTATACATTATCCAGACTAGTAGTGTCTGTTATGTCAGTTCTTGGTTTCCTCTAGGTAGCAATGAGAGGGAAAAGCCTCAGATATTTAACCATATGTATCAGTTGAACTATCTTGAACAGATATAGTGGGTGAATAACTGGTGTCCATGGCTGGGAAGCACAGTTGATAGCTGTGACCGAGTCATTTCTATTCCAGATGATTTTTTCCTCTATATTATGCACCTTCTAGTAAAGTCTTCATATTTGTCCCTAATCTGGTGGAGTGGATGTAACTCACACTAATTCTGCTGCTATTCGCTGTGCATGTTATTTGCTTGGTGACTATACCACATGATGCATAAGGTAGGGGCTTCCTCTGCCAATATAGCTTAGATTGGAGGCATGAGCAGAGTCCCTCCAGTTTAGCCTTTACATCAAGCTCCAACTGTACTTAGGGATTTCCTTGATTTTCGATTTATCAGTTTTTATACTATGATTTATTTCACAGTAAAGTAAAACAATCATTTCCTTATCTGGATAATATTATTCCTCCCTTCCCTTTTGCTTATAATATATAAAGATAACTGCCTGAAAATTGCTCCCCTATTAATGATTTCAACCACTTATAGCAACAAAGGGACAACAGGAAATAGGTCCTCAGGGAATAATTTCAAACGGACTTTATTTTCATCTATGATGGGCAGGACACTTCAAAATGATAAATTCCAAACTTGGAATAGGCCATACCTGCTTTCAATAATGATGCCCTTTCAAAGTTTTTAAAAACTGGACGAGACATACTTTCCCAGAGGATTATTTGGATTTCTAATGCTGTATTATTTCACAATTTCTTTCCATGAGATTCTGGAGGATGTTATATCGATGACGTGTACTCACAAGCACATGGGTTTTCTATAGTTCCCATATGCTTGATTTCATGTTGATTCCTTTTGAGAAGAAAGTAGAAGACAGTGGTATGAATAGTAAAGTTAAAGTATAACCATCAACTCTGATCATTTTAAAATCTATGTTCTTTTGTTAAATTATGTTATGTTGGAAGATCAACAGGATAAAATTTAAGAAAAAAATCATTTCAGCTTAAGGTGTGGCTTTGTTCAGGACTTGAAGTTCTAACTACCACACATTCTCTTCTACTGTGGACTGATCCCTTTCCTGCATGGAGCAACCCTGAAGGAGTCCTGAAGCTCCATGGAGGACAGTGTGAAAATCCTTTGAGTGCTGTTGTAAATCACCAGAAATGGCTGATTATCATTTTTATTCCTGATACTTCATAAAGATGCAAGTGCCAGAGACTCACCTTCTAGAAGGTACTGAACTCATTAAATTTTACAATGAACTTGTTTCAGACTCTGCAGGGTTCCAAAAAATAGTGCAGTCTGGGAGTTGTGAAGACTGGCTTCTTGTAGTTGTGAAGCAAATGGTTGTTGTGAAATGAAACTACACTGGAAGCCTAAATAGGATTACGGATCTAATGGACCAAGGGAGCAGGTTGCCATGGAAGCTTTGGAATCAACTTAGTGAGTTTCACTTCTGACGGTGTGCTAATTGTGGCTGGAGAAGGTACCTCCCTCAGTTCTCTCATTGGTAAAATGATGATAACAATGAATTTAAGCTGCTTCAAGTACTAATCAAGATAACATGTACATCACTCCACATGGTGCCCAGAGCGCACCATAATAGTTTGAAGATTTTTTCCTCGTTTTATTCCCTTCTTGTGACAAATCCATGATTTTCAGTGAAAGAAAGACTTCAGTCTAGGCATAGAGCCTCTGAACAGGAAATGGTACTTTCCAAAAATGACATCTTTAGGGTGCTGTTTCAAAATTGTCCATTCCATTCCTTTCAAGGCAAATAATAAATGCTTCCCAAATGCTTGTACCATGTTTCTCAATTTGGGTTGCTGGAGAGTCTGATGTCATGAGTCATTCCTGGAGTATTTCCCACTGTAATCTGAGAGACACATAAATTCAAGAGCAAAGATGGTCCGCTAATTAATACACATATGTGCATGTGTGTTGGTGTATATATGCATGTATAAACACACACACAGAGGAGTTTATTGAGTAATGGGACTCAACTGTGACACATTACCAATGTGCATTACTGTTTGTTTCATATACTTTGATCATGTCTAAGATAGATGAAATATTGTTTTACTTTTAAAGGAAAATATTCAGAAATAAATTGGTATAGTAGGTTGCATTTCAGATTGGAACAGCTTTTTTTTTTCACTTTCATGTTTTCAAAATTTGCTTTCATGATAGAAAATAAAACTCTGCAGAAGAACCGTAACGCTCTGTCTGAAGAAACCAAATGCTATTTCTGTACAGCTGGGCTTACTGTTCTTTATGATTGACTGATGTGGATTTCAATTCCTGCTTCCTTTTCCTTCGCTCCCGTCAGTTTGAAACAGACATTGAAAGATGCCCCTAGGTATATCATAATTGTTTTCCATGAAGCATTTTGCCTTCAGGTTTCTGTGCATGTCCTTATTAAATAAATGTTTGTAAAAACAAACCTACCATTCATGTCTTCCACTGTGACTTCTACTAACTAGAGTCTTCAGCATTCATTATCACCTACCACACATGCCTCAAGCTTTTCATTTGAATCCAGCAATGCTTGCTTAGGGACAGAATAATGAACCTACCACTAACAGAAGCTTTGTAAGAATTTAGCTTGATTTGGTGCAGCGATTCTTCTTTATAATTTCCAAGAAGAGTAAATAACCTGCTTAGGAGGGAATATCACTAGATTTCAATTTTCTCTCTCTTTATAAAGTGGCTGGACATCTACATATTCCCAATGTTGTCTGATAAAATTTATTAATGATAAAGGGGAGAGAGAGAGAGAGAGAGAGAGAGAGAGAGAGAAAGAGAGAGAGAGAGAAAGTTGGTTTTCTCTTCCACCATGTAGACTATGAGAATAGAACTCAGATTGTTCAGTTTGCCTTGGAGTCTTTACTCACTGAATTGTCATGTCAACTTGATCCTCACTGTATGTTAAAGATTGGCTAAAATAACCCATTGCTTATTTTTTTTTCCTTCTACAGACTGACTTAAAGGACGACATGTTATCTTCAGGAGCTGTACTCTTGGGTCCATGTCACATTTCACATCCTGTCTAGTGGCATTTTAGAACATTGTTTATATTGATCTTCAAGTTTTGTATCATGCAGAAATAGTACAGCTGGGCTCATTTCAGTCTGTTTCAGGAAACATGAGTACTAAGTCTAAGTGGGCCACAAAATGCTTGTTTAGAGTAACTGTGTATTGCGTGAATCATTCACTAGCCCTGTCCACACAGAGAAGCAGAAAAACATTCTGATAAAAAACATCTGTTCATGAAAGAGAGAATCCTTCCTGTTCTTCTACAGTTCCCATTGGGGATTGTTCTAAGAACTAGATTAATTTATTCCTTGATTGTCAGGTACTTTCTCAGAGCAAAACTGTGAGGCAGACTAAACTCTAGATTTGAAGAGTTCACAAATAAACATTGTGTGCTCAAGGCAAAGCAACCTCCAGCGAATTCTTCTCATGCCTAGCAGGGTAAAACCTCATTATTGTCAGTGCTGTACTTGCAGAAAACATCCAATGAAGGGAAAGTCAATCATGCTATTCATTAGAAAATCACATCAAGACATATAACATTTGGCAGATCAACCTACAATGTCCTGCATAGGAAGGTGAAATGTTTTCCTACCTTATGATGGACAGTTCTGAATGATTTCCTGTGTTCAGAATTTATTTTCATGCTTCCTCAATTCTCTGTCTTATTTTTCCAGCATAAAAACAAACACAGTGGCTAGGAATACATTTTAGACTTTCTGATATATATAAAACATTGAAAGGACACATGCATGTGAAGGAACATTCCTTAACATAATTACATTTATTTCTGTATAAAACAAACTACATCAAGTGCACACTATGCCTTGAGAACTGTATTAAATGTTGGGAGCATCAGATGGACAAACTATTTCTATTCGCAAGGATTTCTCTGTAAAAGCGAAACCAACAGCTCAGTCAATTATGATCATGGAGTGGAATGAGTTACGTCAGAGCCATGAATTACAGACTGCTGCCTCTTATTATTGGAAGGTAAATATTTCAGAGGTCATTAGGATAATCAGTTTCAAGTCAATGTAAATTATAATATAGAAGATGTGGTTAAAAATAAGTCAAAAATGTACAGAATTTACTGTGAATAGGAAACCGAAGAGAAAGATAGAATCATTTCATTTCATGAAAGCATGTGACTGAATTAAAAATTTAGGCATTACAGGGAATGCCCTATACAGGTTTGATTCTCTTCCTGTCTGCAGCCCTCACTCCCTTCTTTTCTCCTTCACGCCTTCCTTATTATGGTTTGAATGTGAGTTGTCCACCACAAACTCATGTGTTTTAATTCTTAGTTGGTTTTTGGGAAAGTCATGGCACCTTTGGGAGGTAGAGCCTTATTGGAGCAAGACAGATGACAGGGGGTGGGCCTTTCAGGTTGGCGTGCCCACCTTGCTTCTGCTAGGAGTCAGTGATCCACTAGATAGTCAGCTCTCTCTCAGCTTCCATGATAGAAGTGACTTAAGGCCCCTCCAGCTTCTGCCACCCGTCATGTTTTTTCTGCCACAATGGACTGTATCTTCCCTTTGGAAATGCAAATCAAATAAATCTCCCTTCTCTCTCTTTAAGTTGCTATGTTTGAGTATTGTTTCACAGCAGCAGAAAGAGTAACTGAGACACTCTTTTTTGTATTGAATCTTTATTAGGTACTATAACAACTGTGCCAAGTGATACAATTTTCACAGATCTGTATACCATGAAACTGTCAATACAATCAACTGGTAAAAATGTAGTGGTTCCCTGACTAGTCTCCTTTCCAGATTGGCATTTGTAGTCTATTTCTCCCATATACTACTCTGAATTTATTTTTTCTTTTTTTTTGATATGTACATGTGTAAGTGTGCATGTGTTTGTGCGTGTGTGTTAGTGAGTGTGTGAGTGTGTGTGTGTATGTGTGCTTATACGTGCTACAATGAACACATGCAGGTCAGAAAACAAACTTGGGTTGTTGTTTCTCATCTTTACACTTTACTTCAGACCAGGTTTCTTTATTGTGGCTATGTAAGACAGGCTGCCTGGCTTGAGAGCTTTTGTAGATTCTTTGGACTCTACCTCCCATTTCCAGTCAGTACACTGGAAATACAGACACTAATGTGATTGGATCTGGCATTTATATGAGTTCTGAAGATCAAAACTAAGGTTGTGTAGCAAGTTATTTACCTGATGAGTCATGTGTCTAGTTTCTTATTTTCATTTTCTAGAAACCTTTATGAAATAAATGATAAGTAAAGTCTGGAAAAGCTCTGACTTTTTCTTTTATTTGTTTCATTTTCAGACAGATTCATAGCATTCCTTTTGACCCAGCTTCCTAAAGATTACTTATGAAAGCCACCTCACATGGCTATGTTCTAACTTTCACTTTTTCAACAAAATTAATTTGTCGATCATCTATTGTATCAATATACTGTACTTCATATATTTATCAATCAGTGGACAAGCAGGCTGTTTGCATTTTTTACTATTGAAAGTAAAGATGCTATGATAGTTCTTGCATATATCTTTGTTCATAAAGTTTAATTTTTCTTGAGTAAGTACCTAGGAATTGAATAGATATGCAAAATGATCACTGATTTGCATTTTAAAATCAAGTCAACCTCTTTTACACAGTTTTGTTTTTCAATTTCTGGAAAACTATGATAATTCCACTTGCTACACATGTTCTTCAACACTTGGTATACAGTCAGATTTTTCAAGTTTGACTGAATTGGGTACTCAATGGAATAAATTTTGGATTTAATACTTCCCAAAGCACTAATTGTAATTGACATATTTTCCTTTACTTATTTGTCATTAGATAAATTTGTGTTCAGATTTTTAGTTCATTCACTTTTTATTTCTTATTTACTTTAGGTAAGCAAACTTCCCTCCTTTCTTTAGCTGCCAAAGAACTTTAAATGAAGATCAAGTGCAAGATTTTGTCAATTATTTTTACTTTAGATCTTTGGCAAAACCAGCTTTCCTCCTTTTGTTGATTGGTATGGTGAAATGCATTTATTTTCCAATGTTGAACCAGCTTGATACTTTCAAAATGAATCCAAATCAATGTCATACTGTAGCAGTTACCCCCTTACTGCTCTGAGACAACACCCAAAGTCAAGCAACTTAATTGGAGAAAGGGAGATTTATTCAGCCTATGGCTCCAGAGGGGGAGATACAGTCCTTCATGGCAGAAAAGGCATGGCAGGCATCAGTAACTGGAGAAACCTTAAGATACTGCAGATATTATGGAGTTTGGGAGAAGACTGACTCACTCATTCAACCAGGGGGCTAACCAATCTCAAGGCCCACTCCCTTTCACCACCTTCCCATGCAAGTATGCAGCTCCTAAAGGTGCCATGACTTTCCCAAACAACTAAGGATTCAAACAGATGGGCCTGTGGGGGACAACTCACATTTCAAACCATTACACATACTTTGGATTCTTAAAGCATTTTAAAGCATTGACTTCTTTGATTGTCAAAAGTGTTGATTTTTTTGAATTTTTGTTTATAAGACATTGTGGTTGATAGTTTTCCTGAAGTAATTTTTGGTTCACTTTTGATACTGAAGTAATGTTACATCTTAAAATACATGGAATATGTTTTCTTCTCTTCAATATAATTTGTATGGACTTGGCATTTTGCTCTTTTATAGTTTGCCTGACATTACCAATGAAGTCACCTGGGCCCAGAGCTTTCAGTAGCAAGCGCTCCAACTGTAAAAATCACTTTCCTTTATACTTCCAATCTATTCATGTTATTTATTCTTCCCCAGTGACCTTTGGCTAACTCTGTCTTTCAGTGAATCATCCATCTTTTTCTAAATTACTGACTAGTTTGGTGGATATTTTTTCATGCTCTGTTCTTATCATTGCAACATTTGCATAATTTATAATATTTTTTTGTCCATCCTTATTCTGGCTAGAGGCTTATGGATTCATTTGTCATTTCAAATGATTATATTTTGTTGATATTGACATTTTATTTGACTCTATCTTTAATGTTGTTAATCACATATAGGGATTTTTTTTCTCACACACTGTGGGTTTTTTTCTTCTAGAAGTTGTATTTGTCTTTTTCAAATCCTCATTTTCATTGCCTGATAGTTTCAGAGAATCCTGTACTTTTGTGATTGCATGGGATAGATAGTTATACCAATTGAAATGTCCTTCATTCAGTTTTTCATATTTATACAATGTACATTATAATTTACTGATTTTTCTCTACAATATGGAAGATAGGTCTTTTTATGGCATACATCCTTTTATTGGATGATGTATGATAATCTTTACCATTTAGGGTATCTTTTACCATTAAAAGTTTTATCATACATTTTTCTGTATGATTAAAGTACATGAAAACATTTTATCTTTGTTGGATACTTATTTAACACTTTGTTACTTACAGTTAGTGAAACTTCTTAGCCTGAACTTCTTCCTGGTTTTCTACCCTTTACAATTTTTATTTGACAATATTTCATTATGTGAATAAACTACAAAATATTTTTAGAATAAAAACAATCTGCATGTAAATATCCAATTTTACCAGCACCATTGAAAATGCTGTACTTTCTCCAATGTTTATTTTGAGCATCTATGTAGATAAAATCAGATTTTATAGGTGTATGAGCTTATGTCTGGGTCACCAACACTTATCCATTGATCTAGGTATCTATTTTGGAGCCAGTACCATACTGTCTTTATTACCATTGATTTGTATTACAGATTAAGGTCTGGTATGTTGATACTGCCAGTGGAATTTTTATTGTTCAGGATTGTATATTTTATGTTTTATGCTTCCATATGAATTTTGACATTGGTCAAATTTTTATAAATAATTGCTTTGGAATTTTGATATACTGAATGTATATATTGCTTTTGGTAGGATAGTCATTTCTATGATGTTAATTCTACTGATCCAGGAGCATAAGAGGTCTTTCCACCTTCTGGTGTCTTCTGAAATTTCCTTAAAATTTTAAAGTTTTCGTTGTGAAGCCCTCTTACTCCTTTGGTTAGGTTTATTCCAAGGAATTTCATTAAAGGTCTACGGTAAAAGGGATTGTTTATCTTAAAACTTTCTCATTATTTTTATCCTTGGTGTATAGGAAAGCTACTGATTTACTGATTTTTGCACAATAATTTTGTAAGCTGCCACTCTGCTGAATTTATGTATTAGTTCTAGGAGTTTCCTGGGGGAGTTTTTGGGATCTCTCAGGTACAGGATCATGTCATCTACAAATAGGGATAACTTGACTTGTTTTTCTATTTATATCCCTTTTATCTTCCTCTCTTGCTTTATGGCTCTAGTTAAGATTTCAAGAACATTATTCAATAGAAATGGTGAGTGGAGACAACTTTGCTTAGTTTCTAATCAAAGTGGGAATGCTTCAAGTTTTTTTTTGCCATTTAAGATAATCCTTACTATAGCTTCGTTATATAGGAACTCACTGAAATGAGACTTGTTCTTAACAGAACTGCATAGTGGCAGACAAATCAAAGTACTCCCATTTCAAGGATCTCAGGAGAAATAATTTCAGGCAATAGGAACCTTCTAGGTTAGGGCTTGACAGGTGAAGGATAGTTTCCTTACCAGTGGATCTGCCCAAAGAAGGCCACTTGATATACCACAGAAGCCTCCCACAAGAGCAAATTATCCAGAGGGAAACCCTGGAATTTAAGAAGCAGACAGATAGGAGGGTGAAGGAAAGAGGGGAGAGAATGTGGGCAGTAATTATAATTCATTGTACTTGTAAAACTAAGAAAAATAATTAAAAAATTTCAGTGCAATTCGAGGAAATCAAATTTAGATATCTTTTATTTTTCTCCCATGTTTTATTTTTTTCCTAATCATAAAAACTGAATAGGTACCTCCATCCTCTCCCTCCCCCTCCTCTCCCCAGTCATCCCCCATTGCACACTCCCCTCTTCCTTTCACTCCCTTATTCCTCCCTTCCCTTCTTCCACTTCCTCCCCCTCCTTTCCTCCATCCCCTGGATTTAAGTGAATACCAAACCTCCCTCTAAGTCCTCCTTCCTAGTGAGAGTTCAGGACTCAGTGGCATAGCCCAGAGACTCTTTTTGGGCTTCCTGTTAGTATGGGAACTCTATTATTGTTTAATCCCTTGCCTCTAAGGATCCTACTGCCTGGAGCCTTCTCCTCTGTGATCTATGTTAGAGTTTGGGGAGGGGGTGTCATTGACATGTCAGGTATTCTGTAGGTCAGGCAAAATCCAATCCTGATTGCTGCAGCCCTAACTTGTGTTGTGTATCTTGCATATCGTTGGTCTTTAGGCTCTTACAATCTTGCCACCCCCTCTTCCACAAGGTTCCCTGAGTTTTAGGATGGGGAGAGATTTGGCTAGTCTGGTTCCAGGTGAATAACGTAGGGGCTTTGGTGTTTTGAATTATGGTTTGTTTTTGTTTTCAGTTTTGTTTTTCCTGCATCCCGATTGCATTTAGATATCTTTTATATATTTAATTATATAATATCCCTATAACCTGTTCCAAGCTAAATAAAAGATTTTAAATACAAAAATAATAATATATATGCTAGTATAAATATATGCTATCTGTATATATTTGTTGTTGAATAGTGGTGATTTCTCAAGTCCTAAAATATATGTTTTAAGGTTGAAACTTAGAAATGCTGCATGCATCATCGATAGGAATTTCTTCAGTATTCAAATCTTTGGATGTTCACTGTTTTCTTCTGATCATTTCTTTAATAAGGAAAAACATTGGATGTGATGTGTTATTTTTGGTTATAGCTAGAGTTCTCTTCATCCTAAAAATTTTTCATTGCTCCCATGTACACTATTAAGTTTTCTAAAATCAGTTGATGTGTCATATTCAACCAGCATGATGTCTGCTCCAATTTCTCCTTGTGTTGCTGATAGGCACATGCCTAAAACACTTATGGGAATAAAGGGTTTTATTCATGCTAGTGATTCTGGTTACAGTTCATAGTCTAGCCTAGCAGGATAGTTCATACTAATATCAGGACCCTAGGAACCTGACCACATCATATCCCAGAAATTGCTAAGAAGCAAACCTTCTCACTTGCAAGTCTTTAAATATGTCAAATTACTGAAGCAGTTCTCTTCATCTTACCCACCTGCCCAGAGAATGGCCCCACCAACCACAAGCAGGTTTTCACTCATTAATCAGATAATCTCTTGCTGATTTTCTAGTCCTTCACACATGTTCCTAAAGGCTCATCCCTCAGGCCTCAGTTGTCAAGTTGACACCTGAACTGACCTGACATGATGTAAACTGTAAATCCCTGTTGAATGCCTGAGTGAATGAGAAGATTAAATATATGCAAAGCTTGGAATTCTTGGCTTTTTATTTATTTATTTTTCTTTTTTTGGCTACATTCCCTCCTCTCTTTCCTCTCTCGTTACACAGATTTTTTTTTTCTTCCACATTGCGGAGTCAGTTTTCTCTAGACCGTTTATCTCTGTGTTCATCCTAAATCTTATTTTGTACGTGCAACTTTTAAAATTCATTTAACTTTGAATCTTTGATAGTTTCATACATTTATACAATGAATATTAGTCAATTTCTACTAATTTTATCTTATCTCCTCCCCTGGTCCTCCATTAAGGAAAGTATTTTTTTTCTTTCTGACAAGGTCCCCCACCTACTTTTATGACTTTTTAGGTAAGCATAACTTACTGAACTTCATAGGTATTGCCTGCACATACATGGGAGCCATGCTGTCAAAGAAAGTCTATGTAATTTTTATGAATTTCAAAGAAAATTCAAGATATTACTTCACTTCCTACTAAATATTGCACATCTTTTAACCAGAGTTTATAGTCATTTTAACATCAAATCTAAATACAGTGAAATGCAGATAGCAATTGCACACTTGCTGATTTTCTTCTTTTGTGTGCCTGAATTCACCTCTGTTACCAAAGCAATCTGTAGTTATGCAATATAATTTTTGAAAGTTTGTTCAAAGGCCTCTCAGTCAACCTCTGATTCCTTTATTTTTTTTTTTATTTCAGCTCATACAAACTTATTAGGTACACCAGTTCCCTCCCTCCCTCCTCCTCCCCCCGTACTCCCTGCTCCCCCTCCCCACCCCTCTCACTCCCCATCCCCCAGTGCCTCCCACCCCAATTCCCAGAGAGTCCTTTCTTGTGCATGTCTGATTTTCCTCTGGGTCCTCCTCTCCGATGACGTACAAGGACCCAGTGGCCTTTCCCGAACCCTTTCCCGTGTTCCCCTTAGGTATAGGAACACTGCTGTGGCTGCCAATCCTTTGCCTCCAAGGATCTTGGTGCCTTTAGCAGATGCTAGACATTGTGAGGTCAACAGTGTGTTGGACAATGCGCAGGGCATGCAAAGTCCAATTATGATTGCTTCAGCCCTAACTAGTATAGAGTATCTTACATATCATTGCTCCTCCCATCCTTTTGCTCTTACACTCTTACCGCCCCCTCTTCCGCAAATTTCCCTGAGCTTCAAGATGGGGAGAGACTAAGCTGGCCTAGTTCTAGGTGGTTGATATAGAGTCTCTGAAGTTCTGGATTGTGGTTTGTTGATTTTCTTTTGCAGTTTTTGCTGCTCCTGCAATGCCCTTCACTCCATCCTGGTGGGCATTGTATGTTACCCCCTGGCCAGAGACAAAAAGCTGTTAGAGTCTTGTGATAAAAGCACATTCAAAGGTAGATGTAATAAAAGTGGGAAATCACAGTGAGGGAGGGGTCTATCACCCATATGCAAAATTGTTACTTTTTATCTGCCAGACTATATGCCCTCCTCTTCTGGTGAGATCACTCCCCCTCAGTAGTAAATGATCAGGAACAAAAGTCTGTGAACTTAATCAGATGTCTCATTACTTATTTGGGTCCTTGGTGGAGGCCTATTTTCCCTGCTGTAACATGGTCCCTTCTCTCCTTCTTTCTGGTGTGGCCCTCCTACCCCATCCCTCCTGTTCATAATCCTTGGAATTACTGTCTCTAGGTGGGCTGGGTGGGTTTGGTACTAGGAGCCAGCTATTAGGGAATACATACGGCGCTTAATTTTCTGGGTCTGGGATACTTCACTTAATATAATTGTTTCTAATGACATCCATTTCCCGGCAAATTCCAGTAATTCATCATTTTTGATGGCTGAGTAGTACTCCATTGTATAGATGTACCACAGTTTCCTTATCCACTCGTCAACTGTTGGACATTTGGGCTGATTCCATGACTTTGCTATTGTAAACAGTGCTGCTATGAACATGGTCGTGCTTGTGCTATCAAGGTGAACCTCTGCTGTATGGGGGGTTATTCCCAAAAGTGGAATCGCAGGGTCATATGGCATTTCAATCTTTAATTTCTTTAAGAATCTCCAGACGGCTCGCCAGAGTGGCTGTATGAGCCTGCATTCCCACCAGCAATGTAGGAGAGTTCCCCTCTCTCCACATCCTCTCCAGCATTTGTCGTTGTTAATATTGTGGATTTTTGCCATCCTGACCGGGGTGAGATGATATCTCAGGGAAGTTTTGATTTGCATTTCCCTGATGGCTAAAGAAGTGGAGCATTTTTTAAGATATTTGTTAGACATTTTAATTTCATCCCTGGTAAAGTTTCTTTTAAGTTCCAGGGCCCATTTTTTAATGGGCCATTGGTTTCCTTGGTGTTTAGTTTTCTAAGTTCTTTGTGCACTCTGGACAATAGAGCTCTATCAGATATGTGGTTAGTGAAGATTTTCTCCCATTCTGTGGGTTGCCTTTGAGCTCCCATTACAATCTCTTTATCTGAACAGAAGCTCTTTAATTTCACAAGATCCCAACTGTTGAGAGTTGGTAGCAGTGACTGTGCCATTGGATGTCTGTTTAGGAACTGTTGGCCTAGCCCAATCAGCTCGAGGGAGTTCCCTATCCTTTCAACTATGGTTTTTATAGTCTCTGGCCTGATATCAAGGTCCTTGATCCATTTGGAATTAAGTCTTGTACATGGTGACAAGTACGGGTCCAGCTTTAATCTTCTGCATGTGGAGATCCAGTTTTGCCAGCACCATTTGTTGAAGATGCTGTTCTTTTTCCACTGGATTCTTTGGGCCCCTTTGTCAAAGACCAAATGGCTGTAACTTTGTGGGCTTATATCTGGGTCTTCAATCCTTATCCATTGATCTGTGTGTCTATTTTGGAGCCAGTACCAGGCTGTCTTTACAACTATGGATTTGTAGTATAGACTAAGGTTTGGTATGGTTATACCTCCAGCTGTGTTTTTGTTACTCAGGATTGTTTTTGCTATCCTGGGTCTTTTGTGCCTACATATGAACTTTGAGATTGTTTGGTCAACTTCTTTGAAGAATTGCTTTGGGATTTTGATTGGTATAGCATTGAATCTGTATATTGCCTTTGGTAGGATGGTCATTTTCACGATGTTGATTCTGCCAATCCAGGAACAAGGGAGGTCTTTCCACCTTCTGGTGTCTTCTGCTATTTCTTTCTTTAGGGTTTTAAAGTTTTCATTGTAAAGGTCTTTTACCTCCTTAGTTAGGTTTATACCAAGGTATTTCATTTTTTTAGGGGCTACAGTAAATGGGATTGTTTCTCTCAAGGCTTTTTCACTTCTTTCATTCTGGGCATATAGGAAGGCCTCTGATTTTTGCACATTTATTTTGTATCCTGCCACCCTGCTGAACTTCTTGATTAGTTCCAGGAGCTTCCTGGTGGAGTTTTTGGGATCACTCAGGTATAAGATCATGTCATCTGCAAATAGGGATAGCTTGACTTCTTCCTTGCCGATTTGAATCCCTCGTATGTCCCTTTCTTGTCTTATGGCTTCAGCTAACACTTCAAGTACAATATTGAATAGAAGTGGTGAGAGTGGACAGCCTTGTCTAGTTCCTGATCGAAGTGGGAATGCTTCCAATTATTCCCCATTGAGCATAATCCTTGCTGTGGGCTTGTTGTATATAGCTTTTATTATATTGATAAAGGTTCCTTCCATTCCTACTGTCTCTAGCGTTTTGATCATAAAAGGCTGTTGAATCTTGTCAAAAGCTTTTTCTGCATCTATCGAGAGTATCATGTGGTCTTGGACTTTGGACTGGTTTATATAATGAATTACATTTATTGATTTGCCTATGTTGAACCAACCTTGTGTGCCGGGGATGAAGCCTACTTGGTCCTCATGAATGATCTTTTTAATATGTTTTTGAATCCGATTTGCTAAAACTTTGTTGAGAATCTTTGCATCTGTGTTCATCAGGGAGATCGGCCTATAGTTTTCTTTTTTAAGCGAATCTTTATTAGGTTTTTGGATTAAAACGATATTAGTTTCATAGAAGGAATTTGGTAGTGTTCCTTCCTTTGCTATTTGATGGAACAGTTTAAGGAGTATTGGTGTTATTAACTCCTTAAATGTCTGGTAGAACTCTGTGCTGAATCCATCTGGTCCAGGACATTTTTTGGTGGGAAGATTCGAGATTACTTCCTCAATTTCCTTACATGTTATAGGACTATTTAAATAATTCACAACTTCCTGATTCAATTTAGGTAAGTTGTGTTTACTTAGAAATTCATCCATCTCTTTTGTGTTGTCAAACTTCACTGAGTATAAGTTTTTGAAATATGATGTTATAATTCTCTGGATTTCTTGGGTATCAGTAGTGATAGCTCCATGTTCATTTCTAATTTTGTTAATTTGGGTTTTCTCTCTCTTGCTTTTGGTTAGTTTAGCTAGGGGTGTATCAATCTTATTGATTTTTTCAAAGAACCAGCTTTTTGACTGGTTGATTTTTTCTATCATTTTCTTAATCTCGATTTCAGATATTTCTCCCCTTGTTTTGCTAATCTCCTCTCTTCTACTATTTTTGGGATCAGATTGCTCTAGCTTCTCTAAAGCTTTAAGCTGCATTGTTAAGTTGTTTATCTCTGATGTTTCCATTTTTTTGACGTAGGCATTAAGAGCTATGAACTTACCTCTTAGAACAGCTTCCATTGTGTCCCAGAGATTTTGGTAAGTTGTATTTTCGTTATCATTCACTTTCAGGAAATCTTGAACTTCCTTTTTAATTTCTTCCTGAATCCAGTTCTCATTCAGCATCATAGTGTTAAGTTTCCAGGAGTTAGTGTATTTTCTCTTGTTTGATGTGTTGTGGACGTCCAGCTTTAGGCCGTGATGGTCTGATAGGGCACAGGTTAGAATTTCAACTTTCTTGTATATGTGTAGATTCATTTTGTGGCCCAATATGTGATCTATTTTGGAGAAAGTTCCGTGTGCTGCTGAGAAAAATGTGTATTCTTTGGTGCGTGGGTGAAAAGTTCGATAGAGATCTGTAAGGTCCATTTCTTTCAGGGTTTGATTAAGTTCCAAAGTGTCTCTGTTAAGCTTTTGACCTGTTGATCTATCCCATGTTGAGAGGGCGGTGTTGAAGTCCCCAAGAATTATCGTTTGGGGATTGATTTCTTGCTTTAGACGCTGTAGGGTTTTCTTAATGAATGTGGAGGGGCCTGTATTGGGTGCATATATATTCAGTATTGTGAAGTCTTCCTGGTGAATTGTACCTGTGACTAAAATGTAGTATCCATCCGTGTCCCTTATAATTTTCTTTGGTTTGAAATCCACTTTGTCTGATAGCATAATGGCTACCCCTGCCTGTTTTCTGCTTCCATTTGCTTGTATAATTGTTGACCAGCCTTTTATTTTTAGAGCAGTGCCTATCTTTTGTGGTGAGATGGGTTTCCTGCAGGCAGCAGATTGATGGATTGTGATTTTTAATCCAAGTTTGTAATCTGTGTCTCTTGATCGGTGAATTAATTCCGTTAACATTTAGTGTTATAATGGAGAAACTATTGTTAATTCCAGACATTTATTATGTTTAGTAGCTTTTATAAGTATATTGCTTCATTTTTAATGATGTTATACTTGCCTTCTGTTCTCCTGGATATGCATGTTTTTTTCTTCACGCTTGAGTATCATTTCTAGCATTTTTTGAAGGCCTGGTTTGGTGGCCATGTATCCCTTAAAGTTGTCTTTGTGCTGGAAAATTTTTCTTTCTCCCTCGATCATGACAGATAGTTTTGCAGGGTAAATCAGCCTGGGTTGACATTTTTGCTCATTCAGTACTTGAAGTATGTCTCTCCAAGCTCTTCTTGCTTTTACTGTTTCGACTGAGAAGTCATTTGTTATTTTAATAGGTTTACCTTTAAAAGTGACTTGTTTTTTCTCCCTTGAAGCTCTCAGCACCAGTTCTTTATCTTGAATGTGGAGTGTTTTAACTATTATTTGCCGCGGTGTGCTTCTATTTTGGTCGTATCTGTTTGGGGTGCGGAATGCCTCTTGTATATGGATGGGCCTCTCTTTTTTTAGATGAGGAAAGTTTTCCTTGATGATCGTTTGAAAAATTTCCTCAGGGGTGGTATTTTGAGATTCTTGCTCTGGTATTCCATGAATACGCATGTTAGGCTTTTTCAGGGTGTCCCATATCTCTTGGATATTTCTCTCAAGTATCTTTTTGGCTTTAACAACCTCTTCCATTGAGCTGGTTAGTACTCCCACTTTATCTTCAAGGTCTGAAATTCTGTTTTCTGCTTCGTTAGTTCTGTTGATAAGACTCTCTGTGGCGTTCTGGGTTGAAGATAACTTGTCTTTTAGCTCAGTTTTAAACTCTGCTTGAGTTTGTTTTAACTGCTCTATGCCACTTTTTGCTTCTTGCACTGTTTTTCTCAACTCCTCCAGATGTCTGTTGTGTTCCTCTTCAAAGTGATTGATTCGATTATGTAATTCCTCCCTGATTTCCTCTTTCATAGTATTGAACATGGTAATGATCATATTTTGAAAGTCTTTATCCTGGGTGGGGCTTTCTTGGCCTTTTTCCGTGGGTTTGTTCTTGTTGGAGTCTAACATTATGGGATTAATTTCTTCAATGGGAAATTTGTTTACTTGATTGTTGCTTCTCATGGATTTGCACTTTGACTTTGGCATTGTCATTTTAACTCTTAAGATCTCTCAATTTCACTAAACTGAATTATTTGGCCTGGGGCCCTGGTGGGCGGGGCGGACGGAGACTTACCTAGGTCTTGGGGTGAGGCCTGGCTGGACCGCGCGCGCGCCCCGACCGGTGGAGCGGGGTGAGGTGCAAAAGGGGGGATGGGGGCGACGGCGTGGAGCTATTTAACCCAAGGGCAGCTGGGGCGGGGCCCGGGCGCGGGGGGAGGTCCTCCTCGTCCCTCGGCCCCGTGTGCGGCTCCGGCTGGATGGTGGGAGTCAGAGCAGGGTCCCTGTGGGCCGAACTGGGGTCCTGGTGGGCAGTGCACGCGAGGGGGGTGGTACTCACCAGCTAGGGCGCGGGGTTGAGGCCCGGCTGGACCGCGCGCTCGCGTCCCGACCGGTGGAGCGGGGTGAAGTGCAAAAGGGGAGATGGGGGCGACGGCGTGGAGCTATTTAACCCGAGGGCAACTGGGGCGGGGCCTGGGCGTGGGGGGGAGGTCCTCCTCGTCCCTCGGCCCCGTGCGTGGCTCTGGCTGGATGGTGGGAGTCAGAGCCGGGTCCCTGTGCGCCGAACTGGGGTCCTGGTGGGCGGTGCGCGCGAGGGGGGTGGTACCCACCAGCTAGGGCGCGGGGTTGAGGCCCGGCTGGACCGCGCGCGCGTCCCGACCGGCGGAGTGGGGTGAGGTGCAAAAGGGAACCTCTGATTCCTTTCAGGGCAATAGCGGTTTTATTTCTCTCACTACTGATTGTTTTTATATTTTGGACTCAATATAAATGGAAAAATGAAAAATATTTACATATTTTTCGTATTATCTTTCATTCAGCATATCTTACCATTTAGCCATGTCACATTATTTTATTAATATATGTTTTTTAATGTTAAATATTATCTAACTGATATGGTCATTATGGAGTTCATTTATTCATCCACTTCTAGAAGGGCTCACTAGTCATTTCTCCTATCAGGCTATTGTGAATCAATGTAGGATTGTTGTGCAGATTTTCTTCAGGTGTATGTTTTATTTGTCTAAAGGAAAAAAGGTAAGTACAGGATTTCTGGATGATAAGTGTGTGTGCTTAGATTTAAGAACTAGTCTTCCACCTCCAAAATGCTCAAACTATTTTATATGCTACAGGAAACATGTGAGTTGCTTATTTTTTTTTTCAATTTTTAAATTTTTATTAAAAATGTAATTATACATTTTAAAAATTTTTTACCAGTTCCCTCTCTCCCCCCTCCTCCCCCCGAACCCCCTCCTCCTCCTCCTCTACCTCCCCATCCCCCAGTGCCTCCCCCCAATTCCCAGAGGGTCCTTTATTGTGTACGCCTGACTCTCCACTGGGTCCTCCTCTCCAATGACATATAAGGACCCAGTAGCATTTCCATAAGCCCTTTCTCTTGTTCCCCTTAAGCATAGGAGCACTACTATGGCTGTCAATCCCTTGCCTCCAGGGATCTCGGTGCCCTTAACAGATGCTAGACTTTATGAGGGCAACAGTGCGCTGGACATTGCTCAGGGCATGCAAAGTCCCATTATGATTGGTTTGGCCCCAACTATTGTTGAGAATCTTGCAAATCGTTGTTCCTCCCATCCTTTTGCTCTTACAATCTTACCGCCCCCTCTTCCGCAAATGTCCCTGAGGTCCAGGATGGGGAGAGATTAGGCTGGCCTAGTTCTATGTGATTGATATAGAGTCTCTGAAGTTCTGGATTGTGGTTTGTTGATTTTCTTTTGCAGTTTTGCTGCTCCTGCAATGCCCTTCACTCCATCCTGCTGGGCACTGTATGTCACCCCTGGCCAGAGACAAAAAGCTGTTAAACTGGAGTCTTGTTATAATAGCACATTCAAGGGTAAATGTAATAAAAGTAGGAAAACTCAGTGAGGGAGGGGTCCATCACCATTTGCAAAATGATTACTTTTTATCTGCTAGACTATATGCCCTCCCCTTCTGGTGAGATCAGGAAAGAAGGTCTGTGAACTTAACCAGGTTTCTCATTACTTACTTGCAGATCTTGATGGAGGCCTATTTTCTCTGCTGTAACATGGTCCCCTCTCTCCTTGTTTCTGGTGTGGTCCTCCTACCCCATCTCTCTTGTTCATAATCCTTGCAATTACTGTGTTACACAGGTTTACTTTTGAGTGTCTCAATGTGGGCTGGATGAGCTTGGTACTAGGAGCCACCTATTAGGGAGTACATACGGCGCTTAATTTTCTGGGTTTGGGATACTTCACTTAATATAATTGTTTCTAATGACATCCATTTCCCGGCAAATTCCAGTAATTCATCATTTTTGATGGCTGAGTAGTACTCCATTGTATAGATGTACCACCTTTTCCTTATCCACTCGTCAACTGTTGGACATTTGGGTTGATTCCATGACTTTGCTGTTGTAAACAGTGCTGCTATGAACATGGTCGAGCTTGTACTATCGAGGCGAACCTCTGCTGTATGGGGGGTTATTCCCAAAAGTGGGATAGCAGGGTCATATGGCATTTCAATCTTTAATTTGTTTAAGAATCGTGAGTTGCTTGTTTTCACCTGTTTTGAAAGTTTTTTTTCTTATTTTATTTATTTTACAGAAAATATAGCTAGAGCTTGCTGTGGTATGCATTTGACTATACATGATGATTAGCAGTGTTTTAAGCGTTTACTGGTAATTCTCACATTTTTATAGAGCGTCTTTGGAATATTCTGTTCACCTTTTAATTTTTTTGTGTGTATATATGTGTAACGTGCAGGTGTGTGCATGTGTGTTTGTTTGCACCTGTTGTATGTGTATGTGTGCTTTGGTGATACAAGTATATATACGTTCATTTCCATGTGCATGTACGGACCTGATGTTGATGCCAATATTTTTTTTAGATCACTCTCAGATTGTATTTATTAAGGCAATGTTTCTCAGATGAACCCAGAGCTTTCTGGTTGACTAGGCAAATTAACTGACTATCTCATGGGAATTCTATGTATGTGCTTCTACCAAGCTTACCTGACTTTTAAGTGGAATTCAACCCTGTGTCTCACACTTTTAAGGCAAGCACCTCATTCATAAAGCCATCTCCTGGCCCTTTGCCTAGTATTTAATGAGCTACCTTATATAGGATTATGGAAGTTGTTTGTATTTCCTGGATCCCAATCTTTCCCAGGTATATGTTCTGCAATTTTTTTCCAGATAAAAAAAAGTGGTTCAGCTTACTGAAACACTTGACCTTTTGATGTAGTTTGATTTATCATCTTCAGTTTATGGTGATAGTTTTCTTCATCCTGAGAGATCTTTGTCATTTCCATATGTCAACTATGTTAAGAGTGAAAGTGAATTTTCTCTTCCCAATGTTATACTTGATTGTGGAATTTGAGGGTAATTTGAATGAAAAATTTAAAAATGAATGAATATTGATCTCTTGGTGTTCAAAATGAGAGGTGAATTATTATAAGGAAGATGAAATTGTATGTTTTGTAGTTCTCATTAAAACTTGTCTAGAACTTACTTATAATTAGTGTTCAAAATATTGGATACCATGATTTTTTAATCTGAAATGTATGCCCTAAAAATAGGCATAACACAAAAGTAAATCTTTAAGAAGTACTTCATCTAAATAATTTGTGCATACTTACCACAACCTGCTTCTTAAAAAGAAAATCACTAGCTACTCCCTTAGGAGTTCATAAAATGTTTTTATCTTACTTTAGTTCTTCACTTTTGAAAAGAAAGATAAGCAAGACTTAATGTCCTGGAAAAGACTGTGCCTGGGGATATAATTTCAGTGTGCCTATTAAAATCCTATGAAAAACAGTTTTATACAGTAAGATACCTACTACCTTCAAAGGTGGGTTGGTCTGTTATAAAACACAGTGAAGATCAAGTCAGACTTTCATGATTAGAATAAGCTGTTAAAAGGTTTTATACTACTTGGACTTACAATCTTGAAGAAATGTTTAATTGCCCTAGTCAAGAACAATATTGTCAACAGGGCACATTTTAAGAACTGGGGCTCTTGTTCTTTGGAATTTTGGTTCATTCAATAGAAGTGAGTTTTGAAGGAAAGGCAAGCTTGCATTTGAAATATTGATGGAAATAAAGCAAATGTTTCAAAATATGAAGAATTTAGTCACATGGCTTCTCATAAAAGAAGTCATAAATTAGAGGCAGGAAAGCATTGGTAATAGTAATAACATGTGGCACCACTTAGTTTAGGCTGTGCATCCTACCATCTGCTAATAATGTACTTCACAGTCTAGTTCCCTTACTTTCATATACTGTACATGCACACAAGCATGTGTGCGTGCATGTGCATGCGCACACACACACACACACACACACACACCTTTTCTGAACAATATACAAGACAAAATTTAGCAACATGAGATAATTACCTCTTTTTAATTGGAGGCACACTACTGTCTGAACAATAATGTAAGTTCCTCTTAGGTGACCATCAAACTAGGCAATTTCTACTCAAATCCTTTCTAGAACACATCTGGAAACCTAGACTGCTTTTGAATACATGCAGAAAAGGCCAACCATGTCCTTAGATAAACCTTTAGGAAAAATGTCCTATTTTCCATGTTTTGCCTAACTTAAGGACAAAAGGTAGATTCATTTGGTTATGGCTCAAGAAGGGTAACAGTCCATCGCAGTCTATGGCAGAAGCTGGCGGTGGTTCAGCTTACTGAAACCATCATGGAGAAGAGAGAGCAAACAGCAAACTGTAAGAGTAGACTACTAGCAGAAGCAAGGCAGGACCACCCAACGTTAAGGCTTACCCTTTGTAACTTACCTTCATCCTGAAAGGCTCTACTTCCTAAAGGAAGTCAGCTAAGGTTGCATACAAACGAGCCTGTGGGTAGGATAGGGCTAGTGACAACGTGTAATGGTTACTCTTTATTACTGCTGTGAGAGAGCACCCAAAGTCAAGCAACTCATGGGAGAAAGGGAGATTTATTCAACTTACAGTTTCAGAGGGGAAATAGATATAGTCTTTCAAGGCGATGGAAGCGTCATGCCACCTGCCGACAGGTGGCAGGCTTAATCACAACAGACCTCCACATGGCTTGAGCATTCCTGGTATGTCCCTCCTCCTATATTCTGTGTTCCCTTTTATATGGTCCATTACTGGGAGGTTTCTATGAGATCTATGAAGGTTTCCATGGAATCTAGGGCAGATATAATCCCTTCAGGTGGTCTCAGTTGATCCTTCCAAGGTGTGGTTTCAGATGATCTTAGTTAATACCAGGTGTGTCAAGTTGACACCCAGGCTTAACTATCACACAATGGTTATGTCATAACTAAGGATGAGTGTGAAAAATGTGCTATATGTTTAGAATGTGGCACTCATAGCAACGTTCTGTAAAAGATAGCTATTGTTATCAGTCATGGAATTTACGGTATTAATAGCAACAGCAGAAACGCTAGTGTTCCAAGTCTAGGCAAGAGGTAAACACAAAGCCTGTCTAGACACTCTATGTTCACACAGTAACAAAACATGTGTTTTTCACCTTAATTCACATACTGCTTCCTCCTGAAGCTTGTCTACCTCTCCAGCTCTTCAGTTGCCATAGCCACACATTCTTTGTCATTACAATTTTATTTCAAAGACCTCTTGTCTCTGTCCTTCTGAAAATCTGCCCTTGGAGTCAGCACCTCTAGCTGACAACTGGTATTGTCAGTCTTTTCCCATCCCTGAAGATCATAAAACCTGAGGGAAATGAAAAATTGTGCCTTATCAGAGAAACGCAGAGTCTCCAGTCATATTACTCTTTCAGGTTTGTAATTAAAGCTGGCTTGCGGGAAAGATGCTTCACATGCACCAGGGACGTGCTCCCTAGACTGCCCTATGCCCTGCTTATGCTTGCTTAAAGTACAGATGAGAAAATTGGAGCCGGTGACTACTGTTTCCAAGAGAGGCAGGGAAGAGCTCTTGATACACAGGTCACTCACCCTTCTGGTTGTCCAGGCCTGGAGTCTCTAGGTATGACATGGCAGAGCCCAGGACTGCTGACCTGAGCATTGTTAGGTTTTGCCTGAAATGCTAAGTGGTTAGTCCTGTCACCCACATGCTGGGTTTGAAATTTGGCTCAGCACTAAGGTATATGTCCAAGATCTGCACAGTTTCCTGTCAGGTGCCTTCAAGGAGCATCTGAGGGTAGGTGGGCTTTGCTCACTGTTCTTCACTGTGATGGGGTGAAGGTCAAACCAAAACAGAGTGGAAACAGTGACTTTTTTGTTACTTCTTAACTCAGAAAGTATCTTTTTACTGTTAATTATTTTTAAAACAACTGGAAATTCTTGTAGAAAACAAAAAGAAAGGTTAATTCAACAAATGTTTTCCAATAAACTATGAATACTAGTAAGATTGTATTTTCATTATTTATAGCTTTGAAGAACGTTAGAATTTTCTTTTTTAATATTGCATTTTGTTTCATGACATTAATCAGGAGTTTGATATGCCATTAGCAATCCCTGATTTTTTTTCTGCTACAGAATAAGAGGCACTGATACCAAATATAACAGAGCAAGGGAGAGAGAGAGAGAGAGAGGGAGAGAGAGAGAATCGCATGTTAATTTATCTCTGTGTTTTTGATATATTTACCTAAAAGATTTTTGGGCTTGAAATAAAGAATTCAGTCATTAATCTAGTTTTATCTCTACCCTGCTTGCCCTGACTAGAAATAATGTGATCTACAAGTAATAGAATTGACAAATTAAAAATTCACCAAGCTCTTAGGAGTTATGATTATCAAAATATTCCTTGGTGTCAGACTTTATTTTCTGGACTGTAGTAGTAAGAATAAGAAGGAAAGACCCTCTGGTTATGGAAATAGGAATGCAGGCTGTCTGAAGGAATGATCAGGTTCCATGTAAACACTGACCTAAGGACCATGTACTGAGGAGAAGTCTAGAGGCTACTAGCTGTTTTGTGGATGACATGGGTCATTTATTCATGGGAAGCTTCATTCTACCAAAGATGAGAAGGTATTTTAAGGCAGAAATAAGAGAGATGATGCTTAGGGACAGAAGGAAGTATATATAAGTGGTAGCGGAAGCATTCCTGAAGTTCTGGCTGCCCTCAGGTAGATGACCTTAAAGTTAAGAAAATTCCTCAGCTATCAGAGATGCAGCCTTGAGTGTTTTTCTATCCTGACATGTGGAGTTCTAATCATTCCTGGGATTTTTTAATCTTTCCTTGGCATTCAGAAATATTAATTTTAAAATGCACAATGACACTTGTGATTACTGCTGTTTCTTACATGGCGAATTTAATAGAAGAGTAAGTCATAAGTAATAAACCTTGAAAATAATTCCTGATACCTTCATAACACATTTTCCCTCTTGTTCATTTTAAATTAGTGGAACTTAATTTTAGTTTTTAGAGTTTACTGTTGGCTTTATGAAAGTTTATGCTGCCATAAATAAAATAAAAATAATCACCTACAATTTAACTATCAAGAAATAATGTGTTATTATGCTTATGTATTTGCTACTAATTTTCTAATTGATGGGCACATTTAGACATTTAATTAAGTGATCAAAACAGTGTACCAAAAGTGGAGTGTTTCCCATTCTTCTTCCATTGCTTATCTAGTAGACTATATTGTTGAATCCCCTAGTAGAAACTTGAATAGATTCCATGACTTCATGTCCATTACCAATTATTAAAATAAATAACAAAAACCAAAACTTCAAAAAGATAGCTGTCCTCTGAGGTTAAAAATTTCTTTTTTTTGTCCTATTTAAAACACGTTCTTGTTTCGCTCTCATGCCCAGGCCTAGAGGAATGGCAAATAGAGGTGTTATTCTTGCTCTCCTTCACTCCAAAGGAGATGTACCTGGTCTGCTTTGACACCCCTTCTTTTTATTCCTACAACTTGGCTTGTCCACCCCGGGCTAGAGCCAAGCAAATGGATTCAATTCACTTCTCTGAGGGGATGTCATCCTGAACTCCCATGGTGATACCTCTAAAATCAATCAGAACTTTGTTTTCTTATTATCCCAGAGTTCTGTGTTACCATTACATGTATTTATGAAACATGTGTACTTTAGGTTTTTTTTTTTACTTTTCTTGCTCATCCTTTTAATAATATTCTTTTCTCCAGAAGTATTAAGGAGTCCTGTGAGAACCTTATGGTTTTATTTGTGGAGGGGAGACATAATAGAGCAAACTACTACTGCAAGAGTTTAGTGAAAAATTTTTCAGCTTTTGACTTCCAAAATAGAATTTTTAGAAAAAGAAACCCAATTAGACAGTGAAGTAGTTTTCTTTTTTTATAGAGAGACCATTCCAAATTCATTGCATCAAGGACCATGTAAAAAGAAAGCAGATCATAGTTTGTCAGAGAGTGTCTTGCTTCAGTAGCCACCTGCAATAATGAAGTCATGAGAGAAAATGACAGAGCAGAGCACTAAGAGAAAATCTACCCTCCTGGGACCTGCAGCTCACAGTATGGAGAATGCTCCCATAGAAGGGGTAGAACATCAAAATCCTCATCTCTGAACTTTGATATAGAGTGTCAGAGGAGTTTTAGATGAGGCAAAAGAAATGTTGACAGTTTTGATCTCAACTCATGTTTGGAGAAGATTGTCTCAAATGGAGACTCTAGCAACAATATGTGATGTTGACACATCAGAGATAATCCAGTAGGGCAGCCTAGTTAGATTAAGACTTATTAATTTTCTTAATATTCTCAGTTTGTATGGCAGACATGGGATCCCTTACCATGACAACATGTTGAGAGACTGGAAATCTATAAAGCCTTCAGAAAAAGAGAAGCAAATGGGTCACAGTAAAATTTATGAGCTATGTAGAACAAGGCTCATGGAGAGAAGAGAATGCAGAACAGGAAGTATGTATATCCAGGCCTGGGAGCACTGACTTGCGGTCACTATTACTATTGATCAAAACAAGATATGAAACGACTGAGCTTTACCAGCATGACTGCCAGATAGACCTCTTTGGGAGCAGCAATAACAAAAGTCACACACATTTTGTGAATTCTTCTCTGAAATCCTCAGTGCTTTGAGGCAGGCAATCACTGTCAAAAACACTAGATGTAGGGCTGGAGAGGTGGCTCAGCGGTTAAGCCTCCGCCTTGCAGGCGGAAGCTCCTGAGTTTGGATCCCAGATCCCACGTATAGACGCCAGGCGGAAGCGGGGGGCGGCCTGCGCTTCTGGCCCTGGTAGGGCGGAGCCTGTGAATCCCGGGGCAGAAGGAGGTGGAGGTGTCCATGGTGGTTCGCGAATTCGTCCGTGGTTCTACACACACACACACACAGATGCGCGCGCACATACACACACATATGCACACAGTTGAATAAATAATAATAATAAAAAAAATTAAAAAAAAAACACTAGATGTAATAGTGATCAAGATAACATTAATAACAGATGATTTAAACAATGGGTGTGTTAATAATGGACATGTAACTAAGAAACATGAACATGTATGATAGGATAAGAATTATATTTTTCATCACTATTTGAGACATTTGTTGTAAAAGTATGCAGAGAGAACATGATATTTCATTAATTACTTACTTCAAAAATTATACAAATGGTAATATTATATGGAAAGATGTCCACATATACATAAGCAAATGTGGAGTTCAAATAGAGTTTTAGGTATGTAATTCTTAGTCAAAGGTCACACGCATTTTAAATTTAAGTAAATTTTGCAAAAATTTCAGTATATATAATACCAGATAAAGCCATTATCTCACTCATGTAGTCTTTTGTCAATATCTAAGTTAGAAACTTTCATAGTTCAGGTATATCTTTTAAAATCTGTAACTTTGAGAACTCCCTTTTCCTAAGGATACAAGGAGATATGCTTAGAAATATTTACAACAGTTTTAAATGTATGAAATATCTTTAGTGTGGAAAAATAGATATAAAGTACATATTCATCAATAACACTGAGTAAAATATGTTTTATTTAAGCAATGTGGGGCTATATAAAAGTTAGGGAGATACATCAGCCCAATGTAAATGGATTTTAATGAAGAATAGGAGAAACAAAAGAACATTGTTAAGAACTATATATCATAGGTTATTTGTAGATTTTTTATATTGTCACGTGGGATTCAAACCTAAAGATACATTTAGTATGTCTGTGAATTTAGCACAGAGGTGACCTTGAGTATGGAAGTTAAAGACCCAGAGATTATAATGACAAGAACTCTGCTGTATTTATTATGTTTTTGTTTATTATTATACACTATTGCTTTTATTTTTTGTGAGTCAAGTTCTTTTATTTTGTTTAGCAATGCTTCAAAAGTATTAAGAGTACTGATGTTCTTAATTTTTTTAACATTTTTTATTATTATTTCCACTCATACAAACTTAGTAGGTACACCGGTTCCCTTCCTCCTCCTCCCCCCGACCCCCCTGTTCCCCCTCCCCTCACCCCTCCCTCCCCATCCCCCAGTGCCTCCCCCCCCAATCCCCGGAGAATCCTTTAATGTGCCTTCCAGACTCTCCTCTTGGTCCTCCTCTCCGATGACGTACAAGGACCCGGTGGCCTTTCCCTGAACCCTTTCCTGTGTTCCCCTTGAACACTATTGCTTTTAATTATTTACAAAATGACATCAGGATTAACCAGTTCTATGTGAGGCATATGCAAATATTTGTTAATAAATAAACATAATTAATTTTTCCCTTTTCACATTTATTTTGAAGAATTTCAAGTTACTTGGCTCTTAACCCTCTTAGAAGTATCTAAGTCCAAAAATAGCTAGATTTCACATATGTTTCTAATGTCATACATGCAGAAACAAAATGTATAGTCTCTCCTCAAGTTTCAAGACTAATGTCACCTTTCTAAGTTTTTTAGATTGTTCCAATTTTAAAATTATTTTCTTTGCCCATGGCATATGTAAAGGAAAAATAGTTGAGAGTACAATTGGGAATTTTCAATTATTAGATAAAAATATATAATATATAAATATAGATAAATATATAAATCTCCCTCTGAGTACTATATATATATTTTAAATCTTTTTTAACATTCTTAAAATAATTAGGTGCTGAATAGCTACATTATAACCTACTCACAATTTCACTCTTTTATTCATTGTTGAAGTGCTCCTTTTAAAAGTAAAGAAATAATCAACCTTTTTTGGACAGGCAAACCAAATATAAAGGGACCTTGCAAAGTAGGTGTGGACTCTGGTGTATGAATTCCGAGTTATAAAGTTCAATAAACTGCCAAGTGTTTGCTCTGTTCTGTTGCATTTGACACAATCATTTTGCTGTATAAACATTATTCAAATTGAAGAATGAAGAGACAAGAAAGAGATGACACCTACAGTATTTATTAAGCTCATTTATTCTCACTTTATTAGTTAGTATTGAGAGATACATGGAAATTCCTTACATTTGTGGTACAATGGAAAGTATGAACTATCTCCTCTCTCAAGTCCTGACCCACCCAGCTGTCAAATTGCTAGCTGAAGTGGTAGTCCAATTTGATGCAGACCAACAGATTTTGATAACTGCTTTAATTGCAGCATCCTTAAGTAGCATTTGGTGAATTCAGAGTTCTTGATGTTGGAAGTCAATAATTTCTTTACTATTTTATGCAAATTCTATTGATTTCTAATGAAGTGTAACATATTTCTTGTATGTTTGTTAGTCACATGGTTTCCTCTTATGTGAATTATATTTTTTGTCCACTGGTTGACTTATTGATTTCTATTTCATTGCTACTCTCAGTGAAAAAATCCTTTAACTGTTATATATGTTACTAACTATTCTCTCTCAGTCTTTCAATCGAATTTTTAATTTTTTATGGACTTTCTGGTCCATATTGTAATCAAATTTATCAGCTTATTCATTAATTAATTATGTTCCCTGTGTCCTGCATAATACATTTCTTATTGTTTCTAAATCATAAATATGGTCTTCTCAATTTTCTAAAAATTTTTTCTAAAAAAATTTTATTTTTATTTAGATTTTCAAATAATCTGAATCTTACTTTAAAGTACATTTTGAGCCAGCAGTCTAATTTTTCAATAATAGGAAATCAATTTGTTGAAACTAAATATGGTATATTTATGCAAATATACCATTTATAGACACTTAATTTCATTTCTATTACATGTGCAAAATTTTTGTTTGCATATATTCAGGTAATACTACTGTTTTTATTTTGTTTTCCATATGTAATTTTTGTAAATTTCATTTTTATATAGTTTTCAACCTCTAGTTATTTATCATTATACCTTTCTTTTTTCCATCCTCATGTATATGTGTGTGCATAATATACACATGTTTACATATATGTGTAGATGACTGTGAATATGAATGTAATTGTGTGTGTGTGTGTGTGTGTGTGGTGAGGCTCAAGATTGATTTAGGAAATCATCCTCAATCACTCTTCAACCTTATTTTTTTTTAGACTGTCTCTAAGTCAAGTCCAGAACTCAACAAAGGACTAGTCATTTAACTCTGAGGATGCTGTAGTTCTGCCTTTTGAGACTGGAATTACAGGTGTGCTACCACAGTCACCCTGAATTTTGTGTGTTCTGGAGATCTGAACTCTTCTCAGTTTGTTTGTGTGGCTAGCATTTTACGTTCTGATCCATCTCCACAGTACTTAGAATAACTTAAATATATATATATATATACATATATATATATATATCAGACCTTTATAAATATATACATACACATTTTTAAAAGCTCTGTTAAGTTATTTCTAGTTTTCTTGTTAGCTAACCAGAAGACTTAGTTTATCCATTGGATATTTGGGAGATTCATTGAGCCTCCATTTTTATGGACTAACGCGATGTTAGTATTTGGGAATATTCACATGGAATGGAAGAGCTCAAAACAGCAATTTTCAAATCTTCTGCATCCATAGTAGCCTTACAAAAATGTTCAACCTATCAACTTGTAAATGATAGCAAAAGGTATTTTTCTTTGAAGATGGATCCATAAATGATTTACATAAATATATCAAATTTTGCTTTATGTGTTTTGTTTGCTTTCCTTACTTGCATAGGAAATCAGGATTTACACATTTTCTATGCATTATTTTCTTCATTACTGACATTTGAAGATCATCTTCAGTAAATTTTTGTAATTACTTTATTTTCCTTTTAATGCCTTCTGCATAGAAACTAGTCCTAGAGAGTAACTTCCTGCTTTAACCCATGGATACTGCTGGACCAGGGACTGCACTAATGATGGTGATGTTGCTGGACCAGGCACTGTACTAACCAAGGTAACACTTCTGAAACAGGTACTACACTTTGAGAGCCATTAGTTTAGATAAATGGCCTTTAGCCCAGAGCCACTTCAAAGACTACAGCAAAAATAAACTGGATTTCTATATCTTAACTCAGGCCAATTCATTTGGTAGTTAATTTCAATAATGCTGTTTTGGATTCATCACATAGATGAAGTCCACAGTTAGCTCATATTATAGAAGTGGATAGCAAGTAAATTGTCTAGACTTCCTGGTAGATAGTTCTAAGCATCTTAGATGATTAGTTCTGTTATTTTTTAGTCATTGGAGCTAACCCGGTACATGCAGAAACACAGAATGCTTCTTTGTTGATCCTCTCCTAAAATTTTTGTATAATGTGCTATTTTTTTCCTTGTTCTTATTATCTGAGTCCATCTGGTATTCATCTTAATTTTATATATTTTTATATTTGGTACTTAGATATTAGATAAAGCAACAACTATTGCTTCTTGGGTAAGCATTCTTGCTATCCAATATTTCCAGACAAGTACTTTGAGTCTCACAAGAAATAAGCACAGTATTCTAGATCCCATAGCTGCCAAGGCTATTAGTCTAAATTATGCATCCAGGCAGTATAGCTGTAGGTGGCACAGGAAATGTTTTAATAAACCATAATACTTTATGGTTATATTTCTTCCTTGGGTTGTACCCGAGAAAGTAGATACAGTATTTATTTTGATACACAGTTTCAAAAATATCAATACATTGTTATAAGGATTTGGTGTTTCGTGTTCTATGAGTGGTGAGGCAGAATATCAGAAAAGGAAACATGTGAAAGAGCCAACCAATTCACTTCATAGAAGGAGAAGGAAGGAAGGAAAGAACAAAGGCAACTTATCTCTTTTTTAAAAAAAATTATTTATTCAATTGTACATGTACGTGTATGTGCGCGTGTGTGTATATGTGTTATGTGTGTGTGTAGAACCACGGACGAATTCGGGAACAGCCATGGACGCCTCCACCTCCTCCTCGTTTACTCTGCCCTGGGATTCACAGGCTCCGCCTTACCAGGACCAGAAACACAGGCCGCCACCCGCTTCCGCTGGCATCTATACCTGGGGTCTAGGATCCGAACTCAGGACCTTCTGCCTGCAAGGCAGAGGCTTCACCCCTGAGCCATTCAACTTGTCTCTTTCAAAGGCATCCTTCCATCAACCTAACTGCCCCCACCTTCTACTAATCCATTTATCGAGTCTCTTCAATAGAATAGCCTATAGATGACAACGTTATCTATTTTCCTCCAAATACTGTCAAAAGTAACTTAAGGGAGAAGCAATTCATTCTGGGTCATGGTTTGAGAGTGTGTAGTCCATCATGGTGGGAGAAAAATAACAGGAAAGTGACTTCAAGGCAGCAGGAGCTGGAGGTTGCTTGCTCACATCTCAGTGGACTGAAAGGGAAAGATTCTTTAGGAGAAGAGGAATACTTATCCTCAACTGGCTTTTCATTTTTTCCTTTTTAGTCAATCCAAGGCTCTAGCCTATGGATTGGTGTCCCCTACAAACAGGGAAGGCTCCCCTCTAACACACTTAAACCTGTTTGGAAAAATTCTTACAGACTATGTCTTATTAAAATCCTAGATGTTAATACAATCAAGTTAGGGATGAACATTATCCACTACAGTGAAATAATTTCATTATGATCCAATCACCTACCCATCACACTAATAACCCATCACACTAATAACCTGGAGACAAACATCAACATACAAATTTGTTTAGGAATGCTTCATAACCATAACATCTGATTTACTGAAGACAAACTGGCTGACTATCTTACAGGTCCATTTATAATTCCTGGATATACTCTAATATTGCTTTTTTGCTGTTGGTTTAATTTTATCACATACTTACAAAAGGATACTTACATACTTTTTCTGCATTTTGTCTTGTTATATTGTCACATATATTATTTTGTCACATATAATCTCATATAATCTCATATCACATATAATCTCAGTGATTTATGATCATATCACAATTTCTCAGAACCCCGATGATCTATTTAACTAACTTTTATAAAAAATAAGCAGCTACTTTGAAACCAAAACAGAATGAGAGAGAAAGACAAAAGAATGAGAAAGAAAGAAAGAAAGAAAGAAAGAAAGAAAGAAAGAAAGAAAGAAAGAAAGAAAGAAAGAAAATAAAGGAAAAGAAAGAAAGAAAAAGACAAGTAAGGAAAGGCACAGAGAATTTCTAATTTTTAGATGCTTTTAGCTAAGCAAATGAGAAAATAGACAATTTCAATCTACTACATTCAAATCTTCCTGGAATTTTTCTTGGTGGAATTTTTGTCATGAAACATTATTAAAATATCTATGTTTATACCGTATATTATCACGTTACTGCCATTACTAGAATATATTATAAACCTCTTCTGTTTCCAAGGAGATGAACTGACAGTAGCATACAGATGTCCGCAATGGCAGTCAATGTTTCTTTGTGTTTAAAATAGTTCATGAGGGAATTCTCAGTGAGAAATCTCATCTAAGCATATTCACCATGAATAGATATACCCTGTGACATGAATTTTATATGTGTGTGTATATATATATATATGAGACTTTAGTAATGCTCATTTCATTAATGGCTGAGTAACTTAGGATCTAGGATACAATTTCAAATTAGAGCTATCTTTATTTCCTTCCAAGACTTATGCATGCTTTCATATTATGGCATACATTTGTGACTTCTAAATAGAGTTGTATTTTAGACTCTGCATATGTGTTTGTTGCAATTTTTTGCTGTTAGTTCCCTCAGCCCTTGATAGTGGTATGGGCTCTCTCCAAGCTGGTCAAGGACCTCTAACTGGACTATCACAAGAGAGAATAAGCCTCTTGCTATCTTAAGCTGTTTTTTTATGCATTTATGGGTGTCTATGAAGGTTAACTGTAAGAAGAGGTTTATTGGAGGTGCTCTTGGAAACAACAACTATACTGGCATGAGAAAGGCAAGATGAGCAGAATAAGAGGCCAACCCAAGATGGAACTACTGCCAAGGCCTTAGGGGAAGTCCACAGGAGCTCTGGAGATCACTTATAGAGCCTTTGAAGTTGTCCATCAAAGAAAAGCCATCTTTGTTCCTTTCATGATTCACCTTGGAAAAAGTGATTTCTCAACAAGGATCTGGTAATGCTGTATTTAGAACTAAAACCTAACATTGTTAGACAAGTAATTATCAAATACTGGAAGTTAATAGTGATTCGCACAAGTTATGACAGAGAAATGCCTTGTAAACTGTATTAGATGCCAATAGCAAGTTTCCATTTCATAATGACACTTAAGTATTAAAACATTCTAAACTTTCTTTTTTTATAATACATTTTTATTATTATTTCAGCTCATACAAACTTAATAGGTACACCAGTTCCCTCCCTCCCTCCTCCTCCCCCCGAACGCCCTGCTCTCCCTCCCCTCACCTCTCCCGCCCCATCCCCCCGTGCCTCCCGCCCCAATTCCCAGAGTCCTTTCTTGTGCATGCCTGACTCTCCTCTGGGCCTCCTCTCCGATGACTACAAGGACCCAGTGGCATTTCCCTGAACCCTTTCCTGTGTTCCCCTTAATCATAGGAACAATCCCTAGCCTCCAAGGATCCTAGTGCCTTTAGCAAATGCTAGACTTTGTGGGGTCAATGATGTGTTGGCCATTGCGCTGGTCATGTAAAGTCCTATTATGATTGCTTCTGCCCTAAATTGTGTAGAGTATCGTGCATATCATTACTCCTCCCATCCTTGTGCTCTTACAATCTTACCACCCCCTCTTCCACAAATTTCCCTGAGCTTCAGGATAGGGAGAGATTAGGCTGGCCCAGTTCCAGGTGGTTGATATAGAGTCTCTGATGTTCTGAATTATGGTTTGTTGGTTTTTTTTTCAGTTTTGCTGCTCCTGCAATACTCTTGGCTCCATCCTGATGGGTATTGGATGTCACCTCTATCCAGAGATAAAACCTGTTAAATTAGAGTCTTATTATAAGAGTATATTCAAAGGTAGATGGAATAAAAGTAGGAGACCTTGGTAGGGGAGGGGTCAGTCTCCCATTTGCAAAATGGTTACTTTCTATCTAGCAGACTATATGCCCTCCCCTTCTGGTAAGATCATTCCCCATCAGTTGCAAATGATCAGAAAGGAAAGTCTGTGAACTTAACCAGATGTCTCATTACTTACTTACAGTCCTTGATGGTGGCCTATTTTCTCTGCTGTAATGTGGTCCCCACTCTCCTTGTTTCTGGTAGGGCCCTCCTTCCCCATCCTCCTGTTTATAATCTTTGCAATTACTGTAGGTATTACAGATTTATCTTAGAGTATCTCTAAGTGGGTTTGGGTTGTGATATTTAATCCAAGTTTGTAATCTGTGTCTCTTGATTGGTGAGTTAATTCCATTAACATTTAATGTTATAATGGAGAAACTATTTTTAATTCCAGATATTTATTATGTTTATTGGCTAGTAAGTATATTGTTTTGCTTTTATGTTTTGGTGGTATTATATTTTCCTTCTGTCCTCCTGGATATGCTTGTTTTTTTCTTCAAGCTTGAGTATCATTTCTAGCATTTTTTGAAGGCCTGGTTTGGTGGACATGTATCTCTTCATGTGTCTTTGTGCTGGAAAATTTTTCTTTTTCCCTCGATCATGATGGATAGTTTTGTGGGGTATATCAGCCTGGGTTGACATTTTTGCTCATTCAATACTTGAAGTACATCTCTCCAAGCTCTTTTTGCTTTTACTGTTTCCATTGAGAAGTTGTTTGTTATTTTAATAGGTTTACCTTTAAAAGTGACTTGTTTTTTTTCCCTTGAAGCTCTCACACCATTTCTTGTCTTGAATGTGGAGCGTTTTAACTATTATTTGCTGCGGCAGAATGCCTCTTGTATATGGATGGGCCTCCTTTTTTTAGATGAGGAAAGTTTTCCTTGATGATCGTTTGAAAAATTTCCTCAGGTGTGGTATTTTGGGATTCTTGCTCTGGTATTCCATGAATACGCATGTTAGGCTTCTTCAGGGTGTTCCATATCTCCTGGATATTTCTCTCAAGTATCTTTTTGGCTTTAACAACCTCTTCCATTGAGCTGGTTAATACTCCCACTTTGTCTTCAAGGTCTGAAATTCAGTTTTCTGCTTCATTAGTTCTGCTGATAAGACTCTCTGTTGAGTTCTGAGTTGAAGATAACTTGTCTTTTAGTTCAGTTTTAAACTCTGCTTGAGTCTGTTTTAACTGCTTTATGCCTATTTTTGTTTCTTGAAGTGTTTTTCTCAACTCCTCCAAGTGTTTGTTGTGTTCCTTTTCAAAGTGGTTGATGTGGTTATTTAATTCTCCCGGATTTTATCTTTCATAGTATTGATCATGGTAATGATCATGTTTTGAAAGTCATTATCTTGGGTCAGAGTTTTTGGCTATTTTCTGTAAATTTGTTCTGATTGGAGTCTATCATTATGGGATTAATTCCTTCAGTGGTAGATTTATTTTCTTGGGTTTTGTTTCCCACGGATTTGCACTTTGACTTGGGCATTGTCGTTTTAACTCTTAAGATCTTCTTTCACCTTCCCCCACTCCGCTGCCCGGGACTTGCCCACGGTCCAGCCGGGCCTCACCACGACCTAGGTAAGCTCCAGCCCCCGCTCACCCCCAGAAACCCAGGCAGCCCAAGGGACCCAGCTCCTCCCACCATCCAGCCCGAGCCGCTGCGCAGGGCCTGGAAGGAGGACGCCCCCTCTGCGCCTGGCCCGCCCCAGCTCCCCCAGGTTAAATAGTGCCGCATCCTCCCTTCTCCTACTCCGCCCCCCAGGACGTGCTCCGTCCAGCCTGGACTCGCCTCGACCTGGGTAAGCTTACTCCGTCCCTGCCCACTTCCAGAACCCCAGACCAAATAATTCAGTTTAGTGAAAAATGCACAGAAATTGAAAGAAGAGCTTAAGAGTTAAAACTACAATGCCAAAGCCAAAGTGCAAATCCATGAGAAACAACACTCAAGTAAACATATCTCCCACTTTAGGAATTAGTCCCATAATGTTAGACTCCAACCAGAACAAACCCACGGAAAATGGCCAAGAAAGCCTGACCCAGGATAAGGACTTTCAAAAATATGATCATTACCATGTTCAATACTATGAAAGAGGAAATCCGGGAGGAATTAAATAATTGAATCAATCACTTTGAAGAGGAACACAACAGACACTTGGAGGAGTTGAGAAAAATAGTGCAAGACACAAAAACTGGCATAGAGCAGTTAAAACAGACTCAAGCAGAGTTTAAAACTGAGCTAACAGACAAGTTATCTTCAACCCAGAACTCCACAGAGTCTTATCAGCAGAAGTAATGAAGCAGAAAACTGAATTTCAGACCTTGAAGATAAAGTGGGAGTATTAACCAGCTCAATGTAAGAGGTTGTTAAAGCCAAAAAGATACTTGAGAGAAATATCCAGGAGATATGGGACACCCTGAAGAAGCCTAACATGCGTATTCATGGAATACCAGAGCAAGAATCTCAAAATACCACCCCTGAGGAAATTTTTCAAATGATCATCAAGGAAAACTTTCCTCATCTAAAAAATGAGAGGACCATCCATATACAAGAGGCATTCCGCACCCCAAACAGATATGACCAAAACAGAAGCTCGCCACGGCAAATAATAGTTAAAACACTCCACATTCAAGATAAAGAACTGGTGCTGAGAGCTTCAAGGGAGAAAAAACAAGTCACTTTTAAAGGTAAACCTATTAAAATAACAAATGACTTTTCAGTCAAAACAGTAAAAGCAAGAAGAGCTTGGAGAGACATATTCAAGTACTGAATGAGCAAAAATGTCAACCCAGGCTGATTTACCCTGCAAAACTATCCATCATGATCGAGGGAGAAAGAAAAATCTTCCAGCACAAAGATAACTTTAAGGGATACATGTCCACCAAACCAGGTCTTCAAAAAATGCTAGAAGTGATACTCAAGCATGAAGAAAAAAACAGGCATATCCAGTAGAACAGAAGACACGTATAACACCATTAAAAGCAAAGCAATATACTTATAAAAACTACTAAACATAATAAATGTCTGGAATTAAAAATAGTTTCTCTATTATAACACTAAATGTTAATGGGATTAACTCACCGATCAAGAGACACAGATTACAAATTTGGATTAAAAAACAAAATCCATCAATCTGCTGCCTGCAGGAAACTGATCTCACCACAAAAGATAGGCATGCCCTAAAAATAAAAGGCTGGTCAACAATTCTACAAGCTAATGGAAGCAGAAAACAGGCAGGGGTAGCCATTATGATATCAGACAAAGTGGACTTCAAACCAAAGAAAATCATAAGAGACACGGATGGATACTACATTTAGTCACAGGTAAAATTCACCAGGAAGAATTCACAATACTGAATATATATGCACCCAATATGGGCCCCTCCACATTCATTAAGGAAACCCTACAGAGTTTAAGGCAAGAAACAACCCCCAAACGATAATTCTTGGGAACTTCAACACCGCCCTCTCAACATGAGATAGATCAACAGGTCAAAAGCTTAACAGAGACACTTTGGAACTTAATCAAACCCTTAAAGAAATGCACCTTACAGATCTGTATCGAACTTTTCACCCACGCACCGAAGAATACACATTTTTCTCAGCAGCACACGGAACTTTCTCAAAAATAGATCACATATTGGGCCACAAAATGAATCTACACATATACAAAAAAGTTGAATTCTAACCTGTGCCCTATCAGATCACCACGGCCTAAAGCTGGACATCCACAACACAACAAACAAGAGAAAATACATTGGAAACTTAACAATATGATGCTGAATGAGAAGTGGATTCAGGAAGAAATTAAAAAGGAAATTCAAGATTTCCTGAAAGCGAAATGATAATGAAAATACAACTTACCAAAATCTCTGGGACACAATGAAAGCTGTTCTAAGAGGTAAGTTCATAGCTCTTAATGCCTACATCAAAAAAATGGAAACATCAGAAATAAACAACTTAACAATGCAGCTTAAAGCTTTAGAGAAACTAGAGCAATCTGATCCCAAAAGTAGTAGAAGAGAGAGATTAGCAAAATAAGGGGAGAAATATCTGAAATCGAGATTAAGAAAACGATAGAAAAATCAACCAGTGAAAAAGCTGGTTCTTTGAAAAAATCAATGAGATTGATACACCCCTAGCTAAATTAACCAAAAGCAAGAGAGAGAAAATCCAACTTAACAAAAATAGAAATGAACATGGTAGTTATTACTACTGATAACCCAAGAAATCCAGAGAAATTATAACATCATATTTCAAAAACTTATACTCTGTGAAGTTTGACAACACAAAAGAGATGGATGAATTTCTAAGTAATTGAATCAGGAAGTTGTGAATTATTTAAATAGTCCTATAACATATAAGCGAAATTGAAGAAGTAATCCAAATCTTCCCACCACAAAAATGCCCTAGACCAGATGGATTCAGCAACAGAGTTCTACCAGATATTTAAGGAGTTAATAATACCAATACTCCCTAAAACTGTTCCATCAAATAGCAAAGGAAGGAACACTGCCAAATTCCTTCTATGAAGCTAATATAGTTTTAATCCCAAAATCTAATAAAGATTCACTTAAAAAAGAAAACTATAGGCCGATCTCTCTGCTGAACACAGACGCAAAGATTCTCAACAAAGTCTTAGCAAATTGGATTCAAAAACTTTTAAAAAGATCATTCACGGGGGCCAAGTAGGCTTCATCACCGCCACACAAGTTTGGTTCAACATACGCAAATCAATAAATGTAATTCATCATGTAAACCAGTCCAAAGTCCAAGACCACATGATACTTTCGATAGATGCAGAAAAAGCTTTTGACAAGATCCAACAGCTTTTTATGATCAAAATGCTAGAGACAGTAGGAATGGAAGGAACCTTTATCAATATAATAAAGCTGTATACAACAAGCCCACAGCAAAGATTATGCTCAATGGGGAACAATTGGAAGGCATTCCCACTTCGATCAGGAACTAGACAAGGCTGTCCACTCTCACCACTTCTATTCAGTATTGTATTTTGAAGTCTTAGCTGAAGCCATAAGACAAGAAAGGGACATAAGAGGGATTCAAATCTGCAAGGAAGAACTCAAGCTATCCCTATTTGCAGATGACATGATCTTATACCTGAGTGATCCCAAAAACTCCACCAGGAAGCTCCTGGAACTAATACAGAAGTTCAGCAGGGTGGGAGGACACAAAATAATGTGCGAAAATCAGAGAGCCTTCCTATATGCCCAGAATTGAAAGAAGTGAAAAGCCTTGAGAGAACTAATCCCATTTACTTATAGCCCCTAAAAAAATGAAATACCTTGGTATAAACCTAACGAATGTAAGTAAAAGACCTTTTAAATGAAAACTTTAAACCCTAAAGAAAGAAATAGCAGAAGACACCAGAAGGTGGAAAGACCTCCCTTGTTCCTGGATTGGCAGAATCAAACATCATAAAAATGACCCTCCTATCAAAGGCAATATACAGATTCAATGCTATACCATCAAAATCCCAAAGCAATTCTTCAAAGAAGTGACCAAACAATCTCAAAATTCATATGGAGGCACAAAAGACCCAGAATAGCAAAAACAATCCTGAGTAATAAAAACACGGCTGGAGGTATCACCACACCAAATCGTAGTCTATACTACAAATCCATAATTGTAAAAACAGCCTGGTATTGGCTCCAAAATACCCACACAGATCAATGGATAAGGGTTGAAGACCCAGATATAAGCCCACAGAACCACAGCCATTCGTTCTTTAACAAAGGGGCCCAAAAACTCCAATGGAAAAAGAACAGCACTTCAACAAATGGTACTGGCAAAAGTGGATCTCCGCATGCAGAAGATTAAAGCTGGACCCGTATTGTCACCATGCACAAGACTTAATTCCAAATGGATCAAGGACCTTGATATAAGGCCAGAAACTATAAAAACCATGGTTGAAAGGATAGGGGAACTCCCTAGAGCTGATTGGGCTAGGCCAACAGTTCCTAAACAGACATCCAATGGCACAGTCACTGCTACCAACTCTCAACAGTTGGGATCTGGTGAAATTAAAGAGCTTCTGTTCAGATAAAAGAGATTATAACACGAGCTCAAAGGCAACCCATAGAATGGGAGAAAATCTTCATTAACCACATATCTGATAGAGCTCTACTGTCCAGAGTGCACAAAGACTTAGAAAACTAAACACCAAGGAAACCAATGGCCCAATGAAAAATGGGCCCTGGAACTTAAAAGAAACTTTACAGGGATGAAATTAAAACGTCTAACAAATATCCTTAAAAAATGCTCCACTTCTTTAGCCATCAGGGAAATGCAAATCAAATTTCCCTGAGATATCATCTCACCCCGGTCAGGATGGCAAAAAATCCACATAAGAGACAACAACAAATGCTGGAGAGGATGTGGAGAGACGGGAACTCTCCTACATTGCTGGTGGGAATGCAGGCTCATACAACCACTCTGGCGAGCTGTCTGGAGATTCTTAAAGAAATTAAAGATTGAAATGCCATATGACCCTGCTATTCCACTTTTGGGAATAACCCCACATACAGCAAAAAACACCTTGATAGAACAAGCACGACCATGTTCATAGCAGCACTGTTTACAATAGCAAAGTCATGGAGTCAACCCAAATGTCCAACAGTTGATGAGTGGATAAGGAAAAGGTGGTACATCTATACAATGGAGTACTACTCAGCCATCAAAAATGATGAATTACTGGAATTTGCTGGCAAATGGATGCCATTAGAAACAATTATATTAAGTGAAGTATCCCAGACCCAGAAAATTAAGCGCTGTATGTACTCCCTAATAGGTGGCTCCTAGTACCAATCCCACCCCGCCCACCTTGAGACACTCATAAGTAAATCTATGTATTACCTCCAGTAATTGCAAGGATTATGAACAGGAGGGATGGGGTTGGAGGGCCACACCAGAAACAAGGAGAGAAGTGACCATATTACAGAAGAGAAACTATGCCTCCATCAAGGACTGCAAGTAAGTAATGTGACACCTGGTTAAGTTCACAACGTTCGTTCCTGATCATTTACAACTAAGGGGGTATGATCTCACGAGAAGGGGAGGGCATATAGTCTGGCAGATAAAAAGTAACCATTTTGCAAATGGGTGATTGACCCCTCTCTCACTGGGGTTTCCAACTTTTCTTACATCTACCCTTGAATGTGCTCTTATAATAAGACTCCAGTTTAACACTTTTTTTTCTCTGGCCAGGGGGTGACATACATTGCCCAGCAGGATGGAGTGAAGGGCATTGCAGGAGCATCAAAACTGCAAAAGAAAATCAACAAACCACAATCCAGAACCTCAGAGACTCTATATCAACCACTTAGAACTAGGTCCGACTAATCTCTCCCCATCCTGAAGCTCAGGGAAATTTGCGGAAAAGGGGGCGGTAAGAGTGTAAGAGCAAAAGGATGGGAGGAGCAATGATTTGCAAGATACTCCACACTAGTTAGGGCCGAAGCAATCATAATTGGACTTTGCATGCCCTGAGCAATGCCCAACACACTATTGTCCTCACAAAGTCTAGCATCTGCTAAAGGCACCAAGATCCTTGGAGGCAAGGGATTGGCAGCCACAGTAGTGTTCCTATGCTTAAGGTGAACACGGGAAAGGGTTCAGGGAAATGCCACTGGGTCCTTGTACATCATCAGAGAGGAGGGCCCAGAGAGAGAGTCAGGCATGCACATTAAAGGATTCTCCAGGATTGGGGGAGGGGAGGCACTGGGGGGTGGGGGGAGGGGTGAGGGGAGGGGGAGGGGGTTGGGAGGGAGGGGTTTGGGGGGGAGGAGGAGGGAGGGAGGGAACTTGTGTACCTATTAAGTTTGTATGAGCTGAAATAATAAAAAAAATGTATTAAGAAAAGATCTTCTTTCAATTTCTGTGTGTTTTTCACTGAACTGAATTAGTTGGCCTGGAACAGCTCCTGTTCATGCTGGCTGGGGGAAGATCTGGGACTAGTGGGTTGCCTGGGATTTGGAGGTGAGCAGGGGGAGCTTACCTAGGTGCAGTGTGTCCTGGCTGGGCTGCATGGTATCCCGGGCAGGTGCAGAGAGGGAGTTGTCTCTCTTCCTTTGTGAAATAAAAGTTTCATGAGGGCTAAGATTTTGGCCATTTTCATTATTCCTCTAGCCAAAGTAATGGAAAAAATAGTTGAATGTGTGTTCACACAGTTAATAGTTGTATACAATAGGTATCCAGTGTCACAATGTTGCAAGAAAGTTATCACTGCAAGGAAGATAAATGTGAATATCTGTAGGGCCTGTATTCTCTGGTTTGTATACATATGAAGAGTTCTCAAAATTATGAGAATTCATGTTTAATTACTGCTAATTATACTTTGGGTCTTCCTGCATGACCTGACCAGGGAGCTGAAAGACAAATGGCTCTCCAGAGCTAAGAAAGCTTATTGGTGTCCAGCTGCAAAGCTGTGGAACAAAAATGACATTCCCAGAGACAACCAGGAGTGGAAAGGAGTCCACAGGGACAATAAAGATGTCACATTAGTTGTTAAAAAGTCATGTTTTATTTTTCCTTCTGAACTAACCATTCTCTGGATCCTATTTTGAACAAGACAAAAAACTTCAATATCAGTTTAAAAGAGATTCATTTTAGGTCACACTCAATATCTACTTTCTATGAAGTATTCTCTGAATTGAATATTTAATAAATGTTTCAATACCATTTGCAGCATGAATGTTCTAACGATTCTTAGGGGAAGTATAAGAGAGATGAGTTATAATGTCAACTTCATCTTGAAAAGGATGTTGAAATTCAGTTTAGAATTTGAATTAAAAGCTGCTTTTTGGTAACACTATTTAGTGTCAAATATAAAACAGTCTTCTTGTGTGGCATCTGTCAGCTCTCTAAATGTCACAGAATCTGTACTGATGTTATATCTCTTCTATTATGCTGCTAGAACCACAATGACAGAAGAAAAATGATGCCTAACCAGCAGAATACCATCTTTAGGCATAGTGAAAAATTGGGAACAAAGTGTGAGTTCATTACCTAACACATGCACTGTGTTTATTCTGTGTCTCTGTGTGTATCTATGACTGCAGTAGTTATAAACACCTTAGGATTTCTGATGATGGAACTCCAAGATCTGTGTCAGGAACACCACAGGCTTCATCCAGTCTGTGGCCTGTTCTTCCTGATCACTTTGAATGCATGCTAAGGCTATCCAATACAGTCGAATCCCCAGGCAAGTTTCTCTTTGCAATAAGGCTTAAGAAATGGCTTAGAGAACCATTCTTTTCAGACCTGAATACTAAAGATGGAGCATACTACTTATCCTCTTGGCTTTTATCAGGCCTTAGAGAAACCAGAATAGCTTGTTGCCCATTAGGATGCAGGTGGCATAAGATGCTAAGCATCTCATCACTGTGGCTAAGTACCCAGGAGCAACATCATGATTTATAAATTTCCTGGTCTTATTTCTGTAGAATTCTGAAGTTTGGGGCTCAGCAGAGATCAGATTTGGATAAACGCAGGCTCTGAGAGGACACTCACATGACCTCAGGTACTCCTGTAGACAGTCCTTTGCGGTCTCTTAAATGCATGCAAGAAAACAGGAAAACAAGTTTTTTATTTTATAGTGAGGAAGAGAAGTCAACAAAAGTCAATGTGGTTTTACTAACTGTGGCATTTATTAAACTTCATTGGATCTGGGGGCCACAGGTATGACACCATGAAAGCCTGCTCCACTTTCTCTGTGGCATTGTCTTGAGCAACTCCTGTCCATGGACACTGCTGTAGTTTCAGGATGCTCTGTGTAGGATGAGGGTTACCAGATCCTGAGAGGGAGACTGCAACTCCATGCCCAGGCCTGTCTCCTTGATGCTTTGTAAACCTGATATTTTAGCAGACAAATGCTAATGAAGGTGGGTTCTTGTTCCCTCTCTCTTTTATCCTGCTAATCCACAAGAGGCTTTATGTGGGATGCCAGTACATCATAAAGGAAAGAAGCAGGGCTCTTTTGTCTGGAGTTTTACATGGTTTGCATTCTCTTTCTAGATGGTTTACTAGCATATGGATGAATGTAAGTATTTGGTATTAAGCAAAAGTGGCCGAGTATTTTCTGACCCCACCACATCTATCTTTTCTCCAAGAATCTCTGGACGGTATCAGGTATTGTTATCTGCTGCTGCCTTTCTGTCTCTGATCTTGTGCATATACACCAATCTGTAGATCCCTAACTTTTCTTCGACAATGTCACAATTGAGGGATGAGTATGTGTTTAGTGATTAAAGCAATGAAGCAGAAAAACACCTGGTAGAAAATTCTTGTTGAGGTTCCATGCATTCTATGTGCTTTGTACTGAAAGGAAAAATAACTTTGACAGATCAAGGATGCTACAAGGATTAAGAAGGATTCAGCTAATACTAGGCTGGAAGGGTCTCCTAGTTATGTGTCTCTCTGAAGACATTATAAACTTTCCAGACAAAAGGACAAGTTGTTCATAGTATGTTTCTGAAAATATCAGTCTTATTTACCTCATGGCTATGTGGCTGGCTGTCCATTTTATAGATGTCATGCAAATGGTGGAAGAATATTTATGTTGTTTTTGGGAAGAGCCATTTTTTTCTATGAAGAAGCTCTACCTTTCATGTAGTAAGTCTCCTCTTCATCGTCTATGCTCCTATACAAGGGATTTGGCATATTCGAACTCCTCTCATGGCATATGTCATTCTGCCTACAAAGGACACTAAGATACATCATAAAATAATAAAATAAGTTGTTCACATACCATAGAATGAGTAAAATATAGAGCATAGTATATTTTGTCATGTGTTTGTATGGCTAGCCCTTAATGGCCCAAAGTGCAAAGTTGCATGTATTAATGTAACATGGGAAAGTTTCTTGTACTGAGGCATCAATTGACAGGAAGATAACATCTTATTAAGGTCAGGGTATCTGTTGGAGATCTCTCAGGAATGATTAATTGAGCAAAGTACCATGCAGATGAAAACCAACATTTTATAGTGAGATGATACTGAATTCTCTTTGGAGGCAAGGTAAAATTTTTTGATAAATTGCAATCACATTAGTTTTGTTCTTTATCAAACCTGAAGAGGTGAAACAGAGTATTTAATGGCAAGGTACTAGACTGCTGTAGAATATACCAAGTCTGTTCCATTCTCCTGCCCAGGCACAGCCATGCTCATTCCCTGCTCCTGGCTTCTTTCTCTGATTCTATCTTGATTCTGGATTAGGGTTGTTCAAGGCTACACACTTCCAAAAATGCCAAATATTCTTACATAGTCCATCTACCTTTGACATTAGCACTTATCTTTAACCATGAACTCTCTTTTAATTCAACCTGTACACATTGATTGTAGCATTGATTCCATCTTTTGATCTAACACTGCTCTAATACTTAATCTAAGATTTTCAAGTAAGTGAAAATTTCCTCTATGTCTCAAAGGGGAAATGTGTACGCCTACACATTTGTGCCACTCTACTCTAACAATGTGTTGACTTGGAGATCTCTCAGGGATCTCACATACCTGTCAATTAAACACTCAATAATACCTATTAGATACATGAAATAGGAGTTAGAATAAATAGTATGAAATGAAAAAAAGGGAAAATATGCTTCATTCATTTTTCTGTAGGCCATTTTAGTATTATTTTTATCCTATACATGTTAAGCATTACTAAATCATGTCCACAGAAGCTTCTACCACAATGATATCATCACTGCTTCAAGCGTCATGCTGATGGCAGTGGCATGGAAATGTAGCCCTAGTGCACAGGCTGGGTGAGCAAGTGCATCCCAAGGCAGCAATTCAGTTGGTGAATAGGTCAGAGGGCCTTCGACTAAGACACTGAAGTGATGTGATGAAAACAAGCTAGAGAATGCAAAAATCAATAAAGACATCTGCGAAATAGCTGGCATTGACCAGACCTTCTGGACAGTTCTTTGAGACAGAGCAATCTAGTTTAATCTACAAACCAACTACTGTTGCAGAGACAAAACAGAAGAAATGTAAATTGGATTTGATTCTCTTTATTGAGGTTCTGGGGACACATAGCATGATGACCACATGTGTAATTGATGCTTCTGAGAGTGCTGGTCATCTGTCAAGATTGATTCTGTGCATCTCAGGGTACATTTGAGAAAGAGTAACGACAAGTAAGATCATTAATACAGAGGATGATCCACAGTACAGGATTAAGAGGATGTGTTCTGAGATGAGGCTGCATGTGCCTCCATAGCTGTCAGATAAGAGAACTTTCATAGGCTATCCAGTGGCTTTGCTGCTTACTGCTTTCGGTAGACTGTAAGGACTGCTGAGTGGGCAATGCTGGGCATATCATCAGTCTTCTTTAAACACCTTTTTAATACCTGAAAACCATTTTCCTCAATTCCATTTTAGAAAGGGAAAAAATTGAGGCATGAAGGAATGTGAGAACTTTCCTAAATAGAGACAGGGTGAGATTATAATGCAAAGTATATACCCCAATTGTATTTATTTTTATTTTTCTCACTTTGTTTCTAGTTCCAGCTCCTATGAAACTACAGAGGAGAAAAGTGAATATATTGACCTGTTCCATACTTACATTTTTCAGATATTTAGTTAAAGTTGGATAGGGTGTCAGCATCTTTGCACATTAATGCATACTAAAAAGAATCTACAGTGTGTAAGCAATATACATATTACAGTGTTTGAATGGACAGATGTATGTTCAATAATTGATATGATGCAATAAGAGAGAAGAGTATATGTAGTATATTGATAGTATCTGTGTGTTCTAATAGACAAACTAATAATTCTTCAATAAATATTTGTTGAGAAGTCATCTGGAAAGTACTAGTTGCAGAACTCTAAACAAAATCATCTTGGTCCCTGCCTACATGGAATTTAAAAGTTTTTTTTAATAGTAATTATCAAGTAATAAAATTTATGATATAAATGTTTTTAAAAAGTCTAGAGAAGGAGGAAAGATATAAGCAATGAAACAGAGCTAGCATTATGTCCCAGTAAGTATAGGCATTGGCAAAAGCCTGATAGCTTTATTTTTTTCACTGGACCCCATAAAGAAGAAAGAGAGAATCAACTTCAAAATGTTCTCTGACCTCTGACCACCATGTATGGATGGCACACACACACACACACACACACATACAGTGTGTAACAATTTAAAATAGATACAGAAGTAAACAGATATTTTCAAATATCTGTAATATCAAGTAATAAAATTTATGTGAGATAAATAGAGGTCAGAGAGCATTATGTAAGACATGTTTTACTTGGGCAGTCACAATCTCACTGAGACAGCAACATCTCAACTGACAACTGCAGGATCAAGAGAAGGCAATGATGAAAAATAAATCATAGAGGGAAAAGTCTTAGGAAGGAAAGATCTTGCCATTATCTATAGCCAGAAAGACAGAAATGAAGGGACTAAGAGAGACAGAGCAAGGGAGAGTACCAGGGATAGGTTAGAGGTGGAGAAACACATAGGTATATTTTTTCAGAATTTTGTAAGCAACATCACGGAAGATAGATTTCATCATGAGAGTAAAAGTCAGTTTTAATTTTTCCAATTTATGATAAAGCTGGTGAAGTTTAGAAGCCAGACCAGCTGAAAATGAATCTTAGTGAAAAACAGAGATGGAGTGATATGATCTTAGGTAGAGGTGAAACAGTGAATGAGAGGTACACAGAGTTGAGATGCTCTGTATATAGAATATAGATTTACATTTTATATAGAAGAGAATGTTGACAGATGATCCCACAAAATATGTTTTTTGTGCAATATCTTTAAGGCATTATATTTAAAACTTTATAAATTATAATACACACTCTTCAGTCAGGATCATTTTATCATTAAATATATTAATGTATTAAATGGCATGTCACAGTCACTATTTTATTTAAAGGGCATTGAAAAATCTCAGGCTTTCAATGTACAACATTCTGTGCTTATGTTATTGTATATTTATCTAATACAAGTTTATTTCCAAAGAAACCTTCAGCTTAAGTTGAACAGGTTCCTAAGGATATGGAATTAAAACTTCCCATATCTAACTGTAAGGCATAAGATGTGTTCTATTTCTATTATAATTTATAAAAGTTGTTCAAGTTAGAAATGGCTGTCCATAAAATAAAGCACGGAGTTCATCAATTATGGGTGTTTATTTCATGTTAAAGAAATTATTCATCAAGGAATATATTTCATTTGTGTGAGTATGTGTGAATTTTTATGAGTGTGCATATATGTATGTAGGCCAAAGATCGTCCACTGGTGTCTTCTCCAGTCATTCTCCACATTATTTTTTTGAGGCAGAGTCTCTCATTGAAAGAGGTGTTCACCAATTAGGCTGAACATGTGTTCATTAATTAGACTAGACTAGCTGTCCAGTGAGCTATAGGCATCAGTCTGTCCTCCCAAGTCCTGTTCCTCCCAAGTATTGGGAATTATGTGTGTGTTGGGATCTGTAATCAGTTCTTCATGCTTGAACAGCAAGCACTTCACTAACTGAACCATCTCTCCAGTGAAGGAATGTATTTTCAAAAGATTTATGGAAATTGGGTAAATGAATTCAATCGTTACATTTTCTGATTTCTCCAACAAAAGGTTACTGATGTTCCAAATGACATCTTAATTATTTTCTGTCTGGTTTCAACCCATAAAATAAAACTACCAATATTGTATTTTCCACTACAATCAGCATTGTTCATCAACTAGTGTGGGAGCAGCGTTTTAGTTCTTTTGATGTATCCCTTTGCTAGACCATCACTTGGCACAACCTTCCTGAGTTCACTAGAGGTTTTTAAGAAGTGTGCCCTGAGGAGTTTCCTCCATACATTACAGCAAGTACTTGCCATCTTCCTCTAGTAGACATTGCATTACTTTTGAGTTATGACAGCTGACAGTGCCGTCTAGCTTATAACTGTCTTAGATAGAGACTTCAAGCACAAGTGGATTACAGGCTCAGGCAACAATGGGTTGGAGTGGCAGGTGAGAGCTAGCCATACACAGACTGATCAGGCAGACTCTTTACTGGGATTTGAAATAAATTTGGAGAACCCACTGCCTAAGCTTGACTATGAAGACTCTTTTCTCATCTGGTGTGCTGCTACAATGATTTATTCTTTCAAGTCATTAACACATGTATATATGTATATGTTCCCCAGGCCAGAGGAGCGGACACACAGAATATATTGTTTTGAACCTTTTCAGGTTGTTTGTAAACTCTGTCTTGAACTCTTAGATTTTTTTCTGGTTCTGTATGTTTTCATTTTTCCTCTCCTGATTTGAGTTTAGATTTTTCCTTTTATATCTATGTCCTAAGTAAGCACAAAGAAGTCATAAAGAAGTTGCTTTATCAAATAGTGAACACTTAGCCATAGCCTGGCCATTAAAAGACCAGAGAATATTTAGGCAAAAACTGATGGATTTATTGAGGAATTAAAGGTGACAACAAAGATGTTAAGAGGATCATAAATTAAGTCTAGAGAAAGTGAGAGAAGAGCACGTGGATTAGAATAACCAAATATTTAAACAAAGGCACACAGTGATTGTTGGAGAAAAAGTTATTTATTTGAGCAAAGGCAACACATATTCACATTTTTCTTATCATTATTTATCTAAGGATTGTGGTTACAGATATACTTGTTAATATACTAAAATAGATGATAAAGAAGCCTTCTTGACAATATCTTCCAATATGTTTTTTTGAGCACCAATTCTGAGCTACTGTATGGAAATAGGGCTCTTTGAATAGTAAAAATGAAAGTTGCAGCATGTTAAGTACTTGGAAATTCACTGGTCTTATTAACTTCTTAGTGCCCTGGAGTCATACATTTTTAAAAATAAAAATTGCTAGACAAAATGTATTTAATTTGTTTGAATAGAAGATTAACTTTTGGAGAAACATGCTTAAGTTAATTTGTAGAATATTTAAGGAAGTTTGGCTTTATAACAATAACCTTAGCAACAGTCGGAATATAAACATGGATTTTGAAAAGTTTGATTTCTC
>JALPQD010000145.1:4715770-4748731 GCA_023101885.1 Typhlomys cinereus
AAATCCATGTTTATATTCCTGACTGTTGCTAAGGTTATTGTTATAAAGCCAACTTTTAACTTCCTTAAATTCATTCTACAAAATTAACTTAAGCATGTTTCTCCAAAAGTTAATCTTCTATTCAAACAAATTAAATACATTTTGTCTAGCAATTTTTTTTTAAAAATGTATGACTCCAGGGCACTAAGAAGTTAATAAGACCAGTGAATTTCCAAGTACTTAACATGCTGCAACTTTCATTTTTACTATTCAAAGAGCCCTATTTCCATACAGTAGCTCAGAATTGGTGCTCAAAATAAAACATATTGGAAGATATTGTCAAGAAGGCTTCTTTATCATCTATTTTTAGTATATTAACAAGTATATCTGTAACCACAATCCTTAGATAAATAATGATAAGAAAAATGTGAATATGTGTTGCCTTTGCTCAAATAAATAACTTTTTCTCCAACAATCACTGTGTGCCTTTGTTTAAATATTTGGTTATTCTAATCCACGTGCTCTTCTATCACTTTCTCTAGACTTAATTTATGATCCTCTTAACATCTTTGTTGTCACCTTTAATTCCTCAATAAATCCATCAGTTTTTGCCTAAATATTCTCTGGTCTTTTAATGGCCAGGCTATGGCTAAGTGTTCACTATTTGATAAAGCAACTTCTTTATGACTTCTTTGTGCTTACTTAGGACATAGATATAAAAGGAAAAATCTAAACTCAAATCAGGAGAGGAAAAATGAAAACATACAGAACCAGAAAAAAATCTAAGAGTTCAAGACAGAGTTTACAAACAACCTGAAAAGGTTCAAAACATATATTTCTGTGTGTCCGCTCCTCTGGCCTGGGGAACATATACATATATACATGTGTTAATGACTTGAAAGAATAAATCATTGTAGCAGCACCAGATGAGAAAAGAGTCTTCATAGTCAAGCTTAGGCAGTGGGTTCTCCAAATTTATTTCAAATCCCAGTAAAGAGTCTGCCTGATCAGTCTGTGTATGGCTAGCTCTCACCTGCCACTCCAACCCATTGTTGCCTGAGCCTGTAATCCACTTGTGCTTGAAGTCTCTATCTAAGACAGTTATAAGCTAGACGGCACTGTCAGCTGTCATAACTCAAAAGTAATGCAATGTCTACTAGAGGAAGATGGCAAGTACTTGCTGTAATGTATGGAGGAAACTCCTCAGGGCACACTTCTTAAAAACCTCTAGTGAACTCAGGAAGGTTGTGCCAAGTGATGGTCTAGCAAAGGGATACATCAAAAGAACTAAAACGCTGCTCCCACACTAGTTGATGAACAATGCTGATTGTAGTGGAAAATACATATTGGTAGTTTTATTTTATGGGTTGAAACCAGACAGAAAATAATTAAGATGTCATTTGGAACATCAGTAACCTTTTGTTGGAGAAATCAGAAAATGTAACGATTGAATTCATTTACCCAATTTCCATAAATCTTTTGAAAATACATTCCTTCACTGGAGAGATGGTTCAGTTAGTGAAGTGCTTGCTGTTCAAGCATGAAGAACTGATTACAGATCCCAACACACACATAATTCCCAATACTTGGGAGGAACAGGACTTGGGAGGACAGACTGATGCCTATAGCTCACTGGACAGCTAGTCTAGTCTAATTAATGAACACATGTTCAGCCTAATTGGTGAACACCTCTTTCAATGAGAGACTCTGCCTCAAAAAAATAATGTGGAGAATGACTGGAGAAGACACCAGTGGACGATCTTTGGCCTACATACATATATGCACACTCATAAAAATTCACACATACTCACACAAATGAAATATATTCCTTGATGAATAATTTCTTTAACATGAAATAAACACCCATAATTGATGAACTCCGTGCTTTATTTTATGGACAGCCATTTCTAACTTGAACAACTTTTATAAATTATAATAGAAATAGAACACATCTTATGCCTTACAGTTAGATATGGGAAGTTTTAATTCCATATCCTTAGGAACCTGTTCAACTTAAGCTGAAGGTTTCTTTGGAAATAAACTTGTATTAGATAAATATACAATAACATAAGCACAGAATGTTGTACATTGAAAGCCTGAGATTTTTCAATGCCCTTTAAATAAAATAGTGACTGTGACATGCCATTTAATACATTAATATATTTAATGATAAAATGATCCTGACTGAAGAGTGTGTATTATAATTTATAAAGTTTTAAATATAATGCCTTAAAGATATTGCACAAAAAACATATTTTGTGGGATCATCTGTCAACATTCTCTTCTATATAAAATGTAAATCTATATTCTATATACAGAGCATCTCAACTCTGTGTACCTCTCATTCACTGTTTCACCTCTACCTAAGATCATATCACTCCATCTCTGTTTTTCACTAAGATTCATTTTCAGCTGGTCTGGCTTCCAAACTTCACCAGCTTTATCATAAATTGGAAAAATTAAAACTGACTTTTACTCTCATGATTAAATCTATCTTCCGTGATGTTGCTTACAAAATTCTGAAAAAATATACCTATGTGTTTCTCCACCTCTAACCTATCCCTGGTACTCTCCCTTGCTCTGTCTCTCTTAGTCCCTTCATTTCTGTCTTTCTGGCTATAGATAATGGCAAGATCTTTCCTTCCTAAGAACTTTTCCCTCTATGATTTATTTTTCATCATTGCCTTCTCTTGATCCTGCAGTTGTCAGTTGAGATGTTGCTGTCTCAGTGAGATTGTGACTGCCCAATGTAAAACATGTCTTCTTACATAATGCTCTCTGACCTCTATTTATCTCACATAAATTTTATTACTTGATATTACAGATATTTGAAAATATCTGTTTACTTCTGTATCTATTTTAAATTGTTACACACTGTATGTGTGTGTGTGTGTGTGTGTGTGCCATCCATACATGGTGGTCAGAGGTCAGAGAACATTTTGAAGTTGATTCTCTCTTTCTTCTTTATGGGGTCCAGTGAAAAAATAAAGCTATCAGGCTTTTGCCAATGCCTATACTTACTGGGACATAATGCTAGCTCTGTTTCATTGCTTATATCTTTCCTCCTCTCTAGACTTTTTTAAAAACATTTATATCATAAATTTTATTACTTGATAATTACTTATAGTAAAAAAAACTTTAAATTCCATGTAGGGCGGGACCAAGAGGAGTTTTGTTTAGAGTTCTGCAACTAGTACTTTCCAGATGGACTTCTCAACAAATATTTATTGAAGAATTATTAGTTTTGTCTATTAGAACACACAGATACTATCATATACTACATATACTCTTCTCCTTATTGCATCATATCATTATTGAACATTACATCTGTCCATTCAAACACTGTAATATGTATATTGCTTACAAGCAACTGTAGATTCTTTTTAGTATGCATAATGTGCAAAGATGCTGACACCCTATCCAACTTTAACAAATATCTGAAAATGTAAGTATGGAACAGGTCAATATATTCACTTTTCTCCTCTGTAGTTTCATAGGAGCTGTGAACTAGAAACAAAGTGAGAAAAATAAAAATAAATACAATTGGGGTATATACTTTTGCATTATAATCTCACCCTGTCTCTATTTAGGAAAGTTCTCACATTCCTTCATGCCTCAATTTTTCCCTTTCTAAAATGGAATTGAGGAAAATGGTTTTCAGGTATTAAAAAGGTGTTTAAAGAAGACTGATGATATGCCCAGCATTGCCCACTCAGCAGTCCTTACAGTCTACCGAAAGCAGTAAAGCAGGCAAAGCCACTGGATAGCCTATGAAAGTTCTCTTATCTGACAGCTATGGAGGCACATGCAGCCTCATCTCAGAACACATCCTCTTAATCCTGTATGTGGATCATCCTCTGTATTAATGATCTTACTTGTCGTTACTCCTTTCTCAATGTAACCCTGAGATGCACAGAATCAATCTTGACAGATGACCAGCACTCTCAGAAGCATCAATTACACATGTGGTCATCATGCTATGTGTCCCAGAACCTCAATAAAGAGAATCAAATCCAATTTACATTTCTTCTGTTTTGTCTCTGCAACAGTAGTTGGTTTGTAGATTAAACTAGATTGCTCTGTCTCAAAGAACTGTCCAGAAGGTCTGGTCAATGCCAGCTATTTCGCAGATGTCTTTATTGATTTTTGCATTCTCTAGCTTGTTTTCATCACATCACTTCAGTGTCTTAGTCGAAGGCCCTCTGACCTATTCACAACTGAATTGCTGCCTTGGGATGCACTTGCTCACCCAGCCTGTGCACTAGGGCTACATTTCCATGCCACTGCCATCAGCATGACGCTTTGAGCAGTGATGATATCATTGTGGTAGAAGCTTCTGTGACATGATTTAGTAATGCTTAACATGTATAGGATAATAAATAATACTAAAATGGCCTACAGAAAAATGAATGAAGCATATTTTCCCCTTTTTTTCATTTTCATACTATTTATTCTAACTAACCTATTCATGTATCTAATAGTATTATTGAGTGTTTAATTGACAGGTATGTGAGATCCCTGAGAGATCTCCAAGTCAACACATTGTTAGAGTAGAGTGGCACAAATGTGTAGGCGTACACATTTCCCCTTTGAGACATAGAGAAATTTTCACTTACTTGAAAATCTTAGATTAAGTATTAGAGCAGTGTTAGATCAAAAGATGGAATCAATGCTACAATCAATGTGTACAGGTTGAATTAAAAGAGAGTTCATGGTTAAAGATAAGTGCTAATGTCAAAGGTAGATGGACTATGTAAGAATATTTGGCATTTTTGGAAGTGTGTAGCCTTGAACAACCCTAATCCAGAATCAAGATAGAATCAGAGAAAGAAGCCAGGAGCAGGGAATGAGCATGGCTGTGCCTGGGCAGGAGAATGGAACAGACTTGGTATATTCTACAGCAGTCTAGTACCTTGCCATTAAATACTCTGTTTCACCTCTTCAGGTTTGATAAAGAACAAAACTAATGTGATTGCAATTTATCAAAAAATTTTACCTTGCCTCCAAAGAGAATTCAGTATCATCTCACTATAAAATGTTGGTTTTCATCTGCATGGTACTTTGCTCAATTAATCATTCCTGAGAGATCTCCAACAGATACCCTGACCTTAATAAGATGTTATCTTCCTGTCAATTGATGCCTCAGTACAAGAAACTTTCCCATGTTACATTAATACATGCAACTTTGCACTTTGGGCCATTAATAGGCTAGCCATACAAACACATGACAAAATATACTATGCGCTATATTTTACTATTCTATGGTATGTGAAACAACTTATTTTATTATTTTATGATGTATCTTAGTGTCCTTTGGTAGGCAGAATGACATATGCCATGAGAGGAGTTCGAATATGCCAAATCCCTTGTATAGGAGCATAGACGAGGAAGAGGAGACTTACTACATGAAAGGTAGAGCTCTTCATAGAAAAAAATGGCTCTTCCCAAAAACAACATAAATAGTCTTCCACCATTTGCATGACATCTATAAAATGGACAAGCCAGCCACATAGCCATGAGGTAAATAAGACTGATATTTTCAGAAACATACTATGAACAACTTGTCCTTTTGTCTGGAAGTTATAATGTCCTTCAGAGAGACACATAACTAGGAGAACCCTTCCAGCCTAGTATTAGCTGAATCCTTCTTAATCCTTGTAGCATCCTTGATCTGTCAAAGTTATTTTTTCCTTTCAGTACAAAGCACATAGAATGCATGGAACCTCAACAAGATTTCTACCAGGGGTTTTTCTGCTTCATTTGCTTTAATCACTAAACACATACTCATCCCTCAATTGTGACATTGTCCGAAGAAAAGTTAGGGATCTACAGATTGGTGTATATGCACAAGATCAGAGACAGAAAGGCAGCAGCAGATAACAATACCTGATACCGTCCAGAGATTCTTGGAGAAAAGATAGATGTGGTGGGGTCAGAAAATACTCGGCCACTTTTGCTTAATACCAAATACTTACATTCATTCCATATGCTAGTAAACCATCTAGAAAGAGAATGCAAACCAGGTAAAACTCCAGACAAAAGAGCCCTGCTTCTTTCCTTTATGATGTACTGGCATCCCACATAAAGCCTCTTGTGGATTAGCAGGATAAAAGAGAGAGGGAACAAGAACCCACCTTCATTAGCATTTGTCTGCTAAAATATCAGGTTTACAAAGCATCAAGGAGACAGGCCTGGGCATGGAGTTGCAGTCTCCCTCTCAGGATCTGGTAACCCTCATCCTACACAGAGCATCCTGAAACTACAGCAGTGTCCATGGACAGGAGTTGCTCAAGACAATGCCACAGAGAAAGTGGAGCAGGCTTTCATGGTGTCATACCTGTGGCCCCCAGATCCAATGAAGTTTAATAAATGCCACAGTTAGTAAAAACCACATTGACTTTTGTGACTTCTCTTCCTCACTATAAAATAAAAAACTTGTTTTCCTGTTTTCTTGCATGCATTTAAGAGACCGCAAAGGACTGTCTACAGGAGTACCTGAGGTCATGTGAGTGTCCTCTCAGAGCCTGCGTTTATCCAAATCTGATCTCTGCTGAGCCCCAAACTTCAGAATTCTACAGAAATAAGACCAGGAAATTTATAAATCATGATGTTGCTCCTGGGTACTTAGCCACAGTGATGAGATGCTTAGCATCCTATGCCACCTGCATCCTAATGGGCAACAAGCTATTCTGGTTTCTCTAAGGCCTGATAAAAGCCAAGAGGATAAGTAGTATGCTCCATCTTTAGTATTCAGGTCTGAAAAGAATGGTTCTCTAAGCCATTTCTTAAGCCTTATTGCAAGAGAAACTTGCCTGGGGATTCGACTGTATTGGATAGCCTTAGCATGCATTCAAAGTGATCAGGAAGAACAGGCCACAGACTGGATGAAGCCTGTGGTGTTCCTGACACAGATCTTGGAGTTCCAGATCATCAGAAATCCTAAGGTGTTTATAACTACTGCAGTCATAGATACACACAGAGACACAGAATAAACACAGTGCATGTGTTAGGTAATGAACTCACACTTTGTTCCCAATTTTTCACTATGCCTAAAGATGGTATTCTGCTGGTTAGGCATCATTTTTCTTCTGTCATTGTGGTTCTAGCAGCATAATAGAAGAGATATAACATCATCAGTACAGATTCTGTGACATTTAGAGAGCTGACAGATGCCACACAAGAAGACTGTTTTATATTTGACACTAAATAGTGTTACCAAAAAGCAGCTTTTAATTCAAATTCTAAACTGAATTTCAACATCCTTTTCAAGATGAAGTTGACATTATAACTCATCTCTCTTATACTTCCCCTAAGAATCGTTAGAACATTCATGCTGCAAATGGTATTGAAACATTTATTAAATATTCAATTCAGAGAATACTTCATAGAAAGTAGATATTGAGTGTGACCTAAAATGAATCTCTTTTAAACTGATATTGAAGTTTTTTGTCTTGTTCAAAATAGGATCCAGAGAATGGTTAGTTCAGAAGGAAAAATAAAACATGACTTTTTAACAACTAATGTGACATCTTTATTGTCCCTGTGGACTCTTCGCTTCCACTCCTGGTTGTCTCTGGGAATGTCATTTTTGTTCCACAGCTTTGCAGCTGGACACCAATAAGCTTTCTTAGCTCTGGAGAGCCATTTGTCTTTCAGCTCCCTGGTCAGGTCATGCAGGAAGACCCAAAGTATAATTAGCAGTAATTAAACATGAATTCTCATAATTTTGAGAACTCTTCATATGTATACAAACCAGACAATACAGGCCCTACAGATATTCACATTTATCTTCCTTGCAGTGATAACTTTCTTGCAACATTGTGACACTGGATACCTATTGTATACAACTATTAACTGTGTGAACACACATTCAACTATTTTTTCCATTACTTTGGCTAGAGGAATAATGAAAATGGCCAAAATCTTAGCCCTCATGAAACTTTTATTTCACAAAGGAAGAGAGACAACTCCCTCTCTGCACCTGCCCGGGATACCATGCAGCCCAGCCAGGACACACTGCAACCTAGGTAAGCTCCCCCTGCTCACCTCCAAATCCCAGGCAACCCACTAGTCCCAGATCTTCCCACCAGCCAGCATGAACAGGAGCTGTTCCAGGCCAACTAATTCAGTTCAGTGAAAAACACACAGAAATTGAAAGAATATCTTTTCTTAATACATTTTTTATTATTATTTCAGCTCATACAAACTTAATAGGTACACAAGTTCCCTCCCTCCCTCCTCCTCCCCCCCAAACACCCTGCTCCCCCTCCCCTCACCCCTCCCTCCCCACCCCCCAGTGCCTCCCCTCCCCCAATCCTGGAGAATCCTTTAATGTGCATGCCTGACTCTCCTCTGGGCCCTCCTCTCCGATGACATACAAGGACCCAGTGCATTTCCCTGAACCCTTTCCCATGTTCCCCGTAAGCATAGGAACACTACTGTGACTGCCAATCCCTTGCCTCCAAGGATCTTGGTGCCTTTAGCAGATGCTAGACTTTTTGTGAGGTCAATAGTGTGTTGGACATTGCGCCGGGCATGCAAAGTCCAATTATGATTGCTTCAGCCCTAACTTGTGTGGAGTATCTTGCAAATCATTGCTCCTCCCATCCTTTTACTCTTACACTCGTACCGCCCCCTCTTCCGCAAATGTCCCTGAGCTTCAGGATGGGGAGAGATTAGTCCGGCCTAGTTCTAGGTGGTTGATATAGAGTCTCTGAAGTTCTGGATTGTGGTTTGTTGATTTTTTTTTGCAGTTTTACTGCTCCTGCAATGCCCTTCACTCCATCCTGCTGGGCACTGTATGTCACCCCCTGGTCAGAGACAAAAAGCTGTTAAACTGGAGTCTTATAAGAGCACATTCAAGAGTAGATGTAACAAAAGTAGGAAACCTCAGTGAGAGAGGGGTCAATCACCCATTTGCAAAATGGTTACTTTTTATCTTCCAGACTATATGCCCTCCCCTTCTGGTGAGATCATACCCCCTTAGTTGTAAATGATCAGGAACGAACGTTTGTGAACTTAACCAGGTGTCACATTACTTACTTGCAGTCCTTGATGGAGGCATAGTTTCTCTTCTGTAATATGGTCACTTCTCTCCTTGTTTCTGGTGTGGCCCTCCAACCCCATCCCTCCTGTTCATAATCCTTGCAAGTACTGGAGGTAATACATAGATTTACTTATGAGTGTCTCAAGGTGGGCGGGGTGGGATTGGTTACTAGGAGCCACCTATTAGGGAGTACATACAGCGCTTAATTTTCTGGGTCTGGGATACTACACTTAATATAATTGTTTCTAATGACATCCATTTGCCAGCAAATTCCAGTAATTCATCATTTTTGATGGCTGAGTAGCACTCCATTGTATAGATGGACCACCTTTTCCTTATCCACTCATCAACTGTTGGACATTTGGGTTGACTCCATGACTTTGCTATTGTAAACAGTGCTGCTATGACATGGTCGTGCTTGTTCTATCAAGGTGTGTTTTGCTGTATGTGGGGTTATTCCCAAAAGTGGAATAGCAGGGTCATATGGCATTTCAATCTTTAATTCTTTAAGAATCTCCAGACAGCTCGCCAGAGTGGTTGTATGAGCCTGCATTCCCACCAGCAATGTAGGAGAGTTCCCGTCTCTCCACATCCTCTCCAGCATTTGTTGTTGTCTCTATTGTGGATTTTGCCATCCTGACCGGGGTGAGATGATATCTCAGGGAAATTTTGATTTGCATTTCCCTGATGGCTAAAGAAGTGGAGCATTTTTAAAGATATTTGTTAGACGTTTTAATTTCATCCCTGGTAAAGTTTCTTTTAAGTTCCAGGGCCCATTTTTAATTGGGCCATTGGTTTCCTTGGTGTTTAGTTTTCTAAGTTCTTTGTGCACTCTGGACAGTAGAGCTCTATCAGATATGTGTTATGAAGATTTTCTCCCATTCTATGGGTTGCCTTTGAGCTCGTGTTATAATCTCTTTATCTGAACAGAGCTCTTTAATTTCACCAGATCCCAACTGTTGAGAGTTGGTAGCAGTGACTGTGCCATTGGATGTCTGTTTAGGAACTGTTGGCCTAGCCCAATCAGCTCTAGGGAGTTCCCTATCCTTTCAACCATGGTTTTTATAGTTTCTGGCCTTATATCAAGGTCCTTGATCCATTTGGAATTAAGTCTTGTGCATGGTGACAAGTACGGGTCCAGCTTTAATCTTCTGCATGCGGAGATCCACTTTTGCCAGTACCATTTGTTGAAGTGCTGTTCTTTTTCCATTGGAGTTTTTGGGCCCCTTTGTTAAAGAACGAATGGCTGTAGTTTCTGTGGGCTTATATCTGGGTCTTCAACCCTTATCCATTGATCTGTGTGGGTATTTTGGAGCCAATACCAGGCTGTTTTTACAATTATGGATTTGTAGTATAGACTACGATTTGGTGTGGTGATACCTCCAGCCGTGTTTTTATTACTCAGGATTGTTTTTGCTATTCTGGGTCTTTTGTGCCTCCATATGAATTTTGAGATTGTTTGGTCAACTTCTTTGAAGAATTGCTTTGGGATTTTGATTGGTATAGCACTGAATCTGTATATTGCCTTTGATAGGAGGGTCATTTTTATGATGTTGATTCTGCCAATCCAGGAACAAGGGAGGTCTTTCCACCTTCTGGTGTCTTCTGCTATTTCTTTCTTTAGGGTTTTAAAGTTTTCATTATAAAGGTCTTTTACTTCCTTGGTTAGGTTTATACCAAGGTATTTCATTTTTTTAGGGGCTATAGTAAATGGGATTATTTCTCTCAAGGCTTTTTCACTTCTTTCATTCTGGGCATATAGGAAGGCTTCTGATTTTCGCACATTTATTTTGTGTCCTCCCACCCTGCTGAACTTCTGTAATAGTTCCAGGAGCTTCCTGGTGGAGTTTTTGGGATCACTCAGGTATAAGATCATGTCATCTGCAAATAGGGATAGCTTGAGTTCTTCCTTGCAGATTTGAATCCCTCTTATGTCCCTTTCTTGTCTTATGGCTTCAGCTAAGACTTCAAATACAATACTGAATAGAAGTGGTGAGAGTGGACAGCCTTGTCTAGTTCCTGATCGAAGTGGGAATGCTTCCAATTGTTCCCCATTGAGCATAATCTTTGCTGTGGCTTGTTGTATACAGCTTTTATTATATTGATAAAGGTTCCTTCCATTCCTACTGTCTCTAGCATTTGATCATAAAAAGCTGTTGGATCTTGTCAAAAGCTTTTCTGCATCTATCGAGAGTATCATGTGGTCTTGGACTTTGGACTGGTTTACATGATGAATTACATTTATTGATTTGCGTATGTTGAACCAAACTTGTGTGGCGGTGATGAAGCCTACTTGGCCCCCGTGAATGATCTTTTTAAAAGTTTTTGAATCCAATTTGCTAAGACTTTGTTGAGAATCTTTGCGTCTGTGTTCATCAGAGAGATCGGCCTATAGTTTTCTTTTTTAAGTGAATCTTTATTAGATTTTGGGATTAAAACTATATTAGCTTCATAGAAGGAATTTGGCAGTGTTCCTTCCTTTGCTATTTGATGGAACAGTTTAGGGAGTATTGGTATTATTAACTCCTTAAATATCTGGTAGAACTCTGTGCTGAATCCATCTGGTCTAGGGCATTTTTTGGTGGGAAGATTTGAGATTACTTCCGCAATTTCCTTATATGTTATAGGACTATTTAAATAATTCACAACTTCCTGATTCAATTTACTTAGAAATTCATCCATCTCTTTTGTGTTGTCAAACTTCACAGAGTATAAGTTTTTGAAATATGATGTTATAATTCCCTGGATTTCTCCATGTTCATTTCTAATTTTGTTAATTTGGATTTTCTCTCTCTTGCTTTTGGTTAATTTAGCTAGGGGTGTATCAATCTCATTGATTTTTTCAAAGAACCAGCTTTTTCACTGGTTGATTTTTTCTATCGTTTTCTTAATCTCGATTTCAGATATTTCTCCCCTTATTTTGCTAATCTACTCTCTTCTACTACTTTTGGGATCAGATTGCTCTAGTTTCTCTAAAGCTTTAAGCTGCATTGTTAAGTTGTTTATTTCTGATGTTTCCATTTTTTTGATGTAGGCATTAAGAGCTATGAACTTACCTCTTAGAACACCTTTCATTGTGTCCCAGAGATTTTGGTAAGTTGTATTTTCATTATCATTCACTTTCAGGAAATCTTGAATTTCCTTTTAATTTCTTCCTGAATCCACTTCTCATTCAGCATCATATTGTTAAGTTTCCAATGTATTTTCTCTTGTTTGTTGTGTTGTGGATGTCCAGCTTTAGGCCGTGGTGATCTGATAGGGCACAGGTTAGAATTCAACTTTTTGTATATGTGTAGATTCATTTTGTGGCCCAATATGTGATCTATTTTTGAGAAAGTTCCGTGTGCTGCTGAGAAAAATGTGTATTCTTCGGTGCGTGGGTGAAAAGTTCGATACAGATCTGTAAGGTGCATTTCTTTAAGGGTTTGATTAAGTTCCAAAGTGTCTCTGTTAAGCTTTGGACCTGTTGATCTATCTCATGTTGAGAGGGCGGTGTTGAAGTTCCCAAGAATTATCGTTTGGGGGTTGTTTCTTGCCTTAAACTCTGTAGGGTTTCCTTAATGAATGTGGAGGGGCCCATATTGGGTGCATATATATTCAGTATTGTGAATTCTTCCTGGTGAATTTTACCTGTGACTAAAATGTAGTATCCATCCGTGTCTCTTATGATTTTCTTTGGTTTGAAGTCCACTTTGTCTGATATCATAATGGCTACCCCTGCCTGTTTTCTGCTTCCATTAGCTTGTAGAATTGTTGACCAGCCTTTTATTTTTAGGGCATGCCTATCTTTTGTGGTGAGATCAGTTTCCTGCAGGCAGCAGATTGATGGATTTTGTTTTTTAATCCAAATTTGTAATCTGTGTCTCTTGATCGGTGAGTTAATCCCATTAACATTTAGTGTTATAATAGATAAACTATTTTTAATTCCAGACATTTATTATGTTTAGTAGTTTTTATAAGTATATTGCTTTGCTTTTAATGATGTTATACGTGTCTTCTGTTCTACTGGATATGCCTGTTTTTTTCTTCATGCTTGAGTATCACTTCTAGCATTTTTTGAAGACCTGGTTTGGTGGACATGTATCCCTTAAAGTTATCTTTGTGCTGGAAGATTTTTCTTTCTCCCTCGATCATGACTGATAGTTTTGCAGGGTAAATCAGCCTGGGTTGACATTTTTGCTCATTCAGTACTTGAATATGTCTCTCCAAGTTCTTCTTGCTTTTACTGTTTTGACTGAAAAGTCATTTGTTATTTTAATAGGTTTACCTTTAAAAGTGACTTGTTTTTTCTCCCTTGAAGCTCTCAGCACCAGTTCTTATCTTGAATGTGGAGTGTTTTAACTATTATTTGCTGTGGCAAGCTTCTGTTTTGGTCATATCTGTTTGGCGTGTGGAATGCCTCTTGTATATGTATGGCCCTCTCTTTCTTTAGATGAGGAAAGTTTTCCTTGATGATCATTTGAAAAATTTCCTCAGGGGGGGTATTTTGAGATTCTTGCTCTGGTATTCCATGAATACGCATTTTAGGCTTCTTCAGGGTGTCCCATATCTCCTGGATATTTCTCTCAAGTATCTTTTTGGTTTTAACAACCTCTTCCATTGAGCTGGTTAATACTCCCACTTTATCTTCAAGGTCTGAAATTCAGTTTTCTGCTTCATTACTTCTGCTGATAAGACTCTGTGGAGTTCTGGGTTGAAGATAACTTGTCTGTTAGCTCAGTTTTAAACTCTGCTTGAGTCTGTTTTAACTGCTCTATGCCAGTTTTTGTGTCTTGCACTATTTTTCTCAACTCCTCCAAGTGTCTGTTGTGTTCCTCTTCAAAGTGATTGATTCAATTATTTAATTCCTCCCGGATTTCCTCTTTCATAGTATTGAACATGGTAATGATCATATTTTGAAAGTCCTTATCCTGGGTCAGGCTTTCTTGGCCATTTTCCGTGGGTTTGTTCTGGTTGGAGTCTAACATTATGGGATTAATTCCTAAAGTGGGAGATATGTTTACTTGAGTGTTGTTTCTCATGGATTTGCACTTTGGCTTTGGCATTGTAGTTTTAACTCTTAAGCTCTTCTTTCAATTTCTGTGCGTTTTTCACTAAACTGAATTATTTGGTCTGGGGTTCTGGAAGTGGGCAGGGACGGAGTAAGCTTACCCAGGTCGAGGCGAGTCCAGGCTGGACGGAGCACGTCCTGGGGGGCGGAGTAGGAGAAGGAGGATGGGGCACTATTTAACCTGGGGAGCTGGGGCGGGCCAGGCGCAGAGGGGGCGTCCTCCTTCCAGGCCCTGCGCAGCGGCTCGGGCTGGATGGTGGGAGGAGCTGGGTCCCTTGGGCTGCCTGGGTTTCTGGGGGTGAGCGGGGGCTGGAGCTTACCTAGGTCGTGGTGAGGCCGGGCTGGACCGTGGGCGAGTCCCAGGCAGCGGAGTGGGGGAAGGTGAAAGAAGATCTTAAGAGTTAAAACGACAATGCCCAAGTCAAAGTGCAAATCCGTGGGAAACAAAACCCAAGAAAATAAATCTACCACTGAAGGAATTAATCCCATAATGATAGACTCCAATCAGAACAAATTTACAGAAAATAGCCAAAAACTCTGACCCAAGATAATGACTTTCAAAACATGATCATTACATGATCAATACTATGAAAGATAAAATCCGGGAGAATTAAATAACCACATCAACCACTTTGAAAAGGAACACAACAAACACTTGGAGGAGTTGAGAAAAACACTTCAAGAAACAAAAATAGGCATAAAGCAGTTAAAACAGACTCAAGCAGAGTTTTAAAACTGAACTAAAAGACAAGTTATCTTCAACTCAGAACTCAACAGAGAGGTCTTATCAGCAGAACTAATGAAGCAGAAAACTGAATTTCAGACCTTGAAGACAAAGTGGGAGTACTAACCAGCTCAATGGAAGAGGTTGTTAAAGCCAAAAAGATACTTGAGAGAAATATCCAGGAGATATGGAACACCCTGAAGAAGCCTAACATGCGTATTCATGGAATACCAGAGCAAGAATCCCAAAATACCACACCTGAGGAAATTTTTCAAACGATCATCAAGGAAAACTTTCCTCATCTAAAAAAAGGAGGCCCATCCATATACAAGAGGCATTCTGCACCCCAAACAGATATGACCAAAATAGAAAGTTGCCGCAGCAAATAATAGTTAAAACGCTCCACATTCAAGACAAGAAATGGTGTGAGAGCTTCAAGGGAAAAAAAACAAGTCACTTTTAAAGGTAAACCTATTAAAATAACAAACAACTTCTCAATGGAAACAGTAAAAGCAAAAAGAGCTTGGAGAGATGTACTTCAAGTATTGAATGAGCAAAAATGTCAACCCAGGCTGATATACCCCACAAAACTATCCATCATGATCGAGGGAAAAAGAAAAATTTTCCAGCACAAAGACAACATGAAGAGATACATGTCCACCAAACCAGGCCTTCAAAAAAATGCTAGAAATGATACTCAAGCTTGAAGAAAAAAACAAGCATATCCAGGAGGACAGAAGGAAAATATAATACCACCAAAACATAAAAGCAAAACAATATACTTACTAGCCAATAAACATAATAAATATCTGGAATTAAAAATAGTTTCTTCCATTATAACATTAAATGTTAATGGAATTAACTCACCAATCAAGAGACACAGATTACAAACTTGGATTAAATATCACAACCCAAACCAACTTAGAGATACTCTAAGATAAATCTCTGTAATACCTACAGTAATTGCAAGATTATAAACAGGAGGATGGGGAAGGAGGGCCCTACAGAAACAAAGGAGAGTGGGGACCACATTACACAGCAGAGAAAATAGGCCACCATCAAGGACTGTAAGTAAGTAATGAGACATCTGTTAAGGTTCACAGACTTTCCTTTCTGATATTTGCAAACTGATGGGGAATGATCTTACCAGAAGGGGAGGGCATATAGTCCTGCTAGATAGAAGTAACCATTTTGCAAATGGGGAGGACTGACCCCTCCCCCCCTTACCCCAAGGTCTCCTACTTTTATGCCATCTACCTTTGAATATACTCTTATAAATAAGACTCTAATTTAAACCAAGGTTTTATCTCTGGAACAGAGGTGACATCCATACCCATCAGGGATGGAGCCAAGAGTATTGCAGGAGCAGCAAAACTGAAAAAAAACCAACAAACCATAATTCAGAACATCAGAGACTCTATATCAACCACCTGGAACTGGGCCAGCCTAATCTCTCCTATCCTGAAGCTCAGGGAAATTTGTGGAAGAGGGGGTGGTAAGTTGTAAGAGCACAAGGATGTAGGAGTAATGATTATGCACGATACTCTGACACAATTTAGGGCAGAAGCAATCATAATAGGACTTTACATGACCAGCCGCAATGGCCAACACATCATTGACCCCACAAAGTCTAGCATTTGCTAAGGCACTAGGATCCTTGGAGGCTAGGGATTGTTCTATGATTAAGGGGAACACCAGGAAAGGTTCTGGGAAATGCTGCTGGGTCCTTGCACCTCATCGGAAAGGAGGACCCAGAGGAGAGTTTGGCATGCACATTTAAAGGATGCTCCCAGGATGGGGGGGAGGCACTGGGGGATGGGAGGGGAAAAGGGGGGACTGAAGGGGGGAATGGGGTAGAGGGATAGAGGAAGGGAGGGGACCAGTGTACCTGCTTAAGTTTGCATGATCAGAAATTTTAAAAAGGAAAAAAAAAAGAAGAGAGACAGGAATGAGAATAAGTAAACTCTGCTCTAGTGCTAAATATTAATTATTTATTAAGGAAGAAAAGAAAAAGCCCCACACATGAAGAATATTTAAATTGCTAGGTCAAATACAAAGGGAGAATCATTGAGAAAAAATTTTAGCAAATTACAATATTTATTTATCTGAAGAAGGACTGTGCCAATCAGAGAGAAAGGCAAGTACAAAATCGTTGGACACTGTTAGAGATACTGATGAAATAGCAAGGGCAATAGGAATGGTTTAGACTATGACCAAATGAACTTGGAAGCCAGAGAAAGGTATATAACAAAGTGGTGCCATGACCTTATTTATTTTTCACAATTTATTCTATAGACTGATTTCCTGAGATCAGGGACAGAAAGCCAGATAAGAGCCTGTCTGAATAATCCAGTCAAGAGATGATGGGTTTTGTATCAGTTTGGGTAGCGTGAGCTTGTAGGATAGGCTGGAGTGTGGGAACATGAATGTAAACAGCTGTAGTCAAATTTAGTACGAAGTCATGCTGACAGCCAAGGGAAGGTACACCAAATAATAATGAGTACTGTAAACATATGAAGTAAACGGATCTGAGTAAATCATAAATTCCCCACTCTTATCTGTATTGCCTCCTCAGGAAATGTAAATGCTACTAAAAGAAATATTTTGGAACAAACAAATTTGATAATGAAAACTTTGAGTCCCTTAGAAAAAGTTTATTATATACATGAAAGTGACACCTAGTTAAGTTCACAATCCGTTCCTGATCATTTACAACTAAGGGGGTATGAACTCACCAGAAGGGGAGGGCATATAATCCGGCAGATTAAAAAGTAACCATTTTGCAAATGGGTGATTGACCCCTCCCATTGCCTAACGCCATATGACCCTGCGATTCCACTTTTGGGTATAAGTATTACATCTACCTTTGAATGTGCTCTTATAATAAGACTCCACTTTAACAGCTTTTTGTCTCTGGCCAGGGGGTGACATACAGTGCCCATCACGATGGAGTGAAGGGCATTGCAGGAGCAACAAAACTGCAAAAGAAAATCAACAAACCACTATCCAGAACTTCAGAGACTCTATATCAACCACCTAGAACTAGGCCAGACTAATCTCTCCTCATCCTGAAGCTCAGGGACATTTGCGGAAGAGGAGGCGGTAAGATTGTAGAGCACAAGGATGGGAGGAGCAATGATTTGCAAGATACTCCACACAAGTTAGGGCCGAAAGCAATCATAATGGACATTGCATGTCCGGTGCAACACACTATTGACCTCACAAAGTCTAGCATCGTAAGGCACCAAGATCCTAGAGGCAAGGGATTGACAGCCACAGTAGTGTTCCTATGCTTAAGGGGAACACAGGAAAGAGTTCAGGGAAATGCCACTGGGTCCTTGTAGTCATCGGAGAGGAGGCCCAGAGGAGAGTCAGGCATGCACAAGAAAGGACTCTGGGAATTGGGGCGGGAGGCACGGGGGGATGGGGCGGGAGAGGTGAGGGGGAGAGCAGGGTGTTCGGGGGGAGGAGGAGGGAGGGAGGGAACTGGTGTACCTATTAAGTTTGTATGAGCTGAAATAATAATAAAAATGTATTATAAAAAAAGAAAGTTTAGAATGTTTTAATACTTAAGTGTCATTATGAAATGGAAACTTGCTATTGGCATCTAATACAGTTTACAAGGCATTTCTCTGTCATAACTTGTGCGAATCACTATTAACTTCCAGTATTTGATAATTACTTGTCTAACAATGTTAGGTTTTAGTTCTAATACAGCATTACCAGATCCTTGTTGAGAAATCACTTTTTCCAAGGTGAATCATGAAAGGAACAAAGATGGCTTTTCTTTGATGGACAACTTCAAAGGCTCTATAAGTGATCTCCAGAGCTCCTGTGGACTTCCCCTAAGGCCTTGGCAGTAGTTCCATCTTGGGTTGGCCTCTTATTCTGCTCATCTTGCCTTTCTCATGCCAGTATAGTTTGTTGTTTCCAAGAGCACCTCCAATAAACCTCTTCTTACAGTTAACCTTCATAGACACCCATAAATGCATAAAAAAACAGCTTAAGATAGCAAGAGGCTTATTCTCTCTTGTGATAGTCCAGTTAGAGGTCCTTGACCAGCTTGGAGAGAGCCCATACCACTATCAAGGGCTGAGGGAACTAACAGCAAAAAATTGCAACAAACACATATGCAGAGTCTAAAATACAACTCTATTTAGAAGTCACAAATGTATGCCATAATATGAAAGCATGCATAAGTCTTGGAAGGAAATAAAGATAGCTTCTAATTTGAAATTGTATCCTAGATCCTAAGTTACTCAGCCATTAATGAAATGAGCATTACTAAAGTCTCATATATAATATATACACACACATATAAAATTCATGTCACAGGGTATATCTATTCATGGATACGAGTGAATTCCCTACAACATGCTAGACTGTTGATCTGGTCTCATGGAACAATCTGGAAGTGAGATGCGTACATTGATTAGCTGCCTTCAGGGCTCAGTGGAAAAAGAAGGGGCATTTTCCCACCATTTGTGGTCATCTCTCTATGCATTAATCAAGTTCACTCCTGACCTGCCGAGTAGTGCCTCACAATAAATGTGGCTTTTCCTTATTGTTTAATTAGCTTTGCCCCTTAAGAAATAGCAGTGAAAGGTACATCAGGCCTTTTGTTTTCCTTGGATTTCCTCCTCTACATCTTCAGAGTTTGGATGTACTAGATGGATTATGGCTATTTTGCTTTCTGCCTTCTAATGAGTACTTTACAACTTGCAGAATTTAAGGATTAAATAAATGGCTCTGTAAAGAAACTGGTCTCAGTAAAACATTTACTTCCTTCTTCTGTTCCCCAATTATAATTGATCTCTCTAGCTATGCTGCTATTGGTAGAGAAAGGAAACAAGTTTTAATCTCCATAGGCATCATCCAGCTGGGATCAGAACTCACAAATAGATCTTCTTAGAACTCATCTTTAGCCTTATATTAAAACAGCACTCTAGATTAACCAACTTCAAAGTTCAGGAAGTCTATATTAAAAAATGACAAGACCAGTCAGAAAGCCACTCAGTTAAATTCCAATGATAAGGATTTATTTTACTTTGCACATTATTCTCCTTGTGTGATCAGCCTCCAATGAATTAATCAACAAGTCCATATTGAGCCAGCCTGATCCTGACACTCTCTCCTATATGCCCGAAAAGTTTAAGTTTGATTGTAAGTATGCTGTCCTCATGTTCTTAGGAAAACACATTGTCTCTAGGCTAGATGCACTTATTTAGGACTTGAAAAATGTTTCATTGAAAAATGGTGAGAGAAGATACACCATGAGGCTTAGGGAGCCTATATTTTCTTGGATTTTTATGACCAGGCTCTGTGTTGAGAACTAAAAAGTTTGCAGAACTTTAGGAGATGTGTGAAAGAGCACCTGATTCTTTCATTAAAACCCTTTCAATACCATCCCACATCCAACATTTGTAGGCATTGAGGGTAGAAGTAAGTAAAAGGAAGGAAGATAGGTAAGTGAAAGGAAGTCAGAATGACCGAATGAAAGGTGGTGTGCATTTGTGAAAAAAGAATAGTTTGGTATTCTAGCAGATGTCGATATGTCCTAGCTCTGTGATATTTTTCATGTCATCTAAAACTTTTCTAAGCCTTTCTGTAAATCAAGATTAGTCATCATGTTAAGTTGACACGAAGACTAAGTGATTAATGGGTATAAATCACCTAGGAACATGGCATAAGGCTGGTACAAGAAGTGTTTTCTTTGGCAGAGTTTAATATAATAGTACCTGTCAATTATATTACAGGGAGAAATGCCTTATCAACATTTAGCACTACATACGACTCTCAACATATTTAATCTCTGTGAACTCAAAGATGGCTCCGGCCAACTTGACCATGATACTGTATTTATTAGTAGTGGCTTTCTTATATTTTAATAATGACAACAAATACAGATTACGTGCGCTTAGACTTTCTGGATCAATACATGCAATCTCAATCACAATACGATCATTCTACTATGATAACTAATTACTTTCTATATGAATTTTTTGAAACATCAAGTGTCTGGAACCTCCCAGACATTCAAAGAGTTTCCTAATCACTCACAGGCCACAATTTGGGAAGGTAGTAGCTATGTTAGGAAACAGTCAACCAACCATAATTTGTCAAAGACTAGTGCCAGCATAATCAATACATTTTAGTCTTTTGTAATTTAATGTTAAATACCCCAATGTACCCATACACACCCTCCCTGCACCTCGACACCTAGAAGCCTTTGCCCCCCCGGCGACGTTGTTTTAATCTCATTCGCGGTTCAAACTCTCAGTCCTCCAGTAGGCAAGAAAATAGTCTTGACCAAGATGCCTGACAGAATGTTTCCTCCTCTTCTAAGAATAAGTATCCTTTAAACTGAGCCAAAAGCCAGCCTTAAATTGTGGAAATATAAATACGATTAGAACCACGACTTTCTCTCAGCATGTAGTGGCATGCTGCGGGTGGCAGTGTGTGCGAAAGGCAACCGAGTTTGGTCTCTCTTGTCTGCAGTGTTTGCTGTTTCTTTATCCAGGTCTCCCTGCATGGATCGGGCAATCCTTAGAACGTATTTTATCATAGTCTATTTTCCCAAACCCTAAAATGACTATAGTTTAGGTAGGGTCAGGTCCCCATGGTGGCATATCAATGATCGTACGATAGAATAAATGATGATGCAGAGGGAGAAAATGGCTCCCCACTGAACAATTTGCATTAGGCAATAAAGTGCAATCAAAGGGGAAAATGAAGAGATTGTTCTCTTTAGGCTCTAGAATTGCAGGCGTTAATCCGTCTGGGATAGTGTAATATGGCTAAACCAATGAATGGCTGAAACCCACAGGATAACTGGGAGTGTAAATTAGATCCTAAAATTTTAAACATAATAGATGGGCCACAATGTAAGTGGGGGGAGAAAAGAGAAGAGAAAAAGGAGTTAAACGATAAAGGCTCCCAAAGGATGTTAACATACTAATCACTCGTTACGTCCCACTCAAAAATCATAATTTTACATCCCATGAGGTATGAAAGTGGGCTCCTGTCAAGTTTGAGGAAGAATCAGGTGGAAAAGGGGAAAGCCACCCAGCAGCAATTAGGTTTTGTCTACCCCTAGGTTAAACGTGGAACCAGTTCCACTGTGTATTGTTGTGTGAAGAGTAAGGAAAGGGTCCTTAAGGTTTTAGTGGATAAAACGTGGCCAAGTTAAAAGAAAAGAAAAAAAAGGAAGAATGCAAGACCAATTCCTTAGGTGATTTAAGTGTCCCACTAGAACACCCTTAACCTGTGTTCTGAAACAGTGAAAATATGCTAGCAAGGGTGTTTGGGCTGGGAAATTAAGAGGGCTCAACAGATAATTCAGTCACACAATCATCCTCTTGTATGAAATCGATAGCAAAAACAGTCATGAGAAACAATGATAATAATAGCAGTGTTCATATTAAGCCTCAATGCTGATCTGGATCTTGGGTTAGATGCTTTCTAAGCATGTACTATTTGATACTGTGCCATAGAGAAGAATCTCATTTTGCAGATACTAACACCCTTCTGCATGTCAAGGAGTTATAACAGCATTCTAAATATATGGGAATAGACTAAATAAAGGAATTTAAAATAATATCCTGCAATTCAGTTTGAGTATTTGCTCAAGGCTTGCTGCAGATGAAATACACAATGGTAAATTTGTGTGTGAGATGATCTATTCCTCTGAACTCAAAATAATTCTGATTCTGGAGGGCCAATTGATCCCTGAACTCAGGAATGTCTGATTGCTTATTCACAGAAGGAGGTGTTTAATGCAGATTCAAGTGGAAAAAGAAAGACCTTATTCACTGAAAGGAAAGGTCTTACCACAAATGAATGTGTGCTTAATAATATATTTATTAATGTGTTCATTCAACAACTATTTACTGGACATCACTATGTATTCTGAATGCAAAATCTAAAATATATAATATGAAAAGAGTGATTTGTTTGATATAAGCCTAAAATGTTTAAGAATTGCCCAGCCTAGTTTTAAGTAGCACTTTGAAATTGAGTATGATTTTCAGTCTGATGTCACTAGCTATTCTTACAGCCAAACAGAATGTACAGGGCAGTAGAGTTGTTGATTACAGATCATAGACTTAAAGGACCTTAGAAATAAAGTAGCCTACTTCTTATACATCATAGGTAAAAGAGATGGATAGACTTGAGTTGTTAACTGTTTAACCTGCAAAAGTTACTTAATTTCTTTGACTCTCTGGTTCCTGATTCATGACTTGAGGTTATTAGACCAACCTTATGTAGAAATATGATAAGCATTATATAAAATCAATTATGAAATTTTTGGCATCTGACACACACAGCACATTCAATACATGCTCATTGCTACTGTGATCACTATTTTTGTGTTGGAACTGAAATTCAGTAAGGTAAAATGACTAGCTCAAAGTTACATGCTTAATGGTAAACCAACTATTAGATCATGGATATCTACTAATACTCAATATTTTATAATACACTATCCATTTTATTTTCTCAGAGTGAGTAAATATAAATTTCCCAGGCTTATGAGAAATATGCTATCTTATCCAGTGAGAAAAATTATAAAGATATGCCTGTTGCAATGGCTCTCAGCCCAGTACTTGGGAAGCTAAAGCAAGAAGACAGAAAATTCAAGACCAGGCTGGGTTTCATAGAGTATGTGAAACCAATCTGGGCTACATAGTAAGAGGCTGGAAAGTAGAGAGTGAGTGAATGAGAGTGAGAGAGAGAGAGAGAGAGACAGAGAGACAGATACAGAGACAGATACAGAGACACAGAGACACAGACAGAGAGAGAGAGAGAGAGAGAAGATTGAAATTACGAAATGGGTACATTGTGTCGCATTGCATAAACATTGGCATCCCCAATGCAATTTCCCAGTGAATAAACCAAAGGACTATTTATAATCTAATTGCTTTACTTACCACAAATGAAATTGTGTCATCACACACTGGATAGGGACAGGAAGTGCAGGAAAGTGAGTGCTTCAGAATACAAGTGTGGTTCACGGATTGATACTGGGAATATAGCTGGTCTTTAGACATTTGCAAAGCAAAGAAACACTGTAAGTGAAATTGAAATGGAAGCTTAAGTACATCAAGACTCAAGGAATGATAGATTTTTCAAGAATATTTGGCTAGAATAAAACTCACAGAAGTTATTGAGAAATTTCATAAAAAAAGGAAAAAAGACAATAACTCTATAGTAGGGTCTCACTGTTCTTCCTTTATGTAGCTTCAGTACTGGTATAGCACTAACAGTAATTGACTTAGTAGATACTCTTAAATAATTCGAAATATATTATATATATATATAAAATATATATAAAAATACTCTGACCACGTGATGATGGTTAATTTAATGTTGTCTAAGCAAAATGTGACACATTCTTTACTAAGCATTGCTTCCATTTAATCAAAGACTTTTAATGCTGGTAACCGCAAGAAGCAAGAGATATTTGAAACATTCCAGGGATTTCCTAAGAGGAGCAAGGCCATTATGCTAAATTCATTAATGTATAGTACATGACCCAGGGATTGGTGCCAGAAAGTCTGATGTGAGCTTCTCCTCTACCACAAGGGATTCATTGTGATTACTTCAGGTGCAATTACTGTATAAAGCAGTTATTATAGTACCATGCCCCTAGAAATTCATCAAGAGGATAGCTCTAGTAAAAAAAAGGGGTTTTTTTGCCAAAATAACTTGATAAAGAAAGTGCTTCTGTTTTACTTCATCGTTTAATCTTTGCTTTGCTAATTTACCTCTTTTGAAAATAAATTATATTTTCTTGCAAAGGAAATACTTTGATAACATCTAGATTGCTTATTCATTGGATAATTTTCACCTTTTCAGGGCATCAGGTACTGTTTATACAGCGCTAGACATTGCAACAGGGCAAGAGGTAAGCTGTACCATTTGACCCTTATTATTTTCTTCCCCGTTGATCATGTTTTCTTGCTGATGGCATCTGTGTCTAGTGGGTAGCACTAGATTGACACTGGAGCTTACATTTTTACTTTATTGGTATGCACAATATCTGAAATAGATGGTTTATTTCTGATTAACTAAAACAAAAAGGAATGGATTTATAGTAGAGAGAAAATAGTGCTAGATAAAGAATTCGTCAGTTCCCCCATTCTGTTCCCCAAAACACTGGTATATGGGTTTAATGTAACATTTTTAATTCATTTTAAACTTTAATCATCCTTCAGGTGGCCATAAAGCAGATGAACCTTCAACAGCAGCCCAAAAAGGAATTAATTATTAATGAAATTCTTGTCATGAGGGAAAATAAGAACCCAAATATTGTTAACTACCTAGATAGGTAAGTATTTTCTCTTATTATTTGCATACTTTCTTTATAGGTAAATTATTTTCTAGGCAAATTATTTTATTGGGAATTTATTATTCACCTAATAATGTTTCTATAAATACTTCTCAAACAGTACAGAGAGTTAGAGCATAAGATTAATTGGTCATCTATATCCACTTACCTTTCAAGCACATGAAAACACAGTTTACAGACTTGGTTCTAAATACAAGCAGTTTATGTGATTACCTTCTGAGGACTATTGACTCCATGTTGGCAGGAAATGGATTCTTGCCTATAGGCACAAACACTGGTGTTTTAAACATTTCATTCAGTGTGTGTTTGGAGCCATTATGGTCTCTGGAAGGCTGAGTGAAAAAGGCAGACTACAATGGTCCTACTTTAATGCCTACTTTGTGATTAACTGTCACTGAGGTCCGTAGAATTGAGACTTTAATCTCAAATCTTTTTCCTAAAGCAGATAATTAATGTCTCTTTCATCAGAGGTGTTAAATGGTGAGTTACAAACGGGCAATCCAAGATGACAGTGCTAACTTTTGTCTCGTGCTTAACATCTGTTTCTTTGAGTTTCAGGAAGTGCTTGTTTAGCACCACTGTGCTGTGCACTCTGATGAGGGTGGGGATACAAAGAAAATAATGCTAGACCTTCAGCCTCTGTGAGCTTTAGATACCACGAGGATATCTATGATTTAGCTTCAGAGACCAGTGGTGTAGGAGAATACATGAAGAGATAAAAGGACAAATAAATTTTAAAGTTTTGATCAGCTTTTCCTAAAGTATTCTTTAGGATCCAACTTCAACAGCATAACCCAGAGTTGATTCCTGGATTTGTAATCTTGTAAAAATTGCATGTATACTGGTAAAAAAAAAAAGCAGATTTCTAGGCTGGACTCCATAACTAATTAGAGCCTGTGATTACTCAGTTTGAAAAAAATGCTATTTTTTTGTTAAATGGACCATGCAGCTACAATAGTTTCAGCACCAGGAAAAAGAAAATTTTGCTTCATGGTAGCTTACTTACAATGTAGCCAAAGATGGTCTTAAATTCCCAATCCTCCTGCTTCAGGCTCACAAGTAGGAGAGATTACAGTTGTTTGGTACCACATTTGGCTTAGCAATGTGGGTATTAAGATAGGGCAGAATTAGTGAGGTCATTGTGTTACCCATATTTCTCTTGGTTATCAGGGGGAAAGAGAGACCTGATAATAGTTCTGAATTGTCTTCAAATGGCTGTAGGTAGTTTGAATAGTCTCATGCTTTTTTTGCTTAATTGTCAGATTCTAGTACCCATTCCCCACATTTCAACATCGAGGTTGTCTTCAATAATTAATTAAATATAATGGGCATGACCCTCCTCACAATAGACTTATCATAACTGAGGTCAAAGGATATTAGAGTCACTGCTGCTCCAGCAACAGGTCAAAGTACTTTTCTTTTCTTATTATAGCTACTTAGTGGGTGATGAGCTATGGGTAGTCATGGAATACTTGGCTGGAGGCTCCTTGACTGATGTTGTCACAGAGACCTGTATGGATGAAGGTCAGATAGCAGCTGTCTGTAGAGAGGTAAGAAAACAGTATTTTTTGCTCTTATTTCTTTCTACTTGTTCGGAATGTTTATAGTATCAAAATTTCAAGAGCATATTTTTTCTATTAAAAGAAGCTGGAAAGCATATTTAAGATATATCCTAATGTATTTCCTTGCATTATCCATGGCAGACCCTCATTTATTTTGGTTCTATTCTGTGAGTCTTTTGAGTGCCATCATGCCATTTTGGAAGTACTGTATCTAAGCGCACATGCTATAGTGTCAGCGAATGATGGCTAATTATGACATTCAAATCACTCAAATATAAACTCTTTCTGGTTTGTGAGAATGTTTACAAGACACCCATTCTCTTCTGTGTGCATAATATGAGTCACATAAAATCACACTACATAAATATTCCCAAAGTATTCTAGAGGATACTTTAATGAATTTCCTTTTCCTGAACCAGTTGCTTACCATTACACGGTGAATAGCTTCATAGTCTTCAAATAAGCCTGAGGTTCTGGTCACTTATAAGAAAAAACATAGTGGCTAATGCTGCTGGTTTGAAGCTCTTTCAATGTGTTATACTCTATTTTCAATTTTTTTTTTTTACAAAAAATACACTCTTCATAAAATCTAATGTTGGAGATATCATCTACATAATCCTGTGGTCAAGTTTTCTATAAACTAAAGTAGAAATTGTGTGACTCCCTGAAACTTGAAAACCAATGATAGGAAAGCAAAACTAAATGCTATCTGCTGGATTTTTATTTTTTTCATTTTTTACATGAAATGATACTTAAATTTTCTCTTTCTTCTCTCTTCTCTTGTTATTCTCCCACATGAACATTTACACACTTAGCAAACAACCAGGTTTTCTTTTTAATACATTTTTTATTATTATTTCAGCTCATACAACAACTTAATAGGTACACCAGTTTCCCTCCCTCCTCCTCCTCCTCCCCCCTCCGCCGAACCCCCCCTGCTCCCCCCCTCCCCTCACCCCTCCCTCTCCATCCCCCCATGCTCCCGCCCTTTCTTGTGCATGCCTGACTCTCCTGCTGGGCCTCCTCTCCGATGACATACAGGACCCAGTGGCATTTCCCTGAACCCTTTCCTGTACAACCAGGTTTTCTTCCCACGTTATAAATAAAACTTGTAGTCACTTAGGAGGATACAGAAGACAAAGACATTTACAATTAAATACCTACAGTTACTTTAGAGTTTGGAAACACTCTTCAACCTAACTGTCCATCAAAAACAGCATAAGGAACTTGATTCAAGTGTATGGTCCCAGGTCCCATTCTAAACCAATTGAAACAGATCATATATGAAGTTTTACAACATCTCTACAATATCAAGTTGAATATTTTCCAGATCATTGGGGGCAAAGCATGATTATGTTAACTGGTCCATTTGACTATAATAATGATTAGTGATCTTTATCACATTAATAACTCTTCATGGGCTGGTTTGACACAGGAGCCATCAAATGAATAAAGTCTTATTACTGATATAAATGTTAATTTTTTTATTTTTTATTTATTTTTTTAAATTTTTTTATTTATTCAATTGTTCATGTATGCGTGTGTGCACATGTGTGTATGTATGCGTGTGTAGGTATAGAACCCGGATGAATTCCGGAACACCATGGGACCGCCTCCACTTCCTCCTTGTTTACTTCTGCCCCGGGATTCACAACTCCACTCTACTAGAAACAGAAACGCAGGCTGCTCCCCCTCCCCTCGCTTCCGCCCAGTGCCTATACGTGGGATCTAGGATCCGAATTCAGGACCCTCCACCTTCAAGGCAGAGGCTTAACCCCTGACCCACATCTCCAGCCCCTGTTAATGTTTTTTTAATGATGTTTAAACACTCAGCAATATACTTTACTTAACATACCAAATCAAAATATTTTCTAAAATTTGTCTAGAAATGAAACCTTTAGTTGCGAAAATTTCCTTGTGGTATAATTAGCGTTTAATTTTTTTCTGATTCATTAGTGCCTCCAAGCTTTGGATTTCTTGCACTCAAACCAAGTGATCCACAGAGACATAAAGAGTGACAATATTCTCCTTGGGATGGATGGCTCTGTTAAATTGAGTAGGTATTTTAATTCAGGTCATAGTTGTGAAATACATATGCTGGTTTTCTGCTCTTTTTTTTTTTGTCTACTTTAGAAAATGGTTTAGTGAAAATCATAATAGAGACGTGTCATGACCTGCGCAATGAAACACGTATCATTGACCCCCCAAAGTCTTGCATGGATTACAGGCACTAAATCCTTAAGGCAAGGGATTAATAGCCACAATAGTGTTCCTATACTAAAGGGGAACACAAAAAAAAAAAAAAAGCTCTAGGCAATGCTACTGAGTCCTTAACACAGCATGAGAGAAAGACCCAGAAGAAGGTTTGACATGCATACTAAAGGATCTCCAGGAATGGAGGGGGGAACACTGGGAGAAAAAGAAGGGGGGGGGGACAGGGGAAAAAGGGGAGGGAGCAAGGGATTCAGGGAGGGGTGTAGAGAGAGGAGAATTGAGTACCTATCAAGTTTGTATGAGTGAAAAAAGAGAGAGAGAGAGAAGGAAGGAGGAAGGGAGGAAGGAAGGAAGGGAGGAAGAAAGAAGAGAGAGACAGAGAGAGAAACTCACATACAGACGAAGAAAGACGAAGAAGCAGAAAGAAAAGAAGACGATAAAGGCGAACGTCGCTATCACCGATAATCGAAGCGAAATAAACAGCAAGAAAGTCTCGCTAGCACGAAGAACCTGAATAAGACCTTTCCTGGCACACTAATCCCTCAACGACCGCAACTTTTCTTACCTTCGTTTTATCATAAGTTGACTTGATTTCTCCTCTTTGTCCTCTTCTTGCCTTGCTTTGGATTCTGTTTACGATTTTTGTGTCTTCCAGAATGGATAGATGCCGAATATCCAACTATAAAGTGGAAAGTTCTGTAATTAGGAGAAAACTTTGGAGGAGGGAACTATCTGAAGTCCACTAAAAATTATCCATTTGTCATAATTTGTTTTAATTATTTCAATGAGATGCAGGACAGTATAAGAAATCTGGAATAGAAGAATATAATCTAGGTATCTGTGGAAGTCTTAGGTACAAGAAGTGATCTGTTTCAGAAAGAAAATAATTTGGGCTTAATTTAAGTGACTTTCTTCTCTGCAGCTGATTTTGGGTTCTGTGCCCAGATCACTCCTGAGCAAAGTAAGCGAAGCACTATGGTGGGAACCCTACTGGTGGCACCTGAGGTCGTGACTCGCAAAGCATATGGCCCAAAAGTTGATATCTGGTCTTTGGGAATAGGCAATTGAAATGGTGGAAGGTGAACCTCCTTACCTTAATGAAAATCCCTCAGGGTAAGTCAGAGAAAACTTGGGTAATTCATACTCAAAAGGAGAAAGACTGAAGACGCTTTTTATTCACTAAATGACCAAAATTAATCTTTTCTGTAAAGAAGAAACATCAAGCCTTAAACTGCTGTGAGTTTTAATTTTTTCATAAAATATCTCAATATTTTACTAAAGTGATTTATTCCAAATATTTCTAATAACAAGACTTTAAGAGTCCTTAATATCTAGTTCTACTTAATCAGTATGGTTAAGAGTGTGGGGGGGAGGGATTTTTCATCATGTGATATAAAGATCTGCACAGGAAACACTGGCTTTATAATTCCCTTAACAAGTTATTACTTCTCAGACAACTATGAACTTTAAATGGATTTTTCTTCAATATCAGCTGAAGAATTCTTTGCACCAGACCTAGGTGACGAATGGAACAGAAACAGACACAGACCAGCCTTGTTTAAATCACAAACATAATTAGAGCTGTCAAATAGAAAATGAATAGCAAAGTTTGGGTTGGTAATTCATTTTCTACTACAAAAATACAGCTTGATCCTCAAGTGTTGCAGTTACCTCTGCAAAGATAAACTAAAACCCTCTATTTTGTGAACTAACTCCAGGTTTTTAATTATAGATATGCTATTGATCATAAGGGGAAAAGGCAAAGCAATACAAAAGAATGCTTGATTAGTGCAGAATTGAGCCTGGGGTAATTTCTCTTGCATGTTACATCACTGTGAGTCAGGAACTATTTCATATACACAATTGTTGAAAAAAGGAACTAGTACAGATTTAAATTACTCTCAAAAGTCATACACATCACCAATGCTATTACTATTAAGACTAATAATGAATTTTATCCTGGTGTAAAAAAATCATGTTTTCAGTAAACATTAATAGTGTTTTCATTATGCTTGCAAAAATCCGTACTCAAGCCAAGTATATGTGGCTTTCAATACATACAAGGAAACCTATGAACTAATTGCCTAGTTGGATTTGCAGTTCAAAATTTTGGAATTGGGAGATATGTTCCCTATATAGGGTAAAGTGTCAACCTCCTTTCTTAGAAAAGAGGACTGGAGGGAAAGAGCACAACCCAGGATTCATCCAGGAGGACTGATGTTTATTCAGAGACCTCTATCATAGGAGTAGCAATTTTCCTGAGGGACAGGAATCACTACTGATTTGGGGTTGGGGGTATGGGCTTCGAGCTTTGCAGAGGGGGTTCAGTTGTAACAGTTCAATCCATCCATCTCTGCTCTTGTCATTTTCTTCAGTTGTCTGTTTTTCTTTCGGATTGTATTAACGTGTTTCAGTGGGGTAATTTAGTTTCTCAAGTTTGTGGCCTTTTGGTTTCTGATCTAACACCCTTTACTTCTCCTTCTAATTCTTTTATAATGCTTGACCTCTTGTCCTAATCCCTGCACTGATTAGAAAACAGCAATACGAGTGAATTCCCTAACAAATGCTATGGACTGTTGATCTGGTCTCATGGAACAATCTGGAAGTGAGATGCGTACATTGATTAGCTGCCTTCAGGGCTCAGTGGAAAAAGAAGGGGCATTTTCCCACCATTTGTGAGTCATCTCTCTATGCATTTAATCAAGTTCACTCCTGACCTGCCGAGTAGTGCATCACAATAATTATGTGGGCTTTTCCTTATTGTTTAATTAGCTTTGCCCCTTAAGAAATAGCAGTGAAAGAATACATCAGGCCTTTTGTTTTCCTTGGATTTCCTCCTCTACATCTTCAGAGTTTGGATGTACTAGATGGATTATGGCTATTTGCTTTCTGCCTTCTAATGAGTACTTTACAACTTGCAGAATTTAAGGATTAAATAAATGGCTCTGTAAGAAACTGGTCTCAGTAAAACATTTACTTCCTTCTTCTGTTCCCCAATTATAATTGATCTCTCTAGCTATGCTGCTAATGGTAGAGAAAAGGAAACAAGTTTAATCTCCATAGGCATCATCCAGCCTGGGATCAGAACTCACAAATAGAATCTCTTAGAACTCATCTTTAGCCTTATATTAAAACAAGCACTTCTAGATTAACCAACTTCAAAGTTCAGGAAGTCTATATTAAATTATGACAAGACCAGTCAGAAAGACCACTCAGTTAAATTCCAATGATAAGGATTTATTTTAACTTTGCACATTATTTCCTTGTGTGATCAGCCTCCAATGAATTAATCAACAAGTCCATATTGAGCCAGCCTGATCCTGACACTCTCTATCCATATGCCAGAATAGTTTTAAGTTTTGATTGTAAGTATGCTGTCCTCATGTTCTTAGAGAAAACACATTGTCTTAGGCTAGATGCACTTATTTAGGACTTGAAAAATGTATTCATTGAAACATGGTGAGAGAAGATACACCATGAGGCTATAGGGAGCCTATATTTTCTTGGATTTTTATGACCAGGCTCTGTGTTGAGAACTAAAAAAGTTTGCAGAACTTTAGGAGATGTGTGAAAGAGCACATGATTCTTTCATTAAAACCCTTTCAATACCATCCCACATCCAACATTTGTAGGCATTGAGGGTAGAAGTAAGTAAAAGGAAGGAAGATAGGTAAGTGAAAGGAAGTCAGAATGACCGAATGAAAGGTGGTGTGCATTTGTGAAAAAAGAATAGTTTGGTATTCTAGCAGATGTCGATATGTCCTAGCTCTGTGATATTTTTCATGTCATCTAAAACTTTTCTAAGCCTTTCTGTAAATCAAGATTATGTCCATCATGTTAAGTTGACACGAAGACTAAGTGATTAATGGGTATAAATCACCTAGGAACATGTCTAGCTCAGTGTACAAAACCATATGTAGAAATTTGTATATGAATAGAAAAATAAGGAAAAATGACAGGAAATATACCAATAGCATTTTTTAGTTACTAGTGAAGGTAGATTGCATTAACTATTCTCCCTAGACCTTTTCTACC